>JAQOWM010000056.1:0-307500 GCA_029041755.1 Resseliella maxima | reverse complement strand
TTGAGACAGCACGGTGCGCTTGAGAATGGATTTCGATGTCGTTGTCGTCGTCGTTGTCGTCGTCGAAGTTGCTGTTGTTGTTGTCATCAATGTGTATTTATAATTTTTTTCGTTCGTTTCTCTCTTTCTCTTTACAATTCGAACAATTTTCTCTACAGATTTATTCACTTTAACGATGTGCAATTTATGCACGAACCGAAACACACGACATACAGTACTCAAGTGTAATTACCGTGCCTATCGAACAACAACTTTCCACTCTCTTCTTCTGCATCTATGTTGTTGCTCATAGTATTTACACATCGAAACGAAAATAGAATACAATTTTTATTCGCGAAAAGAGCATCGAAGAAATGAATAACAAATACTGATATTCGAATGACAACGACGACATCGTCTGGAACGTTTCGTGCAAATGCATAATAATTTCGTGTTCATTTTTTTTTTTCTTCTTTCTGCTCGTGTGCAATGACTTCGTTCATCATTCGATTCAAACACGCACGCATTTCTATGGCGACATGATGATATATGCACAATTTTAACGCTTACTAATTGACAGAACATTTTTCGACCGAAATACTTCGGCACTCTCTTGGTCACTTTTGACATATTTTTTTTTTTTTTTTCTTTGATCAACATTTTGAAAACGGGCCAAATAACGCAACCCAATCTCATCCGAGCAGGTGATTCGATTAATTCAGTTTTTGATTGTGATGTAATTATAAACAAGTGTTAAAAATTTTAGTTTTATTTTTTTTTTGGTTTGGTTTGGTTCGTTGTGAACAATGGCCAAAGCGAATAGCAACAAACATACACATAGTCACTACGGATTACTGTCAGTTTGAGTAATTTAATTTTCACAAGCTGTCATGTGGCCTTAACGTCCTGCACATACACTTTTCAAAATGTTCACACTAATGCTACTCACAGTTTTTTTTTTCTCTTTGTTCTCATTTTTGAAAAGGTTGCCCTTTTGAGCAATCGTCTCTCGCTCTCTCACACTTCCACTCAATCAATCTTTCATTTTTTTTCCCATTCAGTTGCTTGTTTTTTCATTCACTCTATCACTTTGGCACTCCCGCTCTTTCTTTTTCTCACTCACTCACTCACTCTTACTCTCTCTCTCTCTCACACTCTCTCCTTGTTTTTCTCACTCTCTTTCTCTCTCGCTCTCTTTCTCTCTCGCTCTCTTTCTCTCTCTCTCTCTCTCTCTCTCTCTCTCTCGTGGTTTTGTTCACTTGCTTGGTCGCCCATTCCCCCATTCCTGTATCTCTGACGATTTAGCGGACATTAGTGGATCTAAATGTCAAAATGAAGCAAATTTTTGTACCAATTTTCTCATTCTCCAAAGACTTTTTGACTCATGCTCATTCTCAAAAGACCGATTTTTCTTTCTATTATTTAATGCGAATAAGAAGCATATTTTTCCCTTGAAAAATTCATTGCTTTTCATTTATTTTATTTCATTTTTCTTTTCGTTCTGTCCTCATGCGATCCAATCAATTTTCGTCAATTTTAATCCGAACTTTTTTCCGCCTTTTTTTCGTCGTCATTTTTTGTTTTGTTTTGTTTTTTTTTCCTATCTCCTTCGCAGAAAATGTATCTTTTTGCTAAGAAAATGCTCCATTCTGTTTAAGATGGTTACAATCTGAAGATCTGCTTAATGTTTTTCAATTTTTACGATGTGCTCATCTCTTTTAGCCATTTAATTTGGTTGTACCGTTGATATACAGAGAGCAATGTCAGAAGAAGAAGAAGAAGAAAAAAAAAATGTTGTTGTACACAACAACATGTGGAAGGAACAGCGATAGCTCTTTGTGCCAGAGATTCGATTTCAATTCTTGCTTACAATTCATGAAGCTATTCGCATAAAGTCGCTTTTATCAGCGAAAACTCAAATGCAATTTATAGAATGTAATATACGATTTGAATCCATTTTTTTCTCTATCCACTTCTCTCTCTCCGTCTTTCTCTCTCTCTCTCCCCTCTCTCTCTCTCTCTCTCTCTCTCTCTCTATTACTTTATGCTTCTTGGAATGTCTAGATTTTTTCCCAACATCGTCATTCACCGTTTTTCAGCTGTAGCATTCTCAACATTCATATTGCTAAAATGTGTTTTTTTTTTTTTGAGTGTAGCTTTTTCTAGCATTTTTTCCATTCGACACTGTAGCGTTTTGGGTGCGTTGTGTGTCGCTTTAACATTTGCAGATTTCTTTCTCTTGTCTATGTACAATCATATATGTGTTTGAGTGAGTTTTTTTTTTCTCTACTTTTATTCGCCTCTGTCGACACAAAACATGAACACGATGATAAATTTAAATTTGTTTATTTCAATTTGGCGAATGCATACGAATGGTGTATGTTGAATGTCGTACATGGAATGAAATGTCGACTTTAGCTGTTCTATTCAAAACTCTCCGAGTGTCTTCCTCTCTCCTGGTGCTCTTTTTCTCGGATGCAACAGCAGCAGTCACAGAACAGTGAAAAAAAAAAAATACACCAATTCATATGACATATTCGCAGACACACACTAACTCATTCATTGGTTTGTCTATCGAATCGGGTTTGTGTGCTTCATTTTTGCATGTTCGAGAATTACAGAACGAAAGAGATTGCAATAGATACATCCAATGGGAACGCACTTCAAGACGGATATGTTCAAGCGCCGCTCTCGTCGCTGTTGCCGCAGTCACCATTGCCATTCGCCGTCATGTTCATCATTCGATGTTGTCGTTTGCTGGATTTCTGTTTTGCGTACCCACAAATGGAAAATATAAGCGACGAAAAAAGCATCAAATTCAATTTTTGTTATTCTTCTGATGTTACTCAACTGATTCTATTGCCGCACTTTTTCTCTCTTCTCACTCTCTTCCTTGTTTCGCTTTCTGAACATTTTTATTTTATGATTATTTGCATTCACTTCCATCCACTTGAAATGTTGTTGTTTTGTGGAAAAAAAAAAAAACTTTGTTCACTGCTTTGAGAGATCTCTTCAATTTTCCATACAAATTACATCGAATAAAAATCTCATTGAATGAAGAAATAAAATTGAGAGAAACGGAGATTAAGTATAAGCTCTTGTTATAACGTTATATATATATTTTTTTTTTTTTTCACTTCTTGCAAGTTGATTCATCGATCGCATTCGCGCTTGGGTCGAATAAATTAATTGAACATAAGCACTAGGCAAAAGGCAAGTTATAGCGCACGCTGATTTATGAAATGCAAACGATATTATATTCTGTGCAGTATTTTTTTTTTTTTTTTTTTTTTTTTTGTTATTTTGCTCTCGCACACAAAATAAATTTTCGCGCGAATACAACCGATCACTGGCAACCGATTTAAAATTATATCGCATCGCTTGCGTGCGCCTCATCACAGTATTGAGTTAGGACGATAAGAATGAGAAGAAACGACGAGGAAAACAAGAGCAAAACAAAACCGAATGGGAATTTGGTGCTGGATTTTCCGTATTTTGCTATTGAACAACTTTGATTTTCCACACACAACGTTTCCATTTACGACACATCAACAGTCGACAATTTTTGCCTTGACGAAAGAAAAATTTGTCTCAATTGTACAAAACAGATTGAACATTTTGCACATACACACAAACACACATTACATACATACATACATAACATGGCTATAAATAATTTAATCATGAGGCAAATATTCTTGGAATCATCAACAACATTATTTCTAGCATCATTGCCACGGTGAATGTATTCGAATGTACCAAACAGAAAAAGTAACGATAAACTTCTTCACTCAAAACTCGACAAAATGAAGAGATTGAAAACTGAGAGTAAGACAAGAGCAAGATGAAAGCCAAGTGCAAAAGGAGTCAGTCAATCTAAACAAAAAAGGGAAAAGGAACTCAACAAAGACGAACGACGATGCATGAAGTGAAATGATGCCGAGCATGAAACAGCATACCATATCAGTGCTGCGATTATTCTTTTTTTTAAAAGACAATTTTTTCTATCGACTTATTCCACGCTTTGAAAGCGAAAGAGTCTTTCGGTCTTTCTCTATTTTGCAGTATTTAGACTCTTTAGGTCTTTACATCTCTCCTTCTCTGTCTCTCACTTTCTACCTCCGTCTCTCTCTCTCTCTCTCTCTCTCTCTTCTTCCTCTCTTTCTCTCTTTCTCTTTCTCTCTCTCTCTCTCTATCTCTTTCACTCTCTCACTCTACCTCCATATCTCTCTCTCTCTCTATCTTTCTTTCTCTCTCTTCTTCTCTCCTGCGCTTTCCGAATAAAAGATTTTCGATCCTTCTCATTCTCTCAATCACTAACTCAGTTCTTCTTCGTTTTTGCAATTTACAAGACAGAGAAGACAAGTTGATTGTTCTATTAGTTGTGGAAGAGTTGACGTTGAGTTGAATCACTGTTGAATTGAATGAAGAGACTATTAGATAAAAGTAGAAATGAGATTGAGTGTGTGCAACGCACTGTGAAGAAAGCAGCAGCTATGCGTTACCCATGATAGAAAATTATGAAAACCTCATTCATGAACGATATGGCTTTTGATAAATAGTGAAATAATAGTTGGGAAAATACGACGGAAAATTTATGAGAATATACATGAAGCAGATGTATCGAGATGTGGCCGTATGGTTATGGCACATGACACATTATGTTTTGTGCGCCAGATAGATGTGTTCGACCAATAACTCTTTTTCTTTCATTCTTTTTTTTTTTTTTTTTCTCTTCTCCTGCCAAGAAGAAAGAAGCATCCAAGCCCGTCAACCCAACAACATTTCAATCACGTATGCTATCTTTATGCACAAATAAGCATTGTGTGTCAAATGAAAAGTTCTATTCTGTGAATATTACTTAATCATTCAGTTCAGTGTTCAACCCATTCGTTGAAAATGTCTCTTATTTCTCTGCATATATTTATCGATCTTTACCGTCATCTCATACTCACCGTGACACACACACACACACACATACACATACACATACATTTCGTCAACAAGCATTCATTCATCTTCATTTCTTTGAGAAAAACGACATAAAACGATTTTAAAACCGCGTATTCTCAAAACATGCTGATGCTTTCATTTCGTGTCTAATTGAGACTTTTGAATAATTTATTAACGATATTGCTTTCTGATATAGTTCTTTTCATTGAATTCTCTTTTATCTTTTTCTCACTCTCCGATCGTGGCATTTGCTATGGGAAATGACTCTAATTTAATATGGTCGGTCATTCATCGATTATAATCAAGTAAAATAACCAAATCACGATATCATTTGTGAAAAGAACATTCTAATGACTCTGAAACAATTACATGAACATTAACATTTTCTTTTTTTCTCGGTCATTTATCGCTTGGCAATGCACCAAATTTTTTTTTTTTTTTTTTTTTTTTCTTCCTTCGGCTGCTGCCGATGATTATGATGTTATTGCTGCTGATGCTGATGGAATATGATGCTATTCAAAGGAGCAATGAATGGAAACCAAATATAAATGGCGTATGTTATGCGTTATGCCACATAAAAATGTCGAATCACGCCTATAATTGACGGCCAAAATGTACGGGCAAACACAACGAATCGATAAAAGAGAGCATTTATGTGATTATAACGACCGATTCGTTGTCGTTTGTTGTCCGTTTTTTTTTTCTTTGTTTACTGTGAATGCATTCGATCCGAAGCCACTTTGCTCCATTCATACATTCATTTTTGAACATTTCATTTCGATCCGCCTTCTCTTCACAGCTTCAAACATTGCTCAGTCTTCTTTTTTTTTATTGAATTCCATTATTTTTCTGTTATAATTTTCATTGCATTCTTTTATTTGCCGGTTTTTAATCTGGTCTCTCTCTCTCTCTCTCTCTCTCTCTCGTTCTCTCTCTCATTCTCTCTCTGCCTCTTTTTCAATCTCTTCTTCTCTTCTCCTCTCTCCCTCTCTCTCTCTCTCTCTCTCTCTCTCTCTCTCTCTCTCTCTCTCTCTGTGTGTGTGTGTGCGTGTGTTTATATTGAAAAAAAAGAAACTCAAAAGAATTAAAAAGCCAAAAGGTATTTTTTGTTATTCCGTAGTAAAATGCAAATTAAATTATCGTCAATGAAAATTAAAATCGAAAATATGTGATAAAGACTCTTTATTAAAGTGAAAGAACCTTTTTATACTGGCTTTATCGAGTGCGTTTGAGTATTTTGTGTTTGTGTGTGTGTGTTTTCTCATTTCGTGAATTCATATGCAAATTAATCGAATCGAATCGGCTGTGAATGTCTCAACTTTGATTTCGTTATGTTGTTTCCTCTCTGCCAGAGCAATCGTCATTAATGCTGTTGTTGGTGTCGTTTTTCAGTAATAATGACAGCTAGAATGATGTGTGTACAACAAATGTCGACACACAACAAATCGACTACTTGCAACACATCGCATTCAAATCTCATGTGTATGCATATTAGGTGATGACGAAAAATTCATTAAACCAACAAGAGAGTATTTGGTTGCAAATGCGCATCTATTTTTTTCATTCATACTATGGCAATTGAATGACTGTAATAAGATGGGCTTGCACCTATAATTACCCAGTTTTTAATCAATTTCCACAATACTTTCTCAAAGAAAATCATAAAAAAACGAACGAATGGGAAATTTATTGCATTATGAATGCGCATGATGATGACGAAAGAAGTATCGTCAGTTGTTTTTCCGTCCTTTTGGAAAAAAAAAACATTTACAGAGAGTGAAAAGAGTAAAAATAATAATCACAAGGCACTAGTCTCTAATTGCATATGAAGCTACAGAATGTGACACAAAAATTTATAATGCACATCGCACATCGCACATATGCGCTGCATGCAAAGATTCATCAGCCAGTTTTCATCATTGTTGTAATTTATTTAATTTGATGTTTCAGCGACCGTTCATTTTACGGACGAACAGATTATTTATATAGAAAGAGAGAAAGAAAAATACGGTCGCACTTCTCTTAAACTCAAACAGAACAGAACAATATTCAAACAAAACAAGAATAACATTCAAACCAAACAGAATGTACAACGTTAAATTACATTTTGAAAAATGTGAATGAAATACAGTGAGAAAACGAAATGAAAAAGAAAAAATGCTGGGAAAAAACACAAAAGTACATATAAATCCGATCATGAAGTTATGAATGCCGAGTGATTTTCTTTTTCATGCAAACATAAATTACTTGACTAAATCTTCGCCATTTTTAAATACTCGCTGAAATGATATATGTTCCATTCCGAACTATGTTGGTTGACATAACGACCGGTAAGAGAGAATGTTTTGCATCTATCTATCTTCCTCCCTCATTTCCACTGTCTCACTCTCTTTTTTTGCTCTTCCTTCTAAATGAAATATGTACCGATCGATGTGCTTTATGTGTCGTATATTTGAATGAGTGAATTTTTTTTTTCTTCTTCAATGATTGTCCACGAATGCGTGGCATTTTTTTCACTTAATTCTGTCACGTTGTTTGCTTAATTACGCATAGGCACACATGTAAAATTTGTTCACGAATCTTAAACGAAAATTCATGTTTTACATTCATTCTCTCGTCATGTTCTTCCTCTTCTTCTTATTTTTTTTTTTTTTTTTTTTTTTTTTGAAATTTATTTACTGGTCTTAATCTTTTCCCGTTTGCATTATTTGTGTTCTCATCCATGAATTGGTTTGGCTTTCAAACATTTCATATAAATAAAATTCATGTTTGTAATTCTTTACATTTTTTTTTTTTCGTGTCGAAATTCATTCTCGATCATTAAGTCAACGTTCAGCAACATCTTTTTTTTTTTCTTTCTCTTGTCGGTTTGGTTTGTGAGTTTTTGGATCTCATGTTTGTGCTTATTGGAAGAAGGGCAAGTGAGAAAGAGCGGGAGGGACTCGAAAGAAAAGAAAGAGGGAGAGAGAAATAGAGAGAGAGAGAGAGAGAGAGAGAGAGAGAGAGAGAGAGAGAGAGAGAGAGAGAGAGAGAGAGAGAGAGAGAAAGAGAGAGAGAAAGAATGAGAGAGAGTGAGGGGAAGATGGAAAGAAAGAAGGAGAAAGCAAGAACGAGACCGATTGAGAAATGGTGTGAGAAACGCGTGTGCGTACGCGTTGTTCTTTTTAGCGTAAATAATAGGCTCAGTAATATTCCTTGTTTTGGATTGTATGTTTTATTTTTTTATTTTTTTATTTTTTTTTTTGATTCGCAAACGCAAATAAATTGGTGGAAAAATATCTACAGTCATTTTTTTGTTGGCGTTTATTGGTTATGGCAAAACGACTTTTTGTGACGTTGAGATGTGTTTTGCCGGGTCTCATCCGTGTGTTTGCCATTCTCAGCCTTTCTCTGTGTCTCAATCTATCGCTCTCTCTCTCTCTCACTCTCTCTTTAGCTCTTTTTATTTCTCCCACTCTCCGTCTCATTTTGTTGGCATGCAATCATGAAGATTTATGGCAGGAATTCGAAAAATTAAACAGCGATTTATTTTGTGTACGTATAAAGTGCGGCTGGTTGTGTGAAGAACAACAACATTATAAAAATTGATATAGCAACGTGGAGAATTTTCGATTTTGGCATAAGTCAATTTAAATTAAAACGGATCATTGCACGAATTAAACGCGCACCAGTTGCCTGCACACAGTGCTGCACGAACGAGTCAAGGAACGAATGAACAAATGAATAAACGGGGAGCATATTTAATGTTGATGCCTGAATATTTTTTTAAAGTAAACAATCACCAGGAAGACATAACAGAATTCGTGGAAATTTAAACGAAACAAACGAAAAAAAAAAAAAAAAATAGAAAAACAAACACACGCATAAACAAAGCAGATATCAAAAACTTTTCTCTCAATTTTTCATGCAATACAATAGTCCGCATTCAGAGCAATGTGCGAACATCGAACATGCTGTTTTTGCATATGTTTTCATTTCGATGTGCCTGCCAACCGTGATTATTTCTGCTAAT
The DNA here is from genome assembly GCA_029041755.1 of Resseliella maxima. Taxonomy (NCBI): domain Eukaryota; kingdom Metazoa; phylum Arthropoda; class Insecta; order Diptera; family Cecidomyiidae; genus Resseliella; species Resseliella maxima. Next base: position 298,556 of record JAQOWM010000056.1, on the reverse strand, counting down.
CACACAACGCACATGGGAAATTATGAAATTCATTTGAGCACATTTCACTAGAATTTTGCATCAATTGTGATCGAATCGAATTTTTCGGGAAAAAAAAAAAATACGGGAAACGAGAAAAAGGAAAAAAAAGAAACCGTGCCTGATTGTGAACATATGACGGTGTAAGATTGAGGGCTGTGATTGAATTGAATTAACGTTAAATAGATATTATTAGGCTCTCTTTTGTTCTCTCTTTCTCTCTCTCTCTCTCTCTCTCTTTCGCTCTCTCGTTTGAATCATGAAATGACATAATTATGCTGTCAGTTGCGAATCTCGGAATCCCTATAGCAAATCGGTGCATTTGACGTTAAGCTGGCCTGCTGCAGGATTACCCACTTTTAGCTAGTCATCTATTTTAAGGAAGGGAAGAAAATAATTCATTCCGACTGACAAAACATTTTTGAAAGTGGAATAATATCGTTGCGTGTGTGAGTATTTCACATTTGTACGAAATGTTTTTCATCGAAATATGTTTTTGCAGTTTGGGTGTCTGTATATGCGAGTGTGTGTGTGTGTGTGTGTGTGTGTGTGCGTGTGTGTGCGTGAAAAATGATTTTGAAATGCAGTTGTGGCAGTGGAAAGAGAAAAAAGAGGAAAAAGAGATTATTTTTCGGTGCGAAATGAAACAACGACACATCTAATTCAATTGTTAGAACACTTTCGATCCAAATAACTTGGGCTCATTTCATTTGGCTTAAGTCGTAAGTTATTGTTTCTAAAAGCTTTTGAAAGATTCAGTTTTACCAGCTTAGAAAACATTAAATCAATGTTGTTAGTTTGGAATCTATGTTGTGCGGTTTAAATTGAGAATTCAGTAAAATGCCGGAGCATTCTAATAGAAATTCATGAAATCTCATTTACAATAATCTTATGATTATGATGCAACGAAAATTATGTGACTAACGGATATTGCTATTTTTCGCTTCGTCTCGCCTCATTTTTTTTCTACTACGGTCCCTTTCTCACTTTTCTTCTCCATCTTTCTATCTCTCTTTTCTTTGCCCCATCTCTCTCTCTCTCTTCATTGCCGCCACACTCTCCCACTTCTAACTCCATTCATACTCATACTCCAGTCCTCAATTCCCATTTCTCTGTAACTTAGAGAAGTTAAAATTACAGAAAACGCAAGATCGAATGAACGAGAGAGATGTAGGAGAGAAAAGGAGGAGGAGAGGAGAGGAGAGAAGAGGAGAGGAGAGGAGAGGAGAGGAAAGGAAAGGAAAGGAAAGGAAAGGAAAGGAAAGGAAAGGAAAGGAAAAAAAAAAAGGAAGAGAGAAATCAAGATATAGAAAATGAGAGAAAAGAACAACGAGTGAGAAGGATAGAAAAGAGATTGAGAAAAAGAGAAAGAAAAGCGATAGACAAAATCAGAGTGTTCCCAACATGCTGTATTTGCGTTCAATTGTCCTAAGCTCTACTGTGAGCATGAAGTTGCAAAAGAAAAAGGAATTTAATTTTACTTTGTTAAACAAAGTTCGTTCGCTTTCAGCATCCGTTTTAAATAAATAGCGTTACACACAGTAAAACAATTTTATGCTCTGGGCCTCTCTTCATATCGTTATTATTAATACAATATTATTTGGTATTTCTTATTTTTACTTTTCCTTTTCTCGTTTTTTTTTTTCTTTTTCGTTCTTTTAAATAAAATGCATGCAAGTGTGCAAACAGTAATCTTGGCAGTTAAAAAAGACGGAATTTGTGCAACTTTCTTTTGCGACGCACAATACCCGAAGGAGATAAAGTTTCGTAAAAAAGTGTCAAGCTTAATCTAAACGTTTAGATTGGCGAGGCTTTGTTTTCCAAAACATTGTTAAATGTCAGTGGCAGCGTTGCGTACAAAGTTGCTGGTACAATGATTTGTGCTTTTTTTTTTCTCGTCGGTATTTCTCTCATCATGACTTGAAAGTTTTCCGGCAATTTTCTAAGCAATGCCAAGAGTAATTCCAAATCCAAATGTAAAAGAAAAAGAAAAAAAAAAACGAAAAAACCAAAGAAAATGAAAAATAATAATGTTTAAGCAAATATAAAATTGATAAGCATGATTTTTATACACTTGCTGTGTGAGTATAAATACAATGGGCGGAGCCATAATAATGATCTACATATTTGAAATATTTGAATTGTAATCTGCACGCAATGGAAATTTTGCTCAAGCAAACGGTGAGGGAGACGAAACCATTTCGAAAACAGTAAATGATTGCATTTGCATTAATAACGATATACGTATATGTACAACAAAGCACACATAATTGTCTATCAATAAAAGGGGTTAAATAGCAATTTGAGTTTACAATGTGTCACTAAATGGGAACGCTATATAATTTTCAATTGAAAAGATAACAAACAGCAATGGATATACAACAATTAACTGGGCGCTACGTGCCATTCGTACTCGTAACAACGGTATATTATTGTAATAACAATTGTTGTGTTTAAATGATTTTCGGTAAAGAATGTGCAATGATGGCGAAAAAGGAAACTAACATTGGCACACACAAGTTTGCAGATAACAAGCGAATGGGAATGTTTTTCACAAGGGCGCAATGAGCATATGATTAAATCTATCGGTTGGGAACATAGGATGCGATGAATGTACCCAACACATTGTATTTATTACGAAATGTAATTTAACACCGTGACGAAGAACACACGACACAGACATAGAGAGAGAGAGAGAGAGAGAGAGAGAGAGAGAGAGAGAGTAGAGAGAGAGATAGAGAGAGAGAGAGAGAGAGAGAGAGAGAGAGAGAGAGGGAGGGGGAGAGAGATAGAGGATAAATAGTTTTCGACCGACAGCTTAAATAAATGAAATTTCATTTTTGTTGATATTCTTAATTTGATCCACTTGTTTCCTATTCTGTTTTCTTGTCTCGCGCGCCTAACAAATTAACCCGATTCAATTTTTGTTTGCCGTTTCAATGCAACCTGTGGATTAGAATTGCGGATATTTGTACGAAATAAATGTAAACACAACATCCATATTCGTTAAGTCGACATATGCAACAATATTCATTGGAATATATCAACCCTCTTTTTGCAACATCGCAACAAAATTATGTAATATTGGAAAAACAACCAACAAACCCGAATGAAAGAGGCTGAGAGAGAGAGAGAGAGAAAGAAAGAGAGAGAGAGATGGAGGGAGAGAGAAAGATGAAAAGAGATAGAGATTGAGAGAGACAGAGATTGAGAAAGAGAGGGAGAGACAGGAAGGGAGAGAGAGAGAGACTAAGCGAGTCAGAAAATGGGAGAGCGAAACTAGAAGCTTACGTTATTTGTTTAGTAATTTTCGGTTCGGTTGAATTTGAGCACACAGATTTTTGTTTGTTAATAATTTTCGAGATTATACAACGTAGGGCAATGATCATTTCGGATGTTATAAATGTTTTCCACACGAAATAGAATTTCAACTACGTTTGCATCTCGTACAATGGAACGAATCCAGAATAAAATCGAGAGTGAAAATAAGATTTGAAGTGAAAAGAATGGGAAATAGACTGTGAGCGAGAAAGAGCACATCGAAGACAGTTAGAAAGAGAATGTTGCAAATAGATGGATACCATTAGAGACAAAGAAGAATAGTTGGAGAGAAAAAAAAAAATTGTAGAGAGTTTGAAAATGATGAACACGCATTTGGGGAATTCATTTGTGAAGAAACAAAATCCGTACGACATATCTCATAGTGGAACAAATGATGTAAATGCACATCGAATTTGCTCAAATGAAATAATATATGGAAGCAAAGTAAAATGACAAGAATCCCCTGTAGAATGAAATTCTGAAGTGAATATATGCTCAAAAATTGCTATTCAATGTCTCTATATCTCTCATTCGCTGTGTGTATGTTTGGGTATTTCGGTATTTTGATTAAGAGTTTTTGTTCAATGTATCGGTTTTGCATTGAAACTATATGTGTTCCGGTTGCTTGAACACTGCTACCAGCATCCTCTCTCTCTCTCTCTCTCTCTCTCTTTCTCTCTCTCTCTCTCTCTTTTCATTTCACCTCTGACGGTATTTGTTGTTCACTTTTACAGGTAAAACCCAAAAATTGTGTTCAATAACTTATGCGAATGAAGTTTCGATCGGGTGGTTTTGTGGTCTTGACTGCCAAACAATTCAATTTTCCCTGAAAATCACACAGTGCTACAGAATCGATCGAATGCACACCGAATTTGATTGTGTGTACCGTGCACAAACGTTCAATTATTCACTCTTCAATTAATTTAAGCTTGAAAACGCGTGTCATTTCCTTTGCAACCAAATTTCATAAAATACTTTTTTTTTTCCGGTATGTTTACTCTCGGCATGCGTGCGCTCGTGTGTGTGTGTGTGCTTATATGTTCCAGCAGAGCAATTGCATTTTCTCTTTATTGCACTCAATCTCCCTTTCTCCTTCTCTCTCTCTCTCTCTCTCTCTCTTTGTCTCTTTTCTTCTCACTTGTACTCTCTTTCGCTCTCTCGCTCTTTCTCTCTCTCGCTCTCGCTCTCTCCCTCTCTCCTTCTCTCCCTCTCGCTTTCTCCCTCTCTCTCTCTCTCTCTCTTCTCTCGCTTTCGCTCTCTTTTCCTTTGTTTTTCTCTCAATACTTCTCTCAAACGATAAATTCCAATTTAGTGTGCCATATCGACGTGTTTTCAAAACACAATATTATTGTGTATTTTTGCTACGACGTTAGAAACGACGATGACGACAACGACAACGACGACAAACAATTGCAATTTATCCGGGGAAAAATATGTTTCGCATGCATTTCCAAGCAAATTAAACAGATATATAAATAAATATAAATGCTTTTTGTTTGTCGCTTTATTTGGAATGCATGTAATTCATGCTCTTGTTCTCTCGCCAGGCCAGTATTTATACTGTAACGAAGCTAACTTTGCCTCTTATGCTGAAGCATTTGTATATATTCAAGATATGCACACAATAGCAAATTAAGCAAAACTGTTTATTAAATTGTCGAAAACGGCGGGTGTCCTTTCTCTCTGCCATTCGCTCTTTCTTAACAATTTTTCTCTTTCTCACTTCTGATTCTCTCTCTTTCTCTCTCTCTCTCTCTCGCTCGCTTGCTCTTTCTCTCCCTATCTGTCTTTATGCTCTTTGTTTTGATTTTCGTTCGTTCGTTTCGGCTCATTCGTTTTCAGTTCAAACATAAATAACATAGAATCTCAGCGAAAACATTTCTGATACGCATACAAATAGCAAATGAATTTCAAAATGCTTGCGCAATCACATGGAAAAATGGTTTTAAAGCAGTGTGTGTTTGTTTTTTTTTTTCTTCTTTCTATTCAAATACAATAAGATAGATTTTAATGTTTATACACAATGAATACAACGATCTGAATGCATTTTGGGTATGCGGCGATCTATTTAATATCGTATTGTGAGTGATTCGTTCGTGGCATAAGTAAACAGAAAAAAAGAGAGAGAGAGAGAGAGAAATTGACAAAAACCGGCAGCAGCAGCAGCGATGACGGCAACCGTAGAAATAAGGCAGCAGTAAATTCTTTCATTTTCAGCTTACGAAAAATCTAAACAAATAGGGGAAGCTGATTTGCTTTTGCATTGCGTCGACCAAAAAAGAAAAAAACAAAAAAAAAAACAAAATTCAAAACGATATAAATGGTTTTTTGTATATATCGTTATGTTTACTTTCGCTGCATGATATTTGGCCAAAGCCGGGGATTCACAATTGAAAAAGTAAAATGTATAACGTGAAATGCATTTTGCCAAGCATAAACAACCAAATTGTGAGATAAGATACACGAAACTCGCCGAAATGATATCCAAATAACATTTAGACTGTCTACATGATGCGGTACAAATGAATATCCAAGCGAAACACCAACCAAACAAAAGAAGTAAATTCTTTTCGTTTTTTTTTTCGCCTTTTTTGCAGAAACGATAAAAACAACAACAACAACACAGGAGGATTCATGGAGTATAAATGACGATAAAATAGACACAAAGCGTGAGCACAACGAGGATAAAATAATGTTTGATTGCTACTTTATGGCCGTTGATTATGTTGTACACGCACAATAAAAAGAAAGGAATTCTTTTTGTTTTTTTTTTTTTTCTTTTTTGCTTTTGCAAAATGCCAGAATTAAGGAGAAGAAGAAAAATACAGGGAGAGAAATGCCAGAGCCAATTTGAAACAATTCATAACAGCTAAAATGTGAGAAAACATGCCATGGAATTACATCGGATTTTTATGTATTGCGCGCCCATTCGTTAATCACTCTTTTTGTCGCGTTCGCATTACAGTTACATACCGAGCACGCATATTTAAAATTCACAATTGACAGCAATTTCAACATGACATTCAGCCCATTTCACATCAACACTATCTCTTCATTTACGATTTCAATCGGATTTTAACCATCATGCACTTCTATCTTCATTTTATAGATGATTTCATTGTTCTCTTTCTCTCTTTCTCTCTTTCTCTCTTTCTCTCTTCTCTCTCTCTCTCTCTCTCTCTTTCTTTCTTTCTCTCTTTCTCTTTTTCTCTCTTACTCTTCAACTCTTCGTTTTTTGTCACTCTGTTACTCATGCTCACACATATTCACTCTCTCTGTCATTCTCGCTCTTTTTCGCACACTCTATTCCTCTCTTGCTTTTAGCCTAACACAATTGTGAATTGTATGCCATTGTTTCCATTGTATACGACACATTGTTGTACACAAAAGTGGAAATGGAAAAAAAAAGAAATAGCAAAACAATGGACACAAAATACGAAAGAGTTTGCTTTTTTTCTCTAGTGCTCGACGTGACAAAAATTGCGCGCTGCCCGAAGAGATATCTCTCGTGAGCCCGATCGAGATTTGAGAACAAGTGATGTGAGCAATTGTTATAAATGAGTGCAAGTGAGAGAGTGAACGAGAAAGAGGGTGAATGACAGAGAATGAAGTTAAACCGAGAGAGAGTAAAGTGGGTGATAGTGAGTGTGTGAGTGCCTGAGCAAGCAAATGATTGAATGAGTAAGCAAATGAATGGAATTGAGGCATTCGGTTATAAAGCGTCCGAAAGATAATGCAGAAAAGATATTTAAAGTTTAGGCAAACACAACAAGTTAAATTACACTTTTATTGTCTTTACGAAATGATGTGAGAGATATGAACAAGAGTGGCTCGTTATCCCTTGATTTCGCTGCATCTCACAAAAACCATATTGCAAACGTTAACAATCTTCTTATCTAATTCGTATGTATCTAAGTTTGGATTTCGATATACTTGGCTTCTGAATTTTTTACTTTATGAAATGTCTTTTCGATAATCGGTATGTGGTTTGTTGTGTTGAAATTCCATTAAAAATTTTAATCGTCGTCAAGCGAAACACTAAATGTGTGAATGTTTCAAAAGTGCATTTTATTTTCGGCAAAATGAGCACTGTTGAATCGAGCTGATTTATGAACAACGATAAATGTCGAAAGTGAACGGTAGAAGAAGTTGTAAAATGATTTAATCCGAATGGCCGTTTTAGGTGATTATTCAGTCACATGCCTCGCATGAATAGAATGATTCGGAAAGAGAAAAAAAAAAAATAAACGAACGGGCGAACGAGAGTGAAAAAACTGCACAATAATTTCGTATTCATTGCGACAAGAACAGAAACTTCTATCAGATTGAAGATAAATAGAGAAAGAAAGAGAGAGAGAGAGAGAGAGAGAGAGAGAGAGAGAGAGGCACAGAGAGAGAAAGAGCGAGGCGCAGAGTTAGAGAATGTGTCGTCAAAATTCTCATGCTTCGTACATAAATTCTAATGTTTAAAACTGCGACACAATAAAACTCGTGCCACCGTTCGCATTAAATTCATTTCGTAAAAGTTTCACTTTTTGGCTCACACACTCTCTTCGCTCCTCGTAAAATGAACTTATGTACTCGTAAAAAGTTTCCGTTGTTTGGCTTGAAAAACGGATTTTACGCGAGCAATAAAGCAAACTGATGCAAATAAAACGGAAGCGAAAAGTTTTTTTTTTTTCCTCTTTCTTTCTCTCTCTTGAGTGTTAGTGAGTGAAACAAAGAAAAAACATACACACACACGAACAAACAAGCACACTAGAGTGTCTCTCTCAAGTAAAGTACAATTTAAAAGACACTTTAGATACTGGGATATGGATTACCGGTCGCATTCTATCTTTATCGCTGTCTTCCTTTTTCTCTCTCTTCTTTTCACATTCCTTGTCCCCCTCAAATCTTCTCCCACTCTCGTTAAGTTTGAGATGCACGCGACATAAAGACGAAAGCAGAAAAGTCCACCAAACGCCAAATTGCTCAGATCTATATAAATGTGGAATGCAGTGCATAACGGTTGCTACCGAATCGACGAACCACTTTACAACTCGTTTGTGTAATAAATTGTCGGCGTTCATATACAACACATACACGACATTTACACTCAGGGAGAGAAAGAAAGAAGGAGACAGAAAGAGAGACGCAATTTTCATTCTTGCAACGACATTATAATAATCATTAGCGATATATACCCTTAGTTTAAGTTTTAAGTTGACAACACACCGTTTGTAATGTTGAATGGAAAAGAGCGCGGCACTACGATGGCAATGAAGAATTGATGGGTGGTGGCGAAGGTGGCAAAACACAGTCAGCATCGCTAATACCAAACAACACTTCTCGAATACTATTCTCAATATTCACTAAGTGCAAATAACAAAAAATACTTTTTTGCTCTCTAGCTCTTGCTCTTGCTCTTGTTCTTTATTCTCTGTTCGAATTTCTGTTTTAAAAGCGGTGAAAACGGCGTTTGTGAAATTCTATAAACGCTTCGCGTGGTCTCAAAGAAAAACAAGTAATTAAAACGAACTTTTTATCTCAAGTGGCATGGCAAAGACAAATTTACCGTCGTCTGTAACATAAACACCGAAACTGATAAAGGGGAGGCGAGCGTGAATATCAAAATGAAATGCTATACATTTGCATACGCATTACAGACACGGGTCGTATCAAATACACCGTACAAGTGAACGAATTATGACTGAGAGAATAAATGGAGAGAAAGAGAAAAGCAATTGAGATAGAAAGTGAGAGAGAGAGAGAGAGTGAGTGAGAGAGATAGAGTGAGTGAGTGAGTGAGAGAGAGTGAGTGAGAGAGAGAGAGTGAGTGAGTGAGTGAGTGAGAGAGTGAGTGAGAGAGAGAGAGAAAGCGAATTGGGAGATTGAACGAATTGTGCGACAACTTCTTATTAAACAAGAAAAAAAAGAATCTCAAACAAACACAAGTGAGAAGAGCAAATTTTTCGATATGAACTTGAAACGTTGACGGCATAGAACGGAAAAGATGCAAGTAACTGGAAACAGATTTCGACTGAAAAACGATAAGTAAATCAAGAAAAACCAACCAAACTGAAAAATGATTCAATGGAGTGTGAAAATTATGAAACAAAATTAAATTACTTTGTAAGATTTCGGCATTAGCAAACATTTTAAAGTTGATACTGTGTGTCGCAATTCAGTATTTTCTTCAAAAAGTTACAAATGATGAAAAACGTTGAAATTGTTTGTTTACCCACTCAATGGGGGGAATAAAATCAAAGGCAAATGGCGAACCAACTGCCACACAGTCATGTCAACACCAAGCACACAATCTACATTCCATAGTCCATACAGTCTTAGAAGTTGGATCATTATTTCGGCAAAAGTAAAGAGAATAAAAGAATTGAAAAGAAAGAAAAGAGAAAAATTATGATAAAGTTACATAAAAGGTTGTACGCGGTTGCCCAAAATGTAAATATCTAAAGGTTATGAGCATGTTTTCGGATACTTTCTAATTGGAAGTGCGAAACATCGACCGAAACAAAACTTTTCATCACACAAATACCCAAACATACTGATAAAGTGTATATTTTCGGAAATTTAGTTTGCAATACTTTTTGCGTCAACGCCTGATTAAATCAAAACCGAAAGTTTCCGTTATTACATTTTCATTCACTCTTTTACTCACATTGTTACTCTCGATTTTTCTCACTTTCTCACATTTTCTCATTCGCTTTCTTTCGCTCTTTAACTGTCTCTCACTTGTTCTATTTCTTTTTCTCTCTCTCTCTGTCTCTCGTCTCTGTCTCTCTCTCTCTCTGTCTGCCTCTGTACTCTGTCTCTCGTTCTATCTCCCTCTCTCTCTCCCTCTTACTCGCTCTCTCTCTCTCTCTCTCTCCCTCTCTCTCTCTCTCTCTCTATCCCTCGGTTGAATTTTCTCTTTTTCGACCGGTCCCATTTGAATTTTCCTAATAACGATATACCACGATAAACGAATCGCATCACATCGTCGGAATCTTTGCACACATCTTATTGAAACAAAAACAAGAATTCTATTTCATACACATACCCGCGCAAGAAAACACACACCAACAACGAAAAATATCCAATTTCCTCTTCTTTATTATGTTTGTTAGACCGACTTTATCTATTATCTATCAATTCCTTTTGCTTATGTGTCATTCAAATGGAAAATCTCCTTTTCTTTCATACCATTTTCGGTTGTTTTTTTTTTCTATCTTTGGTTCTCGCTTTTGACAATTCTCCTTCTGCAGAAAAACCACCATCCGTTGTATGGCAACAATGTATCCACACACACACTTACACACACACACTCACACCTACATACATTACACACACTAAGAATATTTAGATTCAATTATAATATGCTCGTTATTTTTTCACCGTTGCTTCGCATACAAAATTCCGCTTTGGCGAAATTCCATCCGTTTATACATATTCCATATAGAAAGCAACATTTTTATCTTTCTCGCTTAAACTCTCTTTCTCTCTCTCTCTCTCTCTTTCTCTCTTTCTTTCTCTATATTTTCCTCTGTATTTCTTTCTTCTCTGTCTCTCTTCCTAAATCTTTTTGTCTTTCATATTTTTTTTATCGCTACGTATAAAAACGCATAAACATTTCTGTTGGAAATGATGATGGTGGAAACAAAGTGGAGATTTTGAAAGATTTACGTTTGTCGCCCGAAATTGTGTTAGCTCGTAAGCGACAGTACCAAATAAGAGAGAAAAAAATCCACAAAGAGAAAAAAAAAAATGAAATAAATGCCATAGAAATTGGCGAAAAAGGTGAATTGATCCAATAACTAAAATAGGGAAGTGAGGAAGACTATCGAAATGACGGTACCAGCAGCCGACATCGACATCAAAACATGTGGAAATATGTGAGAATGACAGAAGGTATAGAGACGATTGCTGAAAAATTTACAATTTAAATCAATTTTGTTTCGTGTCACACACCACACATTTGCACCGGCATTTTGATTTCTCCGTAAGCCAAGCATTATGAAAATTTATTTCCTTGCCATTATAAAATTGGCAACCGTCTGTATGAACGTACATCGTGTACGTACGCATACAATGAAAGAGACAGAGAGAAATGAAAGCATAAAATTTTCATCTCCCCAAAGGTGATGAGAAAAATATCAAAAGTTACAAATTGATCGAATAAATTTTCATGTGATTTTTTAATGTAAAATTGTTGGGTTGGAGTGTCGAGCACAAGATATGTATATCATCAACGTGAATACCGGAATGGTGTGCCACAGATAGATAGATAGATATATAAATGGATAGATAGGAGGATAGAATGATGTGCGCCTCTGTCTGTTTATTCTGATTTAATTTATTGTTATGGTTATTAGTGTTATTATTTATGACTATTTTGATAGTTGCTAATAAAAATCCAATGGCATTGCGGGCGCGTTTATATATATATATATATATATATATATTTCGTGTCTTCAACACTGCCATTGCCACTGCATCAGAGAGAAACAGAGAGCGTGCTCGCTTAATTTTGTATGGGCTTATAAACTATTTTGCGGCTGAATGATTTTTTGACTCAGTCAGTCAGTCAGTCAGTTGAACAGAAGCATATACATATGGTGTTATGTGTGCGCGCTCGTTCATTCGTTCGTATGCGCCTCGTCTGTCATCATCATTTGCATATTCGATAAGTGCTTTAACATTTTGTGCTTGTTTGTATTTATCCATGCATTTGGAATGTGTGGTCGATTATGAATATGCGTGTAATTAGTTCTCTCTCGTTCTGTCTTCTCGTTCTCACTCTATCTCTTTCTCTCTCTCTGACTCTCATCTCTCTCCCTCTCTCTCTCTCTCTCTCTTATTCCCTTTTCCACCTTCTCTCCCAATCTCTTCATTCTCTCTCTCTCTCTCTCTCTCTCTCTCTCTCATTCTGTTTGTTTAATTCATTTCACTGGGCAATCGGTTACAATGTTCGATCGAGCATTTATTAAAATTTTATATTCAAAATCGCAGGCCCATCACTTCCTTCATGAATTGTTTATGCCATTTCAGTCGAAAAACAAATAAATTTTAATTAAATACGCATAAATAATTAATAAAATCGCTTTAAATATTGCTACTGAGAAGTACATCATTTTCAACACAGGCGCAACATTGCCACATATTCCATCAATTTTCATTGGAAATTTGTGATGAGACTGGCTCTCTCAATCAAATGAAAAAAAAAAAAAAAAAGAAATCAACATCACAGCAATTGCATTTCCATTCTTTATGATGATGACTGAGTGAATCGTTCATCAATTTAGTGTGTTTGAAATTTCAAATGAGTTGAAATTGAACAATGTACAATTGGCAATCAACATTGCATTGCAGACGAAACACATTTGAAAATATACACAAAACTGACCAAATGCAATAAAATGAACGATGCCATGAAACATTGAACTCTAATATTTTACACTGGTAATTTAGCTTAATTGTCTATCTATTAGATTTGCCTTTGACTTGCATCCATCACCATCACCATTACATTCATTCGGCAATATTCCAATTTGTAATGTTATTTTTGGTTTGTATTGTTCCAATGAAATGGAAATTAAAGTGAAATTAAATTGCATGCCATTTGGTTTTGTTTGATACATATTGTTGTGTAATTTATTATTTTTTTTTTTCTGTTTTTCTTCTGTGTTTTGTTCTTTCTCTCCTGACCGCAGTCTGGGTGTAAAATAGATAAATCGCATTGGCAAATTGAATTGAATTTCATATTCTAGGTATCGATTTGCATTCTTTTTAATATCTATATCCAATTATTTTTCACACTAAAATAATGTTTCGATATCAGTGTTTTTTTTTTTTCAGTAAATAACATACAAATCGCATAAACATTATCTACATTGAACACTGTTTTGTTGATATTTTTCAGTCTGTGCAATGGATTTTGTTTTTTCTCATTTGTTTTTTCTTTTTTTGTTTTTTGCAATTTACACAAAAAATGCCGCACGTATGCGCAATTTTATATTTGTTTGTTAATTTGTTGTTTAACTTGGTCTCTGTTGTTGATATTTTTTTTTTTTGTTTCTCTTCGGTGATTGCTATGTTCCTCGTGAATATATCGCCATTTGCACAAATTGTATGTACATTTTGGATCAACAATTCAAGAGTCAATTCAATGGATGGTTTTTTTTTTTCTTTTTATTTCGCCTCAAAATGCTGACTCGGTTTGCTTAAGTGCGTTTTATTTGAACTGCCATGCTGAGGTTCTCTTTTTTTTTCGTTTGTTCGTCTTTCAACTCCATTGTGAGATTGCTTCTCTCTAATTTATTAATGCCTATGTAATATGCATTGACTTATTGACTGTTTATGTTTCGCGTCTCAACAATTTGTTGAATTGCGTCTGCAAATCTCTGTTTTTATTACAATCTGTTGAGGTTTTTTTGCAAAATGTATGCAATTGTCACTATCTCACTCTTTCACGTCTCTCTCTTTGTATTGCTTTTTCTATCGATCCCTCTCTCTCGTTCTCTCCCTCTCACTCGCTCTCTCCCTCTCTCTCGCTCCCTCCCCCTCTCCTTCTCTTTTTCAATCTTTCGGCTATTTTCACTCTCCCTTTCTCATTCTTGCTATTCCTCGTTCTCTCATTTCCTCTCTTTCCCGGTCCCTCTCATTCGATCTACCTCTTGTTTTCCCCCTCGCACTTTCTCTCTTCATAAATCAAACATTGTAAGACTTTTAGTTATTATGCAAATCGTATTGCATTCTAATTCATGACACTTATGCGCAACAAATTTTCAATATTTATTATTTCAATGTTGTAAAATGCACCGTTTGCCATCAATTGCTCGATTCATGTGTGTATGTGCCAGAGAGGAGAATGAATGCGAAGATACAAAAAAAAAAATGACTCAAAGAAAGATAAACAACCAACAAGCTCTGGCCTCGAAAATCAATAAAATGAGATTCGCCACTTTCAGCGGTTTTTCGGTATATGATGAATGATGATTTTCTCATTTAACAGTACTAAATGCTTTTAAATTTTTAATCACATTTCCATGTGTAACAAATGCAATTACCAGCCGAACATCCGTTCTGTTTCAATTCGGTATTCCCGTTTTTTTTGTAAAAACCGTGGCATCACTGAAAACTTGACGTTAAGCATATTCGCATGTTTAACGTTCAATTTTCCAATGTTCATTTTTGAATGTTCTATGTTTTGTAGCAGCACTTCAGTGTTTCTGTGCATAGCATTGAGAGTGTTCATTGTTCAGTGTGTTTCAAACCGTTATCTAAATTCGAATGTGCCTTTCGATACAAGCGAGTAAACGAGCGAGTGTGTGTGTGTGTGTGTGCAAACAATTGCAAATGCTTCTGAAAAAGTTATCCATAGTTGATGGTAGTCAAAATGTACATATGAAGCCAACCTCCGAATATATGTTGAAACATGGTTAGCATATTTTCAGTTCTACCGTTCTCAAAATATTGATTTTTAAAATGAGATGATGAATTTTAATGCGTTTCAAGTGTTCCAAGACTTAAATCCATAAACATGATTACAAACGATACAAACTAATCGAAAACAAAGAACACAATTTTCCTATTCACATATAATTCTCATCATCAACATCATCGTTGTCGTAGTTGGTGATGATAAATATTATTAATATGAATTTTTCATAAGCAAAACATGTAAAATAGATACCGAGATATGCAATGCAATAGAGAAATACACGGTAAAAGGTGTAAAATGATTGAATAAATATATACGGCTTACCTTTGCATTCATTGGCATCACGATAAGTTGCGCGGCCCTGTAGAATAAATGGAAAAAGAAATGATCGTGACAAAATCGTGTCTATCTCAATATAGAGAAAAAAAAAAAATTGATGTAAAAATGAAACAAAAAAGAAGAAGAAGAAGATTCAAGTCAACCCACCCAAGGACGATCGAAGAAATATGGTTTACACTTTTCGCAATCACGTCCGGCCGTATTGTGTTTGCTAAAAGAAAATGTAAATGTTAATGTACACACTACGATGCATGCATGACGTTTGCATATTTATCAAATTGCAAATTTATCAAATTTGCCAATCTCCTCGCTCAAGACTCAGTTAAATAACTTACCAATCGCAATACAATTGTCCCTTATCATCGGTTAAACATCTCGATGCATGTCCATTGCATTTGCATCGACCGCCAATAGCAAAATCGGACACTGCATAATTTTGTGTTGACATTGTGCTCATCGTTGATGATACAAGATTATCAAGCGGTGTTAATAATTTCTTCTCTTTTGATATGACCGTTGAATCGGATGCATGCATTTTATTCGAATACAATTTTGTTTGTTCAACCATTAATTCTTCATCAAGTAGTTCCGGTGGCATTTGCAAACGATGGAAAATGACTCGGATATCGGTAACCGTTACCCAATCCTTTTGGGAAATTGCAAAAAAAAAAAAAAAAAAAACCAAACCAAATGAAAAATTAATTAATTTTTTCTTCGTTCAATGTTGGTCGTAAAAAGTAAGCAGAGAATGAAAAGCTATTTTCAAACTAAAAATAATTGAGTTTATGTCGACATGTATATTCGGAATGGTCATTCATAATAAATGAGATTTTCACAAGCAAAAAAAAAAAGAAGAAGAAGAAAAAAATGGGAAAAATCTGTGCAAGAAAAAAAAAAATTTACCTGCAAAACAGCCGATTGATCAAAATTGGATGCACTGGGTCGGCCTTCGAGTGTACTAAATGCAATTCGTCCACCGTATAAACCGCTGGTTAAATCACCATTGTGACGATGTGTATCAGAGCAACGTGCTTCCTGTTCATTTGCTTTTGTGATTGCAGCACGATTTGGTCGACCATAAACTCGTCGACATTGTGAACTATAAAATTGAAATGGTTGCCAAGTTTGACCATAATCAGCACTCTTGTAAATAGCAATCGAATCGGGTTTAATTGATTTTGGACAAAATTGTAAACTAACATATGTTAATTCAAATTTTTTTCCAAGATTTAATGTAAGTGTAACATTATCGGGTGGTGCATTTGGTCCAGTTGGTTGTTGTATTGGATCTGATCGCCAGCATGTTACATTATTTGGATTATTTAAATCGGTGAGTGCGGTTGGTGAGAAATTTTTTGTTGGATCTGTACGATCGCATACATGACATTTTGTATCAAATGGTTTCATTATATCAATTGGTTCACAATAACGTGATGGACCATTTTGACCGCAAACACTTGATGCAACCACTTTTCCACCATATGCAGCATTTACAAAATCAGGTATGCAACGTTTTGCACGATCATCCGTATAGCATGGATCATTTTGCAATGATTGCACATAGTTACTTTTCTTTGGATAATCATCACCAAAAGTGTAGCCCGCATAACAATGCTGAAGCATACAAAAGACAACAATCAAATAACAATTCCACAAATGTATCATCATTTTTGTTTAGATCTTGTTCTTTTGTGTTCAATTTTGTGTTTTTCTTTTCTTTTCTTTTGTGATTCCTTTTCCACTGAATCTCTTTCTATCGATTTCTTTCTGGATTTCGATGAATAAATGGTTCTCAGTAAATGATTTGTCTTGATTCACGAGTTTTGAAGTGCGTTTTGATTTCGGTAATTTTCTTTTCTTTTTTTTTTTCCTCTCAAATCAATTATATAATCGTTTCGTTTTACTGATGATTTTTCGCTCTCTTTTTATTATATTCTTTTTCTCTGTTGGCTCACCTTGATGCATTCATAGAAATTAGAATGAACGAAGGAGCAAACCTCAGGCCGTGTCTAACGGATCGATTGAGAAACGATATCTTTCTTTTGCTTGATTATCACTAAATATACAAACAATCCTCCGAATACATACAATATTTTCTCCTTGTATTTTCAATGTGGATAACGTATCGTTAATTTCACTCACAATAATTCGTTTTGAGATGAAACACAATCTATGTTAAATGATATTGAGCCACATGAAGCACACCATTAATCGTTTAACCAACGAGTTGAAGAAAAACGTTCACCGCAATTCAAGAACTGAAGATGAAACACACACGATTTATTATTTCTATTCTGCTGTTGTTGTTCGTTTTTTTTTTTTCTTCTTTTTCTCTTTCTTGCTTTCGCCCTTGCTCTTGCTCTTTCTCTTTCTCTCTTGATATTTATTTATTTTTCTTTATTTATGTTGAACTCGCGAGCTGACCGAGCCAAAATGCATTCAAAACGATATGTATTAATGCTTTCGAGATGGAAATCAAATACCAAAACCAGTGGAAATAGCTCGATTGGTATGCACGTCGTAGTTGTTGTTATTGTTTTCTTTTTGTTCGTCTCAAACGACTTTAATATCTAGCTTCTAGTATATCGCTGTTGTGTGTATTTTCAAATGAATAAAAAGAAAAAATATGTATTATTAGTTATCTAAATTACACATTTTCTTTTGCGCTACTTTATCGCATCTGAATATCTCTTGTTGATCGGTCGAAGATTTCTGTCTGATAAACTGATGAGATGGGATATGTGAGCACGGTATATCTTAAAACAGGCTCTTTCTCATAAGTTTTACACCGACCGAATTTTTCTAACTATTTCGCTTCGATTGTCTCTCTCTCTCTCTCTCTCTCCCCCCTCTCTCGTTTTATCTTTTCGATAATTTCTTTCACTGTCTTTCTCAATTTCGATCGCTAAACAAACATTACACAATTCTTTTTCCTTCTCACAAACTCTTGTGGATGTTTTTTTTTATGTTTCTTTCACGTCTCCAACTCTATCGTTGTTTTTGTGTGTGTTGAAGAATATTCATTTGCTTTCATCAACTGCTTTTGCTACAACTCCCCAGAGAATATGATGCGACTCTATTTCCGATTACTTATGGGATTGCAAATGTTTTTGTTGTCAAATTTTATGGCAATTTGAGTATTTTTTCTCTTTTTTTCTCTTTGTCTATGCTCTTGCTGTGTTTTATATTAGCGTTTTGTGGCCAGACACAAAATGATATGGCAAGAGATAATAATAATAAAAAAAGGAAGAGTAGGAAAAAACAAATCACGCGCTCTAGTGTTATTCGAACAACAAATGGTCGATTAAAACTAGTTCAGAATGTAAGAAAAACCGAAATGTTGTCGATTCAACAAAATTCGCTTTTTGGAATTCACTTTTTTTTTTTCCTGTCCTTTTGGTCGTTGCTTTGGAAAATGTACGTTTCTCTCGTTCACACGCTTTGCAACGGACGAATTTTTGCCGTCGATGGAATTCAACTCGCTTTTGGGAAGGTTTTTGTTTTTTTTTTCTTTCACTATTAAATAGCGTACAAATTACTTGATTATATGTCTTTTGTGGTGGTGAGGTAGACTTTTGTCACTATAATTTTTTTTCTTTTTGAATTTTTTATTTTCCTCTCCCTCTCAGTCGTTCACTTCGCTTAATTTTCATGCAGTTTTTGTCGATCGCAATTTAGTGTTTGATTTCACTGTATTAAAGTCGCTGCGGTGCTTGGGTGAAGTAAATATTTTTTCGAATAAAATTTTTTTTTATGACAATCACCGTAATTTTGTCATTTTCAGTGCGTCGTTAAGACATGAGATGTGCTGCACTTATCTTAAAATTTATTTCGAATTTGCGATTCACTGGATTTTATGATAATGCGAAATGCAATTGTTGAAGTGCTAAGCGAATGGGGGAAAATAACTTGAAATCCAATCGAAATTGTTTCGCTTTATTTCTTTTTCGCGATTATTCAACGCAAATTTTTTTTTTTTTTTTTTGATCGATTTTTCTCTCTCGATGTTTTAATTTTTTTTTTTTTTTTGCTTCAAATTGTTTTTATCTTTTCTTCACTGTTTCTCGGTTTTGATTTGTTTCGTTTATTTTTTTCGATCTGATTTTCGATTTTTTTTCTTTTCTTTTTTTGTTTTGTTTTGTTGCGTTCGTTTCGATCGCTTTTCAAAAGCCGTCTTCAAATTTTTAATTTCGAAAAAAATGTTCACATTTCATTCACAGAAATACGTGGTGACAACATGTCTCTTTCTTAAGCACGCAAAAGTCCTGTTTTTAATTTGCTTCGAATGCGTTTTGTATCGTTTGTTTATGTCTCAATTTTTCTGGTCCATTGTTTTTCGATCAATTTTAAAATGTGAACTTTTTCATCATATACACTTTTTCTCATCGAATTGGTTCTTCTGCATATGCACATTGGCAATTGTGTGATCAAAACATACAAACACTTATGCACATTTGGTCTCTTGCATTGATTCGCACACCGTGTACCAAAATGAACGTACAAATTGAACACACACCGAAAACCAAAACTACAAAAACAAAAACAAAAAAAAAAAAATTATTATCGCGAATAACACACGACAAACGCGCACAAAGTGTTATATTCACTGACTATGAAAAGTGCGTGCAAAAACACAGATTTTTACACGACACTGCCACGAAAACGGGAATGCAAACGAACAACCGAAGAAGAAAAAATATACCGCGTACCGTTTCGGAACGCAGAGAATTACATTTATAAATATATTTTATGTTCGATGTTTCGATTTAATCGTTGGACGTCGTCGTCGATGTTGTTGTTGTATTTATCGTCGTCGTCGTCGTCATCATCGTCATTGTGGACATTTGCTCAAAGGTTTGTTTTTTTTTTCTCTTCCTTTTCTTCTTCCACTTGAGTCTTTCTTGGTCTTTTGGTCGTAGTCGCGGTTGTTGTCGTCGTCGATTTTATTATTATGCACAGCACATACGTTTCTTTTTATTATTATTGTTCGCCTCTTTGGCTTGATTCATATGATGCTTCTTATATTTTAAAGATTTTTTTTTTTTTTTTTTCGTTTCGATTTTTAATGCGAATCGTTTTTTGTTTTGTTTTGCCAATCGTCGTTGATATTGATGTTGGCTAGTTGGGGAGTTAAAGGTGGACTTGTACACAATTTATTCGTTTCGTTGTGGTTGTCGCCTTGTTTGTTGTATCTCTTTCAACTCTCTCGTTTTGTGCTAAACTTTATCGCGAATGATTGTATTTTGGTTCGATGCGAGATGATTCTATCGATTCACTTAAAACGTTGCATTACGTTTTGACTAATTTACGGTGATATTACAATGACTTCTATTATCTCTTGCGAAATGAGAGAGAAAAAAAAAGAACACTGTAATTCAGTCATAAGATTCGAATGTTGAGGCTATGGCAATAAATATTGCGCCGATTAAGTTTGAAAATCATACACACGATTCGCTATCACTTAAGCTCGCACCTTGAAATTGCCTCTCCTTAACTTCTACTTTTTCTTCTTCTTGTCTCTCCCTCTCTCTCTCTCTCTCTCTCTCTCTTTTTTTTTTTATTTTCACTATGTTTTTTCACTTGTGATCAACTATGACTTTTTATCACTATTAAAATGTCCGTATTCAAATTTGCTTGCACGGTTTTGCCAATAAAGCGGCAATTTTAAGTATCAATTTACATTGGTGTGATAATCGAATTGATGTGATAAAAAGACACCAACTGATCTGAAACGGTTGTTATTCAATGTTTATACCCGAAAAGAATTTGTTGTGTTTTGTTTCAAAAATGTTATTTTTCGTTTATTTCTATTTTTTTTTTTTTTTTTTCGTTTCATTCACCTTATCATAAAATTCACAATTGATAACACAAAAACGGTTTTTTTCATTCTGTTCCAATTCACTAGTACGAACGAACGTTGAATGTTCGTATTCGAATCGTAAGTTCGCTTTTAGAAAAATTTCAATATGATTTTAGAGCTAACCAATATACACGACTGTCGAGTTGCGACTGTGAATTCGTTCTATCTGTGATGTCTACCGTTGGACTTCGATGCTGGTTTATCCGTTTCACCGTCGGAGCCGGAGATAGAGAGTGACAGAGAACGCAACAGCGAACAAAACCATGAGAGTATGTATATACACAAGCGGAGATCATTCGTTGTGTACACACATTCAAGCGGCTGAGCGTATGCGCGTTTGTGTTGGTTGGCAAATCGGCAAATGAATGAACATAAGAGCAAGGGAGCAAGAGCAAAAGACAGAAAAAGAAAGAAATGGTATGAATACAAATGCATGAGGTTCTCTCTCGTTTGCTGTTGTATTCGGTTGATTAATGCATGGATGCTCTTGTTTGGCTGAAGTGCGTGCATACACATGTAAATCCAGTGCCGTTTTTTTTGTTGTTGTTTTTGTTTTTGTCTCAATTCCAACTAAGGATACTGGCTACTGTCGTTTTGCACATACTTTTTTACTTTTCTTTCAATCTTTTCCTTCCCTTTTTTTTCAACCAATGCTGTATTTCCACATTCAACAGCGAATGTGGTTGAACGAAAGAATTTCATCATATTTGGCGAAAGGTGAAGCAAATGACGACAACACATTCCTTTGGAAGTAAAAAAAAAAAAATAAAGAAAAATTAAAAAAAAAAGAGAAAGAGAGACTGAAAAATTTATTGAAACCCCAATCAAATCGAAACCAGTGCTAATGCATTGAATACAAACTTGAATGCTTTTTTTTAGCACACAACAAAACAACTACAACTACCGTCTTGAATGGCATATCTCAAGAGGAAAAAAAGGAATTTCAACAAAGAATACTGGATACTGCCGTTTGTTGCAATTCAAAAGTCGAAGTTCGTTTCTTGTTCACTTAAATTGCTCAAAGTGTGTACTTATTTTGGTCACAAAAAAATTGAAATACAGAGAAAGAGAGAGACAGAGAGAAATTGAGAAAAGGAGAGCGAAGGAAAGAAAGAAAAGGGGAGAGCGAGACTTAGAAAGAGAGAAAGAAAGGTGAGATATGGAGAGAGAGAGAGAGAAAGAGAACGCCAAAGGAATATAAAGAGAGATGAAGTAAGAGCGAGAAATGAAAAAAGAAAACGAACATGAGAGAGCGTGCGACATCAAATGACAGAGTGAGCAAGAATGAGTGAAATCAAAACCAAGTGAAAAAGTACAACGAATAGCATCCTAGTTCGCTAAATAAACCATTTTGTCTACGTGCATATGTGTTTACATAGCATTTAGATTGGCCATTGAAAATATTTTGCTGCTGTTGCTGTTGGTTGTTGTTTCAGTGTGTTGCAGCGCACATCGGTCGCATGTATTGGATTGTGTGTATCTGAAATTGCGTTTGGTATCGTTAATGAACGCATACCAAAAATGTTACTGCTGCTGGCGATGCTGAATCTGTGGCCAATGTTGTAGATGAGGCTGACAAAGCGAGAGCGATGCAAAAAAGAGTAAAAATCGTTGGTTTTGCAATGCACACACACTGTCCTCCGATTCGCATCAAAACCGTATCACATATAAATAGGTAGAAATATGCCGCACTTTATACATGATATCTGTCTGAACTGAAGTATCCAATTCACCGCACATTATGATTGCGATTCTCTCTCTCACTCTCTCCTTCCCTCTCCTTCACTCTCTCATTCTCGTGTGCGCCTTCTTTTAAATGTTTTGTGTGGAGTTTGCTGTTGTTTTTCCTTGGTAAATCGCATCGAAATAATTTGTACACCGTTTTTCACATCTCTTTCTCTCTGTCTCACTCTTTTGCACACTTTCATTCATGCGATGCAACCACACAAAATGGGCTTGCATATGGTTTATGCATTTAGCACATACGCGACACATTTAGCATTCAACATCTGTATAAGTTTGTATTTGCCGTTTATAGTACGCTTATCCATTTGTATATATTAAATTCGTTACGTCGTCTCGGTGGCTCTCATATAGTATGTTATACACCTTCGTTGGCACAATGCACATTTACCCACTGTGTATTGTCGATACGCGTGTTATTTTGTCATCGAGCCCTCTAGGAAGAAAATCGCTATAAAACGGTTTGTCGGTCGTCGCATCAATACATCCATATCGAATTCATTTAAGTGATTTTTTTTTTTTTTTTTCGATTTCAATCAAATCAATGTGCAACACAAAATTCTTCGTCTTTTGTTCAAAAACAGAACCAAGCGGGAAAAAGAAACAAAAATAAAAAACATTCGATCGAAAGATCGAAAGAAAACGACCGCCAATGATGATCTCATGCTAAATATACACCAATTTCAAATGCATTTTTTATTATGTTTTGTTTATTTTCTCCACATTCATGCCCATTCGATTCGATATTTTCATCATTATTCATTTGCACCGCACACTGTGCACACTTTTCTCAATTCTCTTTGATTCCACTCACATGGTGGCAACCGTACTAATTGTCATTTCACACTATTCAACCAATTAAATGTGTTAGCAAAATCGTTTAGATTTTATTTGTCATTTTTCTCTCGCTTTCGTCTGCAGTTTTTCACATCTCTTTCTTCATTGCCATTTCTTCTGATTTCGCTTTCTCTTTCAATGGCTTTTGTATCGTTCGGTTTTCTGTCATTTTTTTTTTTTTTTTGTCCTTTGATTCATTTGCTCTATCACACTGATTGATTCATTCTTAGTCCTCTCTGAGTCCCGTTCTCTAATTTTCTTATTTGCTTGCATTTATTTATTTATTTTTTTTTTTTTCATCTAACTTCAGAAATATTCTGCCAGTTCCTCGTCTCTTCTCGGGCCGTTTCTTATCGTTAATCCTCACACGCATATTATATTTATTCTTATTTCTCTTTCATTTGTATATTCATGTAAACAACATGATTTCATCGACCATCAAATATTTGCTCGATATCATTGGCCCTCTGGATCATATATGATGAGGTGCTAGAATTTAACTGCTTGAAAAACATTAATAACATTTAATCTAAACACACAACAAAATATCAATTGCCATGAAAATGGTATTTGTGTGTTGCGCACAGGTCCCAAGATCTGGATAAAATTGATGTGAATTGTCAAAATAAAAATGATATGTGTTCAACTATACAGATGCCGAATTCTTTACAGCAATTGCGTGTGTATATTCTTCGTTTTCTTTTTTCTTTTTCTTTTCATATTTTTCCTTCGTTCGTTCGTTCGTTCATTCTTTATTCTTAATTCCCTTTCAATTCGATACATATTGGTCTTGGGTGTATTCGTGCACAGGTTAATCTATGGCATCTATCAATTCTCTGGGGTTTCATGAAAACGATGGATTCCGTTCTTTTTTTCTCTCTTTCTTTCTCCTTTTCTATCTCGATGTATCTCAGTTTTTTTTTTTTTTTTTTTTTTTTGTTATTCGTTATTTTGATCTGTATTTTTATCGAATTTTCTTCTTTATCCAGTCAACTGTATTTAGACGCAGTTTTGTTCATCATCTCTCGATGTGTATATTTTTTATTGCACATATTCAACTCTCCGTTTTCAAGCATACAATATTTTTTTTTTTTTCCTTTTTTTTAAGAAAAATACCGAACAAAAATTGGTTTTATTGCATTTAACAAAACAGAAAACATATGAAATTTCGGGGAAAACCATTCCATTTTTTTTTTCTCCTTCTTATTTTTCTCATTCGGATGTCGGTTATTGCTGTTATTCACTTGATTTACCCTCAAAATGATCGAACAATATCGGCCGGGTGCTGGAGAATGAATCCACTTTCGTTTTTTCGTTTTTTCTCTCAGTTTTTTTTCTTTCTCTCTCTCTCTCTCACTCACACACACACACTCTCTCTCAATTCAAAGTTTTTCTCGATGTCCCTCCTTCTCTTTCTCCCTCTTTCTATATATATCTCTCACTTTTTGTTCAATGTATAGAGAAATGTTATTGTTGTTGTTATTACATCCAAACCCCGAACTTCATCAGAATTTACGTGAGGTTATTTGCAGCAATTCATTTGTTGGCGTTTGATTTCGTTTATTTTTTTTTTTTCTTCTTCCACGTTTCATAAAACCTTGCAATGCAATTTGATGCTCAGGAGAAAATTAGCTACAATTCATGCATGCACAAAAACGTTTGTTCAACAACGTTCATGTTATGTTTTTACGTTCATTCGTTTAGTTGGGCAAAAGTCAGATGATGAAAAGTGAACAAACGCACAACGAATATTTTTGTCGAAAGAAAGAGAAAGCGAAAGAGATAGAGAGTAAAAAAAAAATTAGATAACAACACAACATTTTCGCCAACATCAACAAGCAACAAGCAACAAAAAAAAATGGAATTTGTACCGATTGAACTCGTACACGGAATAATAAACAGTAATTTGTTGCGCTCTCTGTCGAACTTTACATTTTGAATCATTCATTTCGCTGTTTTTTTTTTTTTGCTCCCTTTTGCTTTGTTGCTTTTTCCGCACAAAATTCTCTCCCTCTCGGTTGTATACTTTGTATTTGTGTTTTTGATCTCATTTCTCTCTCTTTCTCAGTCCTTCGATCCCTTTCTCTCTGACTCTCTCTCTCTTTTCATCGCTCTCTTTTTCTCTCGATCTTTCTCTGTTGACAGCGATATCGAAACGGTGACTTGTGCATACAAATTGCGTTTACGGTGCCTTTGTTCATACACCCTCATCATGGCTATTTTTCAATTTCATGCGACGTTTTACTTTAGCCAATGGTTTGACGGTCGGTATTATAACGGAATATAGATAATCCCTCGCAAGATTTACCATCCACACAATAAAATTGTTGTAAAACACACAGTATATAAAATGATTTTTTTGTTTTTAGAAAACCAAACGATACAAATACATCAACATCAGTACCATGCTTTAGTGTTTTTGTTTGCTGTTTTTCCATATCACATATACAATGGATGCCGTGAATTTTGCCAATCGTTTCAACAATACATGGCAATAAGCGACAATGCCAAAGAACATACACCCTGTAAATACAAAATGCTCTCGGCACCTATCAGCCTTTGTCTCGATGTTTACTTTTACAAAAACAAATGAACTTTTGATCAGAGATTTGTTTGCCAATTTTATATATTAGTCTGTGCGTCTCTTCCTTCTCGTTTTTCTCTCGCTCTCTCGTTCTCTTACTATCTCGTTCTCTTGCTCTCTCGTTCTCTCGCTCTCTCGTTCTCTCGCTTCCTCATTACATCGCTTGCTTTCCATCAATGTTTTTTCTTATTCGGTTTTGTCCTGCTCTGTCACTTTTCCCTCCCATCTTTTTGTGTCTTTGCTGTGAGTCCTTCTCCCTTTTTCTTCCAAACTTTATCGGTGTTCCCATTTCGTTCTCTTTGTCTGTCTAAAGAATTGTCGGAAAACCGGTGTGTCAAAGTCGTAACTATTGCTGATAAAGCTATTTCGCATTTTAATGTTGGCCAATGAATTGAAATTCTATTTTCAGAATCAATGTTGTTCTACACGATAGTCACAGCGATTGCATAGTCCATAAACTAGTCGCTTGTAACTGATGAATTTGGTTTACAATCGAGTTTGTGATTCGATATGTGGTTGAAAGAAGCTAAACATCAAGCCATTTCAAATACAAACATTGCTTAGAATTTTTCTATGCGGACAATTTAGAGGGAATCTATCTGTATTGATACTTTAATTTGTTATTTACGTTTTGTTTATGTACGAAATTATCTCATTCTCTCAATTTCAGATATATTTACCTTCTTTCTCTACTGCAGCGAATATTTTTTTCATTAAGTATAACAATGGATAACTAATTTTTCATTAATATTTAATTTTCAACTATTCCCTTTCTACATGAAAGCAAAACAAGCTAATCACATTAAATAATAATGAAGAATAATAATATTGGGTTTAGAGAAAATGAAAATAAATATTTGTCATTTTATTTTCCATTTATCCCTTTTTTCTCTCTCTCTCTCTCTCTCTCTCTCTCTCTCTCTTTCTCTCTCTCTTTCTCTTTCTCTCTCTTTTATATGTTCTTCCCAGAGCTCAAAGGTCAAAACACATTTTCTTCTGTAATTCCATGTAGAAAGAGTGAAACAGATTTTTTTCAAATGTACTTTGTTCAATATAAATGAAAAAGTGACATTATTATATGACAAAAGAAAATATAACAAGGATTTCGAGAAAAATTTTTATTTGAAATGTTCCAATAATTGGAGCCATTGAAATATACGTCTGAACTGATATGGTTCAAACTATTTAGCTAAATTCTTCTCATAATTTAGATGTTTATTTAAAAAACTCGCTTTCAGCTTCATTTCTACTTATCGTACAGTTGTTTTGATCACACATTGGATACTGCTTTTTACTGCTACTCTGTTGTATTTAGATGATTTCATATGTTTTTTGCTCTTTATCCTTTGAATGTCTTTCTTCGATTTTCATTACATTCTTCGTCATTTGCAGCATGCTTCATTTCTTTACATAATAAGCATATGCTTATATTTTTTGTACTTCGTTTATCCATGTTATTTGAAATTTTGCTATATCAATGGAATAATTCAAGTCAAAATCACCTATATAATGCCACTTATAAATTGCAAATACGAGAATTACAGTGTAATTATTATTACACTATCAATGTACATGCTTAAATAAGTCCGTATGTAAGCAAATATGAGTCATATAAATAGTTTCGTCCAGCGTAAATTTAACCTGCTTCTCTCGGAATGCCAATTTTACACTGACACACAATTAAATGAAAAATAATTTTATTTACTAATAAAAAAAAATGCATTTTTATATGCGTTGCATTGTTCAATTTAAATCACAATGATTGCTTACATGACATGTAAGTCATATAATGTTCTCACTCTTTATCTTCTTGAAAAATGGTAATTAAAATCTATTAATTAGAAATTCCAGTAAATAAGTCATTTGAATGCTCTTTATCGCTGCGAAATGTAGTATAACTTCAAACTCCAAATTAAATATTAACTATAAAATGAAAGAAAATGCACAACATTACAAATGCTTGTTTTTTTTTCTTTAGTCTATTGTCTGAAGAAATATTATATTTTAAAATTTTTTTAAAATCGAAAATGTTTAAAAGAAGAAAAATAATTTCAAAAAAAAAAAAAAAACACAGTAGTCTCAAAGAAAAAGTATTGATTTTCTTCAATTGAAATATTCTGGAATTGAGGATAAATAAGTATTTAACTTTCATTCATACCACATTCAATTTTCTTAAAGAATTTTTTTCAAGTGTTAAATAAAATTGAAAAATGTATTGAACAAAGCATTAAAATGTCTATAGTTAAACCGTATCGCTTTAAATTGGAAAATAAACGAAAATTTTATGGATTCTTAACGCTATGTGTTAACATTAGTAAATTTGAAGCTTTTAACAAACAGATAAATTATACTTTTTCTTATTTTCAAATATGAATTGATCAAAATTCCTTCTCAATGGTTTCTTTCAAATTATATTTGAAATGTGGTCAAGGTTTAAATGAATGAATTGGTTGAAAAAGGCCAGGAAAATATTGTCACATGAATTTTATCAATGAATTGCCGAGAATCTTGGTATAAATGAAATTACTTCAATCATCCTCGTCGATATTGGAGATTTGCCAATAGCTATCGTAACAAAGAAATATATTCGCTGTTTTAAAACAAAAGAATGTGTAAAAATATGTTTCTTTCTCGGTTTCAAATGATTTTTCATTCTTTCATTCAGTTTGATCCTTGTGTTCGTTTTTCTCACACTCTCCGTCTCTCAACTTTCTCTCATCTTTCTCTCTTCCACCCTTTCCTCTCTCTCCTCCCTTTGTTTTACATCCAACAAAGCTCTTATCTCTTTCACTCCCAACACCATTGATGTTCTAAATCCGTTGTCTTTGTCTTCGTAAAGAATTGCTTAAACAAACCGGTGTGCCAATGCCGTAAATATTGCTGATAAAGCAAATTTCTATGTGTTTTCTAACTCTCTCACCAATGAATTCGAATTGTAGACATCAGAATCAATGTTGATTGTGCTACACGATAGCCATAGCAATACTATGTCCATAAACTAGTGGCTCGTAACCGATGAATTTGGTTTTGTAACCGAGATTTGTGCGATATGTGGTTAAGAGAAGCTAAATATCAAACCACTCTAAACACAATTGGTGCTTAGAATTTTTCCATGTGGACACAATTCCAAAAGTTTTCTCTTTTTTTTTTTTTTTTCTTCCTCCCTTTTGATTGTTGTCTGTATTGATGCAGTGATTTGTGATTTGCTTGTGTACAAAATACCACCTTCCATAATAATGTAATGCGGACAATTCAGCAATACCATCTATCTGTTCATTGAGACACAAAAGCATTCCAAAATGCAATTCAAAACATTGCAAACGAAACAAAGAGAAATGACTGAGATAATAAAATCGTTTATATGTGCACGGAGGATTTATGAGTTTATTTTACGACGCACCAAAAATATAAATCGGTCTCTCTCACTGTGTCTCATCGACAAACGACTTTCATTCATGTTAAAATCCCATATATCCGTGTGTGTGGGACACGAAATTGAGCATTCAAACCGAAAAAGATAGGTAAAAATTTGCCAAAAATCAACCGAACAATTTTATTCAACAATTGCGGCACGCATGAAAAGCATCATCAATGGTAGTATGTTTCACACCAACAACAAAAAAAAAAGCCCAGAATGAGTCAGATGGAATAAATAAAAAGAGATGGAAATAGATAGAAAGATAGAGTGAGAGATCGGAAAAAATAAACACAAATTGTCTGCATCGCACAATGACTTAAGTAAACGACTCAAAATAATATTGTTAATGGTGTTGTAAATGAAAAATTACCTGAATTAGATGAGCAATGCGTACAGTAGCATGGCTCACAAACAAAAATGGTTGTAGGAGTTTTCTGAACGTACATCAAATGCGGTACATATTGAAGAAGTTGTGACGTTGAAATGAAACATACGGCCGATTTTTTTTTTTTTTTCTTTTTTTTTCTTTGAGAATAAACCACGAAACATCAACCCATCAAAAATGTGCCATATGATGAATGATCCCAGTTTCCGTGATACACACACAGAGCACCAAACAAACAGTGTCACTCTGACACAGTTACTCTCGCTAAAGTTAGATAATTTTTCGCTTCGACAAACTGAAGGCGAATAAGTAAATATTTTGCTTGATTTTTTTCCCCTGCGGAAGTGTATGAATTCCTTCCGTTCTACTCTGTCATTGTTTATCATTATGCACGGGAGGAATAATTTCTTCTTTTTTTTATTTTTTATTTTGCTCTTCTTTTATCTGCAAAGACTTTGTTCCCGTATTTGCATTCACCATTGGACGGATGATGCCATTGTGCAAGACACACATCAACGATGATAAATATCTTCTTCGTTTCACTGCAGAGACAATATTTTTCATTAGTATTTAAATTTTTATTCTTTTTTTTTTTCTTCATTTTCATTCACGTAAAAACGACTGTTTAAAAAACCATCATGCTAATGGAGATGACTTTGGATAAAATGAATATAAATATTTGTCATTTTACTCTATCTCTTTCTCTCTCTCTCTCTCTCTCTCACTCTCACACACATACTCTCAATTTGCTTTGGCTTTGCATATAGAAAAATGAAAATAAAATCGCTATTGAAGCTCATAATAAATGATGCAGAGAAACAGAGCGTGGTCGAATGTTCAATTCTCTTTGTCTTTTCGATCACAGTTGATGCGTATAATTCAACGTCGAATGCGTTCGAAACAAACAAAAAAAAAAAACAACGAAAAAAAGAAAAATCGGTCTCGGTGTGCCCAATATTTTGCTTATTTTATAAATACATACCAGTAAATAATATTCAGTATTTTCTGTCATTTTTGTGAATATTCTATATATTCTGCAGATTCAAATGATGACTAAATTGGATTCTTTTTTCGTCGGACGGTCTTGATATGAATTCTTTTTTTTTCTCAAGTATTTGTTTTTCTTCTTTGTTTCAATCTGAATTTGACCTAGAGATCGACCCATCTTCAAGGCAAATAAGAATGAGAACATTTTCTATATTATTCACTGTTTTTTTGATCCCAATTTATAAAAGGTGGCCATCATCCTTAATTCGGACGGCATGCAACGTTTATTTGTCTGTTCATTTGAGGCGCAAATATTTTCTTCACTTTTTTATTCTCTCCGGCATTTAATTTTGGAAACTTGATTTAAGTGAGTTAATTGAAGTAAATTAAACATATCTCATATTGTCTGTGAATGTTTTCTTATTTATTGTGCCTCATTTCATCTTTTTTTCTCTGTTTTTCTTATTTTTTCTTAATTTATCTTGTTTTTCTTTTTATTTTTCATGTTTTTTTTCGTTTTTCCTGTTTTTATTATTTTTTCCGTCATTTTCTCCAATATTTCTTCCCTTTACGTTGATTATTTATCCTCGACTCATCATTGAATGACAAAGTAAATTGAATAAGTGAAGAAGATGTCTTTATGTCTTGAGAATAGATTGAGAACAGATGGGTGTATGGCATCATAGAAAAGTGTACATATTTAAACGGCATTGGAAAAATCTGGGGAAAAATTAATGCGACGCAATGGCGGTTGAGAAATGGCAAATTCATTTGCAAAAAGCCACAACAATCTATACGAGAGCGAGAGAGAGAAAGAAAGAAATAAAGAGCGAGAGAGAGAGAGAGAGAGAGAGAGAGAGAGAGAGAGAGAGAGAGAGAGAGAAAGAGATGAGAATAATAACAATAACAAACACAATAATATTAATAAAATGAAGAAAAAATGACAACACATTAGCGTTCAGCGTCATTTAATACAATTTAAGCGAGTTGATTGTTTGGTGCGTTTTTCCATCCCATTTTTATTTCCATCCACTTTCCATTTCTTTTTTCGAGCGGCTAATTTTATATCCGTAAAATGCGAAAGCTGACTAAGTGTATGTGTGGATCATTTTAAATTCGACATATTTATTATTAATAATGTTCCATCATTGTCAGTTAGAAATGCGGGCTGCGAATGGAACGCGATTTTTTTTTTTCATTCATCTTTTTCTCCTTCTTCTTCTTCTTCTTCTTTTTACTGTTGGGAGAACGTCATTTTGTGTCGGCTCAAAGATTTCGTTCGTATTTCTTGTTCCTTTTGAATAATGTAAAAACGTGCGTACAAATCCAATTGACGATTTAGCTAAACGGTTTCCTGTACCAATGGCTTATGCCATTCATTTAAGCCTCTGCTGAACTGAATCCATCATCGTCATTTTGTGATGATGATAATCTATACGCGAGTTTTTTGAAAAATATAAACGCTTCCAAAACAACAACGACAACAACAACAATAATAATAATAAGAAAATATACGTTTCAGCCCATGGGCCATAGAGCCGAACACATTTGCATATTGATAATGGCAAACGCGCTTTGTTACTATGTTCATTTTTCAATCTCTATCTCACTCATTCGCTAACTTATTCTATTTCCCTATGTTTCCACACTGGCTAAGAGTAATTCCAAAACAAATGATTACAATTATTGTATTGCGCGATTGCAGGAAGCGGCCTCCCGAATATCCAATTCTACAAATTCATACTTACGTTCTATAATCTTCGAATCATATTCGAGATAAAATAAAAGGAATTCCATTTCTATGGTGATTTCTTTTCCGTTTATTGTTTGTACTTTCAAATAAATTAATTCATTTTAAATCGAGAAATCAAGAGAAAAAAAAAACGCAGAGACCTGCTCAATTTTTATGTAAATATCAGCTATGACCTGAATAAACAGCAAATCGTATGATATATTCGACAAATGAAATGTTATTTTCATTACGCCATTTTATCCCGCCTTTATATCGCTTGAAATATTATTCCATCATAATTTTTGCAATGAATCACAATTAATTCGAATTGATGTTGGCTAATCGAAAAACAAAGTGAACAAAAAAAAAAACAAAAAAAAAAAAAATAAAATCGTCAACAGGCCGAGAGAGAGAGAGAGAGAGAGAGAGAGAGAGAGAGAGAGAGAGAGAGAGAGAGAGAGATAAAAGGAGAAAAAACGAGAGAATTAATGAGAAATGAAAACAGAGCAAAAACGATAAAGAGTGTATGAAAGAGCGTGAGATGAAGAGGACAAATTTTTTACTAAAAGCACGATTTATCATTTTCGATTGATTTTCATTTGAGACCACGTACAATATTTAAAAACCGCCAGAGTTATTGGCTTTGTTTGTTTGTAAAAAAAAAGTCAATTAAACCTCAACCCATGCTTAATTTTTCTTTTTCTTTTTTACATTGGGCGCTATTTTGTGTGACACACAAAACAATGAATCTTTCCACGCTCATAGCGAAAGTATTGGATCGTTTAATGCCGATTGATTTATGCACTTTGACTGTTAGTTATGGGCAGCAGATTGTATAGAGTGAGAGAAAGAGGGCGGGAGCGATAGCGAGAGCGAGAGAGAGAGACAGAGAGAGAGAGAGAGAGAGATTGAGAGAAAGAGAGAAAAAGGGAAAAGAGAGCGAGAACGAGTGAAAAAGATAGTGGGGGAACAGCGAGAGCGAGTGAAAGAGATAGTGAGGGAGAAAGAGATCAAACTATAAAGAGAAAGAGCGTGAATATTTGTTGCCTGTGTGTTGTATGTAAATTTGTGTGTATTTCATCTTCATTTTAATTCTTTATTTGACAATGCACGGAAATGTGAAATTTCAATAAAATAAACAATATGTTTTCAAAATGAAATGATCTGCGAAATACTGCTATGTATAAATATACAACAAACATCAAAATTTCTTTTTTTTATGACGGAAACGAATTCTCTTGTGCAGAAATGACGACACAAACCAGCGACAGAAAACAATAAACGAAAAAAAAAAAAAAAAAGCAACACTGCAAATAAACTTCATGTGTTTATGTAGAACGAACGAATGAAATACAAATTGGCAAAAATCCACTCGGTCGATTTTACGAGGGCATCATTCAAGTTTACGAACGATTTTTAAGCGAAATAGTGACTATTTCACGAGCAATTTGCCCATCATTTTTCAAGTAAATTTAATGCTTTGATTGTTGATATGATCGTAAAAAACTGAATGATTACACGCATACAGATTTTCATCTCTTTCTTTCAATATACAAAACTTCAGCTCACTTATTCTATCTTCCATTTTGTCTGCTTCTAATGCGTGTGCAATGTAATTCACGTGGAAAATTCTTAAGTCGCAACTGTTTTTCATCGATGAAAAATGCTTCGAATTTTTCCGAGTTAAATTCATGCTTTAGTCATTTGGTTCGTACAAAGTAAGCAAATTGGCGTTTTTCATTTCACGCTTAAAATTAGAATTTCACATGAATTTTCATTTAAAAAAAAAAAAAAAAACAAAGAAGCATTAGCTTCTTTAGCTCATGAAAATTTCTTTCGAAAAGTTTATGGTTTGGAAGAGAGCATCGTTGGCAAATTCCTTGCGGGAATCACGAGTTATATGCTTAGTGTGAAAATGTTTACATTCTCTAGATATTGCATGTTTTAATGGAAACAAAGAACACCTACCCCTTTTTATTCTATCGAACAGAAGATTAGCCAGTTTATGGAAGAAGGGAAATGACTCTTTTAACATTTTCGACTTTTTTTTTTATGAACGATTCATCGAGAGCGTTCGACAAGTAGGTCGTTTACCTTGCAATGCCGTTTGGTTTCTTATATTTGAACATCAAAAACCAAATGCAATAGCAACAGCACCAGCACAAACAATATATTTAAAGAGTTTTGTACACATGAAATATGGATGGCATGATTGTTGGAATTTAGCTTTTGAAACTATCGAAGCGCAACAATAGCAATATAATCTTTGTGTCAATATATGAGAGACCAATATATGGGGCAAAACGATAAACTAGATAAAAGCAAAATAAACAACGATAAGCAAGAGAGAAAAAAAATTGAGTTGCTACAATGGAATTGCAAACGTGTGCGGAAAAAAAAAACAAACAAATAAGCAATAATAGAGCGATGCGAATGGTAAATGTGGACAAAACGTGGATAAAAAAAAAAAAAATAACCGAACAACGACAAAAATCAGAAATATTTATCACTGAAATTGAAGTCGAAGTGTATCGAATTCGGATAACAATATGCTGGTTGGTTCATTGTTTTTATGGTCCACGCTGTATGCAGTGCTATCAAATATGAAGTGCTTGATTGGATCAGTGCAATGAATCGTATTCAAGTCACTATATCATGGATATTGAGGCTTGCCAAAGGGAAAAGTGGGAGTGAAGGAGGGACAGAAGAGCGGTCCGAGAGAGAGAGAGAGAGAGAGAAATGGAGGGGGAAGGGAAGTAGGATAAGAGAAAAAGGGAAAGAAACCAATAGAGCACTAAGATTCTCCCTCTCATCCACTTCATTCGCCGCTATCACAAATAAAAATGATAAAGCATAAAAGGATTTTTGTGCGATATAAAAACGTAGCTACAATTCATTTAATGGAAATTGAGTTGATATGAAATGAGATTTTGTCCTTGAAATTCAATAAATCTAATAATGTCGAGAGTCAACACACTTTATATTTAATGTAATTGATGATGTTCATGAGAAAGAACGCGAAAGAGTAAATGAGAGAGATAGAGAGAAGAGAGAGAGAATTGAGAGAGAAAAGAGAGAGAAAAGAGAGAGAAAAGAGAGAGAAAAGAGAGAGAAAAGAGAGAGAAAAGAGAGAGAAAAGAGAGAGAAAAGAGAGAGAAAAGAGAGAGAAAAGAGAGAGAAGAGAGAGAAGAGAGAGAAGAGAGAGAAGAGAGAGAGAATGAGAGAGAATGAGAGAGAGTGAGAGAGAGTGAGAGAAAAAAAAAGAGATTCCACAAAAAGGTTCGCCTCACTTGAATGAATAAACAGGAATAGTACATTTACTATAATTGAATTCAACGTAATGACACACAATGGAAAATATATAATTTCAATTCGTGCAAAATGGAATCAAATGAAATTTAATACAGTGATTGTTGCCATTGACTTACCAGTAATATGAGTTGATAGATTGCGTATAGTCCATTGTTTTATATTTGGTTTGAAATCGATTGAATGTAATCCGATAGTGGATAATGTGTAATTATAATTAGAATAACTCGATATCAAACAGTTTGACTAATTGTTGTCATTCAGTATAAGTAAGGGATATCACTTATCCCGAACATTTTTATGGTCTATTCTGTACACAGTGCCACATTATCTAGTGACTTTTTTTTCATAAAAATCGTATTGTGGAACATTTATTTCATGGAATTTGCTATAGAAGAATTTCTCCCTTCATTTCAATTTCCCACTTTTCCTTCGCCCAAAAACGAATTCAATACGTACGATACATATCAATGTTGTGTGCGTATGAGTTGAATTATCAAATACATAACTATGAAAAAGAAGCACCATTTTTCCCATTATTTACTGTATATTTCATAAAGAGCTGGTGCAGGATAATGATTATGAAAATATTTATCAAACATAAACATGAATTTGCGGACATAAATAGTGCAGACAATTTCAATTTTATGCGTACAAAAAGTCAACAAGCATTTTTTTTTTTGTTCACTTTCCTCTATTTTCATTCTGTTTTTCAATACTTTCTCATTGTTATAAGATGTTTATCTGAATTACTTGAAATTTATATCCATAACTTTATAAATTTGAGTTTCATTAAAATTCCTCAATCTTCAAACACAAGAAGAGAATTCTTGATGCATCAGCAGTAAACATGGAACGGAAAAAATGTGGAAATAAAGAAAAATCAAACAATCTATTTGGAAGAGATTATTTATTTGGCAACAATCAAATCGATTGGCATTAAGTCAATGGATTTTGATTTGATCTAAATTAAACGAACAAAATTCTATCATGATCTCAGTGATATGTATTCATTTTTATTTTAATTTTTGATAAATTTTTCTGGTTGTTGACTTTTTGTACGCAAAAATTAGAGATTGTATGCATTGTTTGTCAAGAGTTCTCTTAAAATTATTAAAAATCTGTAAAAATATAAAAATATATAAAAGACAAAGGACTCATACAGAGGGTGCTAAAAGACAAAGGTTTCCCATTTCAGTCAAGCAAAAGTATTTTTCCCAAATTATATATTTGCGTACAAATTCTAATTTTTGCATACAAAATACAGTGCCAAAAATTACCTCGGAAATAGTACGTCTTTTTTCACTAATTTAGACCATAATTTACAATAATAAATCATAGAATGCACAAAGTGACCAATACATTTTCGACTCTAAATCATTATTGTATTACCGAATCAGCAAAAATGATTATACCAACCATAACCGTTGTCAATTCAAATTAACATAAAAAAGTAAATTATTCTTGAGATTAATACAATAATATCTCAATATTAGATAATATTGATGGTAAAAAAAATTAATAAAAGAATAGAACGATATTAATTTAATAGTCCTCTAATAATCGCAAATGAAACATCTGTGTTTTAACTAATTATTATTAAGAAAAAAAAAAATTTGAATTTTTTTTTCACGATAACCATTTTGGCGGTTATTTTCACAGATGTGCTAATTTGTTTTTTGACGCATGCATACATATGTTGCACTTACACACACATGCAGAGGCATTGCACTCAGAAAAAAAAATACTTTATCCGTTCGTTCGTTCGTTCGTTCCTAGGGAAATAAATAAAAATAACTTTAAAAACAAAATGGCCGCCACGTTGAACTTCCTTTGATGAAATTGAAAATAATAATAATTTTGGTTTTATTGAAATTTTTTCATAAATTTGACTAAGTTTGTGTAAAAATTGCGCTCATTATGTTTTCTCGAAGAAACTTGTACACAGATTGCCATCAAAGTGCATATTTGGAAATTTTTACAAAAAATCTTTCAGTTGTTTAAGTACGATTTACAAAATAAATTGTTCGTTCGTCAAAATTATTCGTCGAAATTTGAAAAAATATCTTATCTGAATGGTCAGTCGTAGATTTTTTCGTACATTGCATTAATGCACCTTAAAAATGTTTGTTTTTTCTTTTGAACTTGTGTACGGCATGGCGATTATATTTTCACCTGACAATAATGTAAATTTTTCTATACGATCGATCCATTGCAATTTGTTCAAAATTTAATTTGTTTTTTTTTTTTTTTTCATTTATTTGCAGACTAATGATGCTAGTCGAATCATCACCAAAATTAGTGGAAAGGATAGCATGGCAAGTTGTTATGCATGGATTGCTGTCTTGTGTATAATTGGTAAGATTTGAAGAGATGATTTTAGATAATTGGGTTGATTAAAAAAAACAAATATTGAGAAAATTCAATGATTTTCTTTTTAGTCGGCTTCCTAATGAACATTTATAGTACATGGACAACTGTTGGTACTGAAAGGATATGCTTTGCAAATGTTGGCTGTTTCATCACAAAATGGTCTACGAAGTCAAATTTCTCATAGCATCACCAAAAGATCTTACCCAAAGTTTATGTCTCCTGAAAAAAGTGCCAAGGCAAAAAAAAAAAGAGTTTCTCTGTTTTTTTCATTAATTTTGTTTTTTTTTTTTTTTTTATTTAAATTAAATAAATGTTTAAACAATTTTGAAATGTGAGTGTTTGTGTGTGTATGTTTTTTCTTCTTTTATTTTTCTATCGCAATTCTGTTTCACATTGTATTGTAAGCGGAGGCAGAATTAAAATGCTCTTTGAGTCTAGCAAAGGATTGATTATTTTGTTGTAATGATTTTGATAAAATAATGTTGGCAGGTTTTGAAGCGACAACAATAGATGCATGCGGTATTGGTGGTGGTTTTGTATGAATTGTATTGTGTGATGGTGATGATTGATGAATTGTATGTCGTTTAAAACGTGATAAAACATTTGGTGTGGATGCATTGAATGCGGTATTTGTATCATTTTTAAATTTTGTCACTTCATATTTATCGACCAATCCTTTAACATTATTCTCTTCGCAACCTAATTTATCATAGTTGAGCTTTGGAGATGATGGCATTGGTTCTGGTTGTGTCATTGTCATTGTCATTGTCATTGCATTTACAGCAACCGGTGATGATGGCAATGATTTGCCACGTTTTGCTTCTTTTGCAATTCCAATATTTGACAATTCAGTCTCTTTCGATTCGAAATTTAATTTTAAATTTTCAACGGTACGACAAAGTGAACCACGATTTTTTACATTACGTTTTCCTTTAATTTGTGTACTACTATATTTGTTATTTGCATTTCGATTATTCCATGTGATTGCCGGTCGATTATTGAGTGTTTTATCAGAATAATGTGTTGGCGGTGATGATGTTGAGAATCGTTTATTGACTGTCGCCAATAGATCAGATTCATAAAGCATGCCATCGCTTTTGCAACGCTTTTTTAAACGTTGCATAAAATCTTTGGAAAATTGATCAGCAAATCGAGCAACTGCTATATTAACAAAACGTGATTCGGAATCACTATCATTGATTAAATTTCGTTTGTCAACAGCATAAGCCGGTTCAACCGATTTATTTAAATTGATATTTTGATTTGACGATTTCAATGAATATGCATTTCGAAGATTTTTTACATTTTTCGAGCCCGTTTTGCATAGATCATTTATGAGATCTGTCGACATACTGGACAATGACACATTTGATGATGACGATGAATTTGATGACGATGAACCAGATCGTGACGATATATTATTGTTGAGATTGTTGTTGTTATTGTTGTTGTTGCTATTGTTATTGTTGTTGTTGTTGTTGTTATTATTGTTGTTTGCGGTTTGATTGTAGAAGCGACGACTCCATGCCGGTGAAATATTTGGATTTGTTGATACTGTGTCTTCATGAAGTGAATGCCGATTATTTGGGCTTCCAAACGGTGGTTTATTGTTTATTGTCGATGTTTGTGATGGTGCATTTATGGCAGTCATGGCAGTGCTTATAACCATGTTTGATACATCCAAACTTCTTGACTTCATTACCGGACTGTATTTTTCGGATTGTGTCTCATAATCCGAACGCGATTTATTCGATTCGCTACGTTTTAATGAACCAAATGGCGATGTTTTATCACATATTGTTGAAACGGTACATCCGGCTGCAATGATATAATTCAAAAATGGATTTAAAATTAATATTGAGTTATGAAAATTACAAAATTCAACATGAAAAATAAAAAATGTAAAGGTTCCACTTCCAACTCATCAAATGTCCATTATGTGAAAATCTGAATTTTCAAAAAATGTCTTTCTCAATGTTAAACTGACAATTCTAAGTGACAAGAACTTGACCAAGACTTGGTTGAATGACCGATTTTTTTAAGTATTCTATGGAGTTAATTCTAGTTTAACATTAGTTCATGCTTTTCTCGAAAATTTTCTATCGTATCTTATTTTGAATTTAAATATAAAACATTCTGGAGAGAAAAAAATGCCAAAAAAAAAAAAAAAAATAATAAAAAAATTCTTTGGAATTATCTTGAATTGTAACTCTAGTGAGTTCCAATGATAATAATAAAAAAAAATTACTATGCTATAGAAGAAATTATGGAAATATGGTTTTATCACATTTTAAATATTTGTTTTATCAAAAGAAATTTTAAAGGGGTTTCGCCTAATTTATAATTCCGACGGATTATAGATATCCTTCTATAAAGGCATACTTTATCCTTTTTTATATTTTTTTTCAAAAATATTTAAATTAAAACTATTAAAATACATTAAAATAAAAATATCTATTTTATCAACGATTTTTTTTAAAAAGAAATGTGGTTCAATCCGATAGAATTGTGAAAAAAATCCCTCAAAAATCTCTTGAATTACTGTTTAACGAATCAAAATAATGGAATGCATACACAAAAATTATTGAGTTGTATTCGAATTAGACAAAGGACATAAAAAATAAAAAGCAAAGGTGAGATGGTTTAATTATTACACACAAAGATTAGCACAAGTATTTTAGTTGGATTTAGAATTTATTGAAGGTTTTTATTGTATTTTATTTTGAACAAAAAAGAAATTAACAAAAAAAAAAAAAATTGACCAAAAATTGTAAATTTGATTTATAAAAGCAATTTATGTGTTTGAAATCTGTGTTTCATTTAGGTAAATTTTCATTTAATATAAATATCATATTTATTCATTTGTTTCTT
This sequence comes from Resseliella maxima, assembly GCA_029041755.1. Taxonomy (NCBI): domain Eukaryota; kingdom Metazoa; phylum Arthropoda; class Insecta; order Diptera; family Cecidomyiidae; genus Resseliella; species Resseliella maxima. Next base: position 257,360 of record JAQOWM010000056.1, on the reverse strand, counting down.
TATTTATTGAATTATTGAAAAAAAAAATGTGATTTATTAAATTGTTGAAAAGAAAAAAAAAAATTATGTTTTCACCCAATATGGGCCATTATGATGGCATCCAAAATCGAGTATAAACAATTTATTACACATTGATGTTATGTATAAGATACATTTGTGAGCCAGCAATAAATTTTGATAAATTGTCGAAAAAAAAAAAAAAGAAATGAAAATTGTGTGAAAATGTGTGTGTTTACAATGGTTTTGTTACAACACGCATTACATTTAAATTACAATCGGAATATTTATATGAAAATTTACCTTCCGATCGACGTTTAACATTTGATTCCAATTCATTAACAATAAGTTTAACATTTGATAGGCTTTGTTGCATTACATTTTCATCCAGATGAAACACCTGATTTTGTGAAACACTATAATTTTGTCCATTTTTACACGGTAATCTCATATTATTTTTTAGCATTGTTTTTTGCTTGCATTCAGGTGGTAAATGCTCCAATGATTGTGAATGTTGTTTTGGTAATAATACGGCTGATTCAACGCTATCAGGTGACCAACTTTTTGCTCGATTTGTTAATGTTGCACATCGATTTAAATATGAATTTTGTTGTGTTTGCTTTTTAGCGGCCGCTTCAAATGCTTGAATTAATGGTGTTGGTTCGCTGCCCGGTAATAAACGTGCATCTTTAACACTACGCAAATTTGTATCACTTTTGCTGCGTTGTAATTTTTCTTTATTTTTCATTGCCAATAACATTCCCTGATACGTTTCCAATTGATTCAAGAAATTTTTGTTTGGTTTTATACAATTTCGATTATTTTTTACATGATCGATTGCTTCGGCAAAACTCCAACCATATGCTTTCATTGCGTATGCTATCACAACTGATGCCGATCGGCTTATTCCCATTTTACAATGGACTAGAACATTTGAGCCCGAATCTTTTGCTTTTGATATATATTTGTATGTATTATCCCAATGTTTGAGCAAATTTGTTTTGTCATCGTCATAAACTCGTACATTTAGATAGTCAAACATGCCGGGAAAGAAATTGTCAATTTCACGTGTCACATTTAAAATGTGGCGAACCCTAAATGAAATAAAACAAAAAAAAAAAAAAAAAGAGACGAAAAGAGAACAAAAAACAGAGAAAAAAAAAATAGAAGAAAAAGAAGATAAAACGGAAATTAATTTGACATTTCAATCGTATCGAGGCGATGATTGATGATTTTCCACATTGACATACCCATTCTTTTGTAGCTCTTCTAAATTGCTAGCATTCCATTCCGAGCCCAAATAAACATGGTCAAAGATTTTCGTTGGTGCATCCAATTGTTTCAAAATTTTCAGCATTTCTCCGTCAATAAATGGTTTATATTCGGTTAAATTCATGTCAAGATGCTCTTCCAATTTTGTCCGAATAAATTTTGATGTCACTTCATCGAGATCCAATTGCACGATTATCTCCTTCAATTTTGTTCGAATTATTTTTTCCGTTTCTTCCCGTTCAGTCGGTCTATGTTGAAATGAGAGAAAATGAAACAAATTTTAATGTCGATTTTTTTTTTAATGAGATTTAGTGGCCAATAGACTGGCTAATCAATTTGAATCGAGCAAAAAAAAAAAAAAAAAAAAAAAAATGACAAATCAAAACAAAGCGTAAGATAGAGAGAAAATCAATCAATTTGAATTGAATTTTCTATTTTCGGGTATAAATGTCATTGTGTTAAATGGATGAGATGAAATAGAGCGAAATAATTACTTGGTGCGTATGGCATCTGGTGATGGTGGTCGTCGTGTTTCAAGTGAATCCATGGCATTCCATTCGTTCAAACACGATTGATCGGAACCAATTCGTTCGTCATAATACGAAACCCATTCATGTGACGGTCTACCAGGATATAAATTATTTTCTCTGGCTTTTGCACATACTTTGTGCAATGTTTGCAATGCAGACCTACAATGAAAAACCAAAATATTCAAAATGTGAACACATTAGTTTTTAGAATGTGCTACAGTGTGCACGAATAAAACAACAGTTCTACATTACATTGCATGTTGAAAAGAAATAAAAAAAAAATTGCATCAAAATGCGTGGATCAAATAACTTACCACATCGCCTGCACGGAAACTGGTTTAAAAATATGCGTTTGTCCGGTACCGTTGATGCAAAAACCACTGTAAATATAGCAATGAAAAACAAAAATAACAAGAAGCATTAGAGAGCAATTTGTGATTAGTGTTTGTGTGTGTGTGTGTGTGTGTTTGTGTTCTTAATCGCTTACCCGTCACCATCCAATCGAATCGTTGTATCGCCCAATATTCGTAAAACTAAGCCAACTGTGGTTTTTTCATTGCAATCAATGCCTAACAAACACGATTCTTCAATTTCGTTCATATTTTGATTCATTTCATCATGTTGATCGGCTTGCTGCTGATGATATTGTTGTTGTTGTTGTTGGTCCTGTTGTTTCGGTGATGTTGATAGCCGATTCAAATTTGTCAAATCTTTTTCGTTGATAAGATGCTTTGTGCTACTTTTTAACGATGTTGCGTTAATCATAACGGGCGAACTAGTTTCTGATTTTCGATGCGGTATCGGTGTTGTGCAATTATTACTATTTTGATTTTCATTGCTGCCAATTCGATTATTACTGCTAATACACTTATTATTATTGATAGTTTGAGCGTTTATTAAATTATTAAATTGTTGTTGTTGCTGTTGTTGTGGCTGTTGTTGTATCGATTTCCGTTGAGTTGGCTTTTGCGAACAAGACACCACCACTAAATATCGTGTCCGACAGGATCGAACACTCTCCAATTTTACCGCCTGAAATTAACGAAAAAAAAAGAAAACTTGAATTGTGTTTGAACAAAATGTTGATTTCGATTTCTGCCAAAGAACTGGTTTCAATTCCAAAGTTTCATAGATAAAGACCACTCACACGGTTTATGGGGAACAAAGAATGATTACAAAGTAAAAGTTTCATTTGTTAGAAAAATGTTCACATTTTCCGAATGGAAAAGTTTCACTTCTGAGAAAAAAAAAACTTTTCTGATTGGGAAAAAGAATTTAAGCGATGATAACAAAAAAAAAAAAAAAAAAAAAAAAAAATGGAAAAAAAGGACCGGATTTGAGGAATAGGAAGTGAGGATGAAAGTAGATAAAAATGGGAAAAAGGCAAGAAAAGGATATGGAAGAAAATGAATTGAAGAATGAAAGAGAATGAAAAATTGATGGAGAAAGAAAAAAAAATGTGTCCTGTTACCATTTTCAATGTTTCCTCGTTCCGTAGCAAGTGGAACATCGATTGTAAATGCTTGTGAATATGTCCGTCCGCCATGGTTATTTCTTAAAATTAAAGTTGTACTACTTAGAAAGAACTGGACATTATTAGTTGTAGACGAATTAATTACTCGCTGCTCTCTCCTCCACTTTCCGCTTTACCTCGTTTGTTTTTTTTTCCTTTTTATCACTGTTGTCTCTCCTTTTCACTTATATAGTCTCATGTAATGCTCTTGTGAATCACTTTGCTGTGTTCCGGATCACTTTACTATGTCTGAACTCTGTTTCACTGTTGTGAAATGTTGAAAAAATCAATTTTTTGTGTTTTTCTTATTATTGTTTTTATGTCAAAAACAATTCGATGAATACGCGCTCCGTCCAAGTATAGCGACCCGAGCGATGATAAAGAACGCTTTCGTCACTTATCTCCGTCTGAATTCCTATTATAATATTTATTTCATGTTGTCAATTTGTTAATCTGAAATTTAACAAAATTTAATTGTTAATTTTCGCTTTCATTTTTTTTTTTTTTGCAAAAAACAAAAAAAAAAGATATTTTTATAAATTTGTTTTTGTTTTAAATGGTTCTTTCAACTTTGTTCGCTTCAAAATGAATGCAATCAGTTACAAAAAGAGGAGATTTAACGAATAATTATTATTTCAATATTTTTAGTACGTATTTTTTTTCTGTTCAATATGGAATGAAATTGAAGTGATGCCAAATGATCAACATTTCGATTTTTCCGTATTGAAAGAGAAAAAAGAAGAATAAAAGTGTATGAAATTGAGAGCCAGAAGCACAATGATGAAAAATGCTCAACAATGTTGAACGTCAATTTTCCGTTGAAAATCGCTTATTTATAAAGTGCTCATCGTACATTTATACGCCACAATATCGCGTTCACTCACTCCGCAGACGATTATTTGCTGTGATTCATGAGCGCGAGCGCGAGCTCAAGCGTTTTTAATTTTAGACGAATGAAAAAAAAAAAACAACATTTATATGATAAATATCTCGATGAAATTGGCCACATGTATGCTATACATCGAGTATGAGCGCGAGCGCGCACTATTCAGCATACACACATACAAAAAAAGGTCAGACTCAAATTTGATTGTCTGTCGCTCTCTATTGTGGAACATGAAATGACCTTTATCGTTATATAAAAAAACGGCACTGTCTGCAACACTTCAACGTGCATCATATCACTTTATTTTCCATTAATTTGTCTCTTTTTCATTCTTTTTCTCACCCTCTCACTCATTCTCTCTTTCTATCTCTCTCTTCCAGCCTCTCTTTCTGTCGCTTTCAACCGAATTAAAGTAAACGATACCAATAAAATGTGAATAACGAGACGACTAAGCATTGATAGCACACGTACGCCTCATGGATAAATTCAACGAAATCAGAAAAAAAAGAAAAAAAAAAAAAAAATCCGCAAAACACTTGGGGTCGAGATCACAACAAAACGTTAATTTTTGTGCATGAAAAACACGGAACAAAAAAAAAACCTTTTTTTCGCTCTTTTCGCTTGCGATTTTTATTTAACTGCCACTTTTGGCGATGCGCAAACCATGAGCGCGTGCAATGTTTACACACGAGAAACTCGATAATTGTGCGGTATATTCATCGATATATTGCAATAATGTAGTTTTGTTTACATTAAATTCTTGCCCAGCAAGAGAATGAGAAAAAAAAAAATTACAATTTAGAAACTTGATAGAAAAACTTTAATGAAGAAAAAACCAAATCTACGTGCATGTATTTACACAGTTGGCAAATATAATTTTATTTTTTTTTCTTTTCAGTTAGTGAGACACGCTCAGCAAGAGAGAAACGGACAAACGACAAATAAATAAACAATCGAAAGAGCACAACTGGGCGTCTGATCAGTTTGAGATTAGACTGCATGCACACGATATATTTAATTACTAATTAATATTTGCTTTCGAGAATTTTTTACGATTCAATGCTACCGCTGTTCACAGTCATAAATTATCAACTGAAAACTGAGGATTTTGCAAAGAAAAAAAAAATAACCACACAAGAGATTGGCCAGACTCAAATTTTGCACATCTTTTTGCGATCTTTTTCATTTTATTTATTTCAGTTTCAGCGATTTATTTTTGAACTGTTTTACGTTCATCTGAAAAATGAATTGTTTATGAGAATTTGAAATAAAAAAATGATTTAAAAACGACACGAGTTTATATGCATCTCTCTTTGAGTAATCGACAAATGAGCGACAACATAGCAATTTCAACATAGAGTGAGAGGGAAGTTTGAGGGAGAGCAAGAGAAGAAGCACTGCTCGAAAGAGCAAAAGAGGCGAGTAAGAGAGCGATAAAAAACGAGATCGAAAGATAGAAAAAAAGAGAAGGAAAAAACAAGGAAGAGTGATTGCCGATGTCTAACGCAAATGTGTATGCGCAATAATTTGCATGGCGCGTTTGTTTTCTCATTTTATCTCTCGTTCTTTCTTTCTCTCTCTCTCTCTCTCTCTCTCTCTCTCTCTCTCTCTCTCTCTCTCTCTCTCTCTCTCTCTCTCTCTTTCTTTTTATCTCTCTCTCTTTCTCTATCACTATATCTCTCTGTATCTCTCTCTCTCTCTCCGTATCTCTCTCTCTGTTTCTCTCATCTCTCTTCCCTTCCCTCTCTTTGTCTACCCATATCGGATAGTTCCTTTGTCTATGCGCGCAATTTTTCGGGCCAACAACTGATTATGTATTTCATAAACTGTCGGCATTCATCGCGTTTGCCAAGCCTATACTTTTCCACTTTGCGGCAATTTTTCCATGACTGTAAATGTATTTTTTTTTTTTTGTTCATGTCGATGAGCAAAGTGTATTTTCAATGATGTTTACTCTATTATTTGTTTCGACATGAAAAAAAAACAATTGCGATCGAATTATTCAAAGTTATGAGCCAGTGAATTAAAAAAAAATGTGCAATAAATACGACATTGTTTCGATGCGAAAGAATAGCGTTTAAAATTATTAGTTGGTTATGTGTGTTCGTGGCCGAATCTATCATACAAATGACGAACCGATTTAATTCAAGTTTAATTTCATTTTCGAAAGCAAATGCTAAACGGTGCAGAGTAACGTTTAATTGAATGTGCGAATTATCATTGGTGACGCCACTGTGGCTGTTTGGTAAGCCACAATATGAGGTGTGTTTGCGTTATTATTACAGCCACCGTGAACGTCGTCGTCGTAGTTGCCACCGCCGACGTCGCCACTGCTATTCGCGAATACACTGATTAGAGCTAGGTTAGAGCGCACAAAAGAAATAAACAGTTTTTGAACAATTGAAACGATCTAAATATGTAAGCACTGACTGTTGTTATTTCTTTTCATCGTTATTTGTATTTGCTGGCGAAGTTTGAATGAACGAATGAAAAAAGAAAAAAAAAAAAATAACAAAATCTAATATAAAAACGGCATTGAGCGTGAGTACAATATGGTTTTCGAGCAATTGCAATTTTATATACACACAAAACGAACCACAATTTAAACACTTACGATCAGCACAAACAAACAAAACGAAACGAACAAAATAAATAAAAAAAAAAAAAAATACAGAAAGAAAGACGAAGAAAAAAGAACATATAAAAATGTGTTTCATACGCTGCCGTAAAAGTCGTGCTTCCTTAATTGCTAAATTTAGTAATAGTACAATTTCATTTTCACGTTTTCGCTCATTTTCAGCACACTCTCTCTTGCACTCGCACTCTAATTTCTTTCGCTATTTTTTTTTTTTTTTTTTTTATCTAATTCACTCTCTTCAATCATATAATATAATTCGTTTTTACTTCATTTATTGTTGGTTTGAGTTTCACGCCGAATTTTCAATTTCGGTCGTGTGCTTTTTGTTTTGAATATGTTTGAGTTCCGTTGAGGTGAAATTATGATTACGAATTCGTTCTTTTTTTTTTGTCTTTTTTTTTTATTCGCTGCTGTTGGTTGTTTATTTGTTTATAAAAATTGTTTATTGTTGTCGTTCGTTAAAATGTGCTGCTCTGTTTCATATTTATTTTTGTTTAACCAATTTTTGTACACTTCCGAATTTTGTCAGCCTATTTTTTGTTTGCTGCTTTTGAACGAAAATTAAATTGCACAAATATGGTAAAAACAAAGCGAAAAAAAAAACAACAACAACAACAACAACCGAATGAAAAATATCAACAAAAACACCCTCTCATTCTGCCTTGTTGTGACTCTGGCTAATTTTGAATGACAAAAAAAAAAAATGTTTTTTTGCACAAAAATATAAAAAAAAAGAGAAATCGTGTCTGTTTTGTAACGAGACACAAAATGCTTCGAAATAATTCCGCTTAAAATTGTTGTCTTTGTTTAGATGGATTTTATTGCTCGTAATGAACATTGATGATCATCTCGTCTGCTTCTATATTGTGTGTCTTTCCACTTTGCCTGTATATATGCATTACACACTTGCCAACTCGTAAAACATCCAATGACTTATGTCATTTACGAGCAAATAAAAACACTTAAATTGATTTTATTTCAGTTTTTTTCTCTTCTTTTTCTTCTTCTTTTTCTTTTATTTGCTGTTCACCAACGTAAATGCTACTAGGTCATTGATTTTCATTCTCTCTCTCTCTCTCTCTCTCTCTCTCTCTCTCTTTCTCTCTCTCTATCTCTCTCTCTTTCTCATTCTCTCTCTCTCTCTTTGCTCATCAATTCTACAACGAAAAACCCATTCTCGATTGAATTTCGAATGTAATAGCGAATGCGAGCGTGAAAGATATCATTAAATAACACACAAGCAACAGGCACAAAATTCCACGGAAATGCCGCCGCGAATCATAGCCAAATCACATCCATTATACAGTATATTGACTTTTTCCCTTCTTTTTCTTATTCTTTTTGCCATTTTTCTTCTCCGTTTTTCTCTTTGTTCAACTTAATTTACATTCGTCACCTTTTATATTTGACCAAATTGCACTATTTACTCATCTCATGTCGAAATTCAACGAATGACAAATAAATTAAACGGTAAATTGATGGTAATGATTCATTCAGCACTTTACACTAATCGTTGTGAAATTATTTTATTCAACTATTACATTCAAGTAATGGATGACATTCATTTTATATTTGATGTGTCTGTGTTCAAACAAAGTTCTTGCAAATTAAATTGATTGTTATTTAAATGACAAGTGTTTGCGTTAAAAATTTCTTTACGTTTAAATATGTGTTCAATTTACAAAATTTGCACAATTTCAGAACTTGTAAAGTTGAAGACTTTGCGATTCGGGTGTTAGCAATTCTTCGTTTTAAGAATTTGTAAATTTTATGATTTTTCAATTGAAGACTATGTGATTCGAGACTTTATGACAATTTGAGACTACGATTTGAGATTAAACGATTCGACAATTACAAAACTTAAAGTGATTCCAGGTTTTGCGATTTTAAAATTTACGATTATCGACTTTTCTTTTAAAAATTTATTAAAACCCATTGAAAACATTTTAACTTAGTTCACACTGAATATTTTCACCATTTCACTTACAAAAAGTTCTTTTGTGTTTTGTCCGCTTTTCTTTCGTGTGAAATATGTTCGTTTGTTAAATAATTTCTGTTTAAAATGATTGAAAGTAAAAAGAAAAAAAAAAATTTCCTCTTCTTTTGCTCAAAGTAATTTTTGCTAAAAGCAAAATGTTTTGTAACCACTAAACTTTGAACTAAATGGCTTCTGTTTCGAACACTCTTTGATACGGTTCGCCAAAAACACTTTCTGTTCGTTTTAACACTTAAAAGGCTCTTTAAAAGTCGTGTGCGGTTCAAACTTTTTTACTTCTATTTCATTCTCAACTCGTCGTTTTGAAATGTTCATTTTTTTTTTTGCCGTGGAAAATTTGTTTTTGAAAAAACAAACGCCCTGACTCAAAGCTTCATATTATTTGACTCACTCCTGACTGTGTATCGATTTCATTTTCTCTTTCAATCTTCTCATGTCTGAGAGTGTTTTTGCGCTAAACCGATGTCCAACGTTGATCACTTTATTATGAATGTCAAGCAGAAAACAAAAAAAATTCATTCATCGAGTCTTTGACGCAAACGAGTGTGCAAATCACCATTCACGGAGATACACACAGATTCTGTGAAAAAAAAAGAGAGAGAGCGAGAGAGAGAGAAAGAGATCACTTTCGCTAAAAATATACACGTGTGATCGGAAAATTTTGCTATTTTTCTGCGCTGTTGTGAATACGACACGAATTTTGTTTTTGTCCCAATGTCAACCGGACGAGTTTCCCGCCGAAATGTGAAATATAAAACGTGCTCCGAACTCACCAAAATCTATTTCAATTCCGATAAATTGTTGTAATTTTTATGAATCGTTATAGTTAAACATTCATTTGGCCAATAAATAAGTGAGAAAAGCACGTACACGAGCTGTGCTGTTGAGTCGGGTGGTTTAGGGTCCATGGCAAAACCGACATCGAAATTTTGTCAAATATCGATTTCAGAGATGAAACAGAAAAAAAACAACCTCACACAATGTCTCGTTTGGTTGGCAATCTCGTCGCAGATTTGCTACTGGTGTTGTTATTTTTTTCCGTATTGCCTTGAATTGATGTTTTTTTTTTTTCGTGTTTTGCACAAGGAAAAATCGTTAAATTGGAAAAATTATTACTTCATTGAGATTCGTTGTTGCAGAAATAGACTGAAAGACGATGCCAAACCATGTACCCAATTGTGATCAAAACGACTGAAATTGTGTATTTTTTGCTTTCGCAATTTGGCATCGCAGTCGAAGTTCAACTGAAAGAAAAATGAACGGAATTAGCGCAACGAGCGAGAAAATTTACTTCATATTAATAAACGTCGTCATCATCATCATCAATGTGTATAAATGTTTAAAGAGCAAAGCCCCGTTTTTTTTGTTTTGTTTTACAAATTATTCCTTTTGTTTATTTAATACGTAAATGAATCAACATCATTACGTTGAGTTTTGATAATCGTTTAACTGATTTTGTGTAAAAATGTAAATATCATACATGACTTCGTAAATATAATTAATTGAGTGTATGCGATATTTCGATGCATCATTGAAATGCGGACAAAGAAACCGCGAATGAAGCGCGTATAAAGTATGTTTCCAATTATGTATACGATATAATATGTACGTGAAGAAAGAATTGAATAAAAAAAAACAACAAAAACGGCAACAACTACAACAGGCAACACCGACAATCTCGTTCATTCATTATTGATTCTTGTCAATATTGGCGCTCGTGCAAATGCATGTTTGATACAACGTTGGCATGACTATAATAATCGTTTTTGTATGTTGTTCGCTTGAAATCGCGCGCGCCTGCTTTTGTTCATTCTATGTACGTGGTGTGTGTGTGTGTGTGTGTGTGTGTGTGTGTGTGTGTGTGTTGTGTTTGGTTGGTTGTGTGCGTTGTTCTAAATATCGAATATTGCCTCGGCTCGTGTGCATATCGTATGCGTGGATGCGTTCTTATTTTTAATGCACATTCTACATTCTGTTTTATTGATTTTTATTTCGCTGTTGACGTTATTGTTTCGGTTTCTGTTATTGTTGCTGCTGCTCATTTTAGTTCAACTCACAATGCAAAACACATTTGAAAAACGACTGTTTTATGTTTTGCAACAAAAATTTGCCGAGAAATGTGCACATCTTCGCAACTTTTCCAGCTGTTTTCATTGAAAACGTCTTATTCGATTTGTTATCGCTCAATTCTTGGTAATCTGATGACAACGCAACAGCGTTATTATAATTTCATTGCATTTTCAATTTTAGTTTTCGTATTCTGTTGCTTTATCTCTCAATCGCACTCTCACATTCCCTCTCTCTCTCTCTCTCCTTCTCTCTTTCGCTATCTCTATCTACTTTTTTATCTCTTAATCGATCTGTTCTTTTCTTTCATTCCATCACACACATCATCTGTTGTTATTGTTATCAGTGAAATTAAAAAATGATGTTGTTTTAATGTCAATCAATTCAATTATCATCTATGATTTATTGGGGCCATTGGGCTTGCCACTAAAAATATGTTTCCTCTGTCGATAGTGTGACACATTGCATATTTAAATAGTGGAAGAATTCTTTCCAATTTCGAAAGAAAAGAAAATTTCCAATCATTTCGAAGAAATTATGTCAATTATGCGCAATAAATACCAGATTTTAATTGTTTTCTTCGAAATTCTAAACGAGTTTCATTAAAATATCAATCAAAAATTTCGGTCAAAACAGATTTAAATTGGGACTTTAAACAGAAATATATACACACAGACACCAGCTTAAAAATGGTGATTTCACACTCATCATTTTGAGTTGAAAAGTAAAATAGGCTTCAATTATGCGAATTTTATGGTTGATTACGTGAAAAAAAATAGTGAGTTATTAAAATGTAAAGAATGTCGGCCAACCTGTATGTCGACAATTACAAATTTCCAATTCCAATGGAAAATATATACGTGTGGACTGCTAACGGCAGTGAGAAAATGGTGAAATCTTACGACACATTTCATCACAATACATACAATGGTACAAATAATAATAATTATTTAATGAGTTTAAGCCAGTATTCTCAACATCATTTTTATGTGAATTGTATGAACTTTAGCGTTTGAGATTTCATTTATGCAATTCTTATGCGAGCAACTGTTGCCGCTGGTGGTGTGTATTTTTTTGAACGAAATTTACAAATCGACCAAAATAACACAAACAGACAAACAGACAGACAACAACACAATAAAATGGTTTTCCATTCAAGCGTTTCGATTTTTTCATGAATTCAATGTGACAGATGAAAAAAATAAACAATAAACTTCATGAACAAATAATATTACATTGTAATGTAATAAACAAGCGAACAAAAAAAAAAAAAAAAAAAATGCATGAAACACACCATTCAGGTACATTCGAAGTTCAAACCAAAAAAAAAAAGAAATCATCTGGAATCACACACACAACTTCGAAGTGAGATCAAGAGCGAATGAGATGAAGGGACAAAGAGATAGAAAGAGAGGAATACAACACAGAAGCTGAGTACTTGAACAATTTCAACACTCAATGCCCTTTTTTTTACACAACTCAACAATTACACAATCTGAGGTTTGTTTACATCGAATCGTTTTGTTTTGGTTTTTTCATCAATCTGCATTTGTGTTTTCTGCAATTTTTCTCTAAAACTTACTCATTTTTTAACGAATTCTTCTTTGATTTTCTTCAATTTTCATTGTTTTACTCGAATTTCTCTTCCTTCAATTCCTAAAATCTTCTTCAGTTTCACAAATTTTCGACATTTTCGACATTTTTTTTTTCACTTCTATCAATTTTTTCCTATTTTTTTCTTTAATCCAATTCTGGCGAATTTCTCATGAATTGTGTATTTTTTCAAAATTTTCTTTTTGAATTCATCATAATTTCAACAAATTCCAACAAAATCTACGAAATTTAACAAAAATGCAACAAAAAAAAAAAGGATTTATCAACAGATTAAAAATAAATGTGCACGGCAGCAATTCGAATTGAATTTGAACTCAAAAACCAGTTCACAATTTACTTAATTTCACTTACTTAATGCCACACAATTTAATTTTGCACTCGCTTACTAGCTCAACAAAGCACAAATAATGGCTGAAACACATTGGTCAAAAAGAGATTTGTTCGATTTGAGTGTGTCGCGTTGTTGTTTTATTTAATTTTGTTTTTTCTTTTTCTTTTTCTTTTCTTTTTGCTTTATGGTTCAATCACCATTTGTACAGACACTTGAAAGAAGGAGGCAAGCACGGCCTAACGGTTTCTTCAATAATAATGAATGTGTACACAATAAAGATCTGTCATAGCGATGAAAAAGTAACCGCGAAGTCGGGCTCGATTTGCGAGCGGCCAATGCATGAAGAGAATGAGTAAAAATGTAGCTAAACAGGCAAAACAAAAATACTACAAACTGAAATACACACACACACACGCACGCACGCATACATATATATACAAGCAGATATAAATGATTCGCTTATAAACATATGAACACTCATACACAGTGCATAGATACAATGTGATCTTTTATTCGGTTTGTCGGTATTTCTTGTGCAGAAAAGAAGAGAAAAATAAACCAAAAGAAGAAGAGAAAGAAAAAAAACACACAACCGATCTCTCAATACACAATAAATGTCAATAATGAAACGAAAAAACCGAATCTTGTTCATCGAAACTCTGACAGAATACACGCGCAATTTTTTGCGCTCTTGGTCGTCCGTGCATGTTGTTGTTATTTTTTACTTGGTTCACGTTTGCTAGCCAGTACAAAGAAAACGGCTGTGGCTCTGAAACACGATTCATTTGATTTGCATGTGTAAGTATTTTCGTTCATGTGTGTATAAGTGAGTGAGCGAACGAGACAAAGAGAAACAGAGACAGAGAGAGCGTTTGTGTGCATTTTGTCTTTCGGCCGCCTGTCTGTTTATATCGAAAGATGAAAAAAAAAAAAAAAAACTAAACTCATTCGGTGTGTACGGTTTATGTATGTGAATGCGTGTAACTCTTCTCTTGCATGTCTTTCTTTGGTGCTGCTGCTGCTTGTTCGAAAACATAAAAAGACTGTCAGGTTTGATGAAACAACAACTAGATTTGTTGCTGTAAATTGGTTTGTTCGACAGAGCTGTGTATACCTGATGCTTGTATGTCTCTCTCACTTTTTTTTTTTTTTGGTTATGCTCGTTGCAAATATTTTCGTATGGAATTGTTTTGCACACATATCTATAGATACATAAAAGGGAACTACCATCATCAGTTGTGAGTGCGTTTTTTTTTCTTCTTCTTTTCTTCTCTTTATTTTTATTTCGCTTTTTCTTCTTGTGCTTGATTACTCTCTTCTCTTCTCTCTCTCTCTCTCTCTCTCTCTCTCTCTCTCTCTCTCTCTCTCTCACTCACTCACTCACTCTGTACCTCTTTTTTGCTCGCATAGTCATTTTGTCCCTCCAGTAACACGGTGCAAAATATGCGAAGCGAATTTTTTCAATGACAATGTTGAAGGAAACCAGATTCTTAACAAATTGACTTTGACTTCGAGGGGGAAAACTTACATTTCCATTCGTGATTTTCAATGCTTCTTGCAAAAATTGTTTCTGTTTTTTTTTTTTTTTCTTTCGTTAAACTTTTTTTTTTTTCTCTCTGTTTAATTCGTTGCAAATGCTGTGTTCTAGTTTCATTCACAGTACTCCATCGATGGTATAAATCCATGCAACGTCCAGTTGAAGGTTCATCACATATTACTTGGGCCACTCATTTGAATTTGCTTGTGTTTTATTTTCTCTCTTATTCTACTTTTCTCCTTGTAAAACATATGCTCTTTGTGCGCGAATGTTTTTCTCTTTGTTTTTATATCTTAACGCACTAATTTCCTTGTAACTTTTCTCACATAAAAAATGACACACATCGATTTCTTCCTTTATTTATTTACTTTTATCAACTCACAATGGAAAATCTCACACTAATATCACTTGAAGCTTATAGAGAAGAATGATGAAAAAAAAAAAAAAAAAATTAACATAAAAAAAAAAATTTTGAAATTTTTTTGACTTAAATTCCAACTTTTTTTTTATATGATTTCAATGGTTCTCTTATTACAAATTATGATTATCAATAAATAGAATTCTTTTCGATGGAAAACACTTTTCTTTTTAATGATTTGTTTTTAAGTTTTTTGCTTTTTGTAACAAATAATAATAAAAAAAAAGGAGAGAGAACTAAAAAACAACGACACGAATTCTATTGTGTGTAAGTGTTACTGAACAAAAATCATTGTATGCACTTTGATGGTAATATACACTAATGAAAAACATACATACAATTAAATGTGAAAAATACACACATTGAAAAGAGAAGAAAGAAGGAATATATTGAAATGAAAAATAACACTGACACAACCAGCTTGAATTCGAACTGTCAAATCACGGAACAGAACAAACAAACTTCAATGCAATTTTATCAATAGGGATTTGTTTCGGTTTTCTCAATGCGATTTCAAAGGAAACTGTTGCGCTATGCATTTAAAAATGATTGATTTTCGTTGATTTGGTTATTATGAAAGAAATGAAGACGCTATGAAAATTAATTATAAGAAAATCGATTTTTTTTTTATAATTTCGGAAGTTGTTTTTCTCTTCAATTCAAGAATCAAAATCAAAAATCATTTGTTTAATAGGTAAACAATAAAAAGCTAAATCATCATAGCGGCGCCATCTGTTGTCATTTTTCAACCAAAGTAGAAAATGATTATAATTTAAAACCAGTCAATTGTATTTTTCTTTCGACCGTAGTGTTGTTTCGTAATGAGATTACAAAGTTCATTTCACATTAACATTGTTATTTAAGTTGAAGTAACCGTGAAATTGAGCCGATTAGTTTACATGTTTTTGTTTTCAAACACTCAATGGTAATGACAAATAAATTAAATGGCGATCACAGATCCATTGATCTCATGTCGCCAATGCATTCAATTTGCTTTGTCTTAAGGAAGCACTTCAAGTCACATCATTTTACAATGCGAAAAATTGTCATAGTTCATTTTTCGTCGCATAAATTCTACGCTGTACTAACATCGATCAATTTATGTTGCTGAATTTACATCGTTCAATTTCAAAACTCAATTTCAACACTTAATGTCGCCGTTCAATTTTAACTCTCGGTTTGGTCGTTTAATTCCATCGCATAATTTACATCACTTATCATACGTTGCAAATTCTAAAAGTTTACATCATTCATTAACAAATCCATTTTTCGTCGTTTAATTTACAAAATGCTCATTTTACGCCATGAATTATCGACAATTGCCATCAATGATTTTCAAATGAATTGCATCGTTTCGTTTTTACACAATCAAAGCAAAGTTCTTAATCAATATTGAGTTTAAAGCGGTTTAAAGCTTATTGAAACCGCTTAATTCAATCAACTATCTATTATTCGCTACTGTGGCTAACTAGGTGAGAATAAACGACAATAATCATTCAAGTGTAAAAATTAATTTAATTTTTTATTACTTTGGTTTTTTTTTTTTTTTGAAAACGAACGTAATTTGAAAGAAAGAAAGAGACGGAAAGCGATGGGGAAGAGACGAAAAAAGTGGAAAAAGTGGCGGCGAAGAAGAGACAAAAAGACTCAAAAATGAATAAAAAAATATTGGTAACAAAAAAAAAGAAGAAATGAAACAAAAAGTAATGTAAAGAGACCGTGAGGAGACGAAAAATGAGACAAATCGATTTTAAAACAGCCAAAAATAGAAGTTCAAAAAGAGATAAATAGGGAAAGACAAGAAAAAATGAATAAAAACGAGAGATAAAAGAGACAAAAACGAACAAAAAAAAAAAGTGAAGCAAATGCTATGGAATGCGGTGATTGTTGAAATCAGACAGAAGAATTGGTCTGGTTTTTTATTTGAAAAAAAAAAAAAACATCGAAATTGAAAGTCTTGATTGAATGCTCTAATAATTGTCATATTCAATGAAGAAAACGTATTTTATCAAATAAGCAGGAAATTATTCAATTTAAAAGAATTTCCCTCCAAATCCATCGCATAGCAAAACTATATTCGAATCGATTACAAATGACTAAATCGATAAATCATATAAAAAGCCATTTCAAATGCTTCACGTTTTATTAATAATAATAATTCGTAGCGCATCTGAATCGGTTATTAATTTAAATCCAAAAGTCCAATTCCAATTCAAATCAATCCATCAACTTGTGATTTAAAAATGGTTATTTATTTTGAATTCACAATGAATTATTCATTTTTGTGTTTGCTTATTCAATTCTAATCAATTTAATCATTTCATCGACATTTTTAATTGATTAAATTAATGTGTTTGTTTACACGGCATTAAGAAAAATGCACGATTGAAAACAAAAGAATGAATTTCATTAAATAAAATATTTTCTTTATTTTCAGTTGATACGAATAGCATTTGTGTTTGGAATGTTGTGCATTTGGTGTGTCATTGGTGAAACAATGCCAAAAATAATCAAAAATGATTTAAAAAGTAATGCGACAAAGATTGATTCAAATATGGAAGCAAAAATAGATGAAAAAGCGCGTGCTACACGTCAATTAGATCCGGGTACATGGACGCCAATTCAACCACCACTTCCAGCTGTATGGAGTCCTCGTCCACGTTCACCATTATTTACATGGTGGGGTGCTCCATGGCCATATGATGGTTCTGGTGCTATAATCCGTGTTCGACCACCAACCGCATATTTGCCACACGAACCCTTTGATCATGAATTCCACGACCATCATCATCATCACAAACATCATGAATATGATCATAAACATCATGATCATCATCATCATCATCATCACAATGATCTTCATCATCTCATTCAACGACCAATGCCAATTCCACCTAATTTGCAAGCGTAAGTTAAACATTTCGATCTCTTTTTCTTTTTTTTTTTATCGTTTTATTTTGAAAAATGACGTTTCTGACATTTCTACTTCAATCAGAACGTATATCGCACAAAATCCGGGTGCGATTCATATAGCACCATTATTGGGTCATGCTGAATCAGTAATTGCATCGAATTTACAGGCCGCTGCTGGCATTGCGCCAGGATCATTTCCGCCCGATGCCCCAACAGTCGCGATCGATGGACCAATCCCAATCACAGCACCAAGACCATTCGCACCAGCACCAATTTCACCCACAGCGCCGTTTCGACCACCAGCACCAATAGCCAGAACCTGGTAAATTAGAGCTTACAGCGCGCTAATACTGTGCACAATAAGGATTATGGGTCTTTTTTCTTTAGAATTTAAGCAACGATGAATAATCACCGTTCAAAATGATATTCAACATGACAAAGTGAAAGAAATGAATTTTTGAATGTGAAACGAATAAAAAAGAATCATAGACAAAATGACAAGAATTTCTTAAAATAAAACAATATTCATTTTGATATTGCGACATACCGAACGTGTTTGCTGTCTCGTTGATTCAATAATAAATTGTTGTTTCATCATTGTTTCATTTTGTATTGTATATTGGTTATGTTTATTGGTTAGGAATACATTCTCAACGCGATATCGATCATCATTATGGCGTCTAAAATGTTCTTTAATAAGAAGCAATCGAAATAAAAAGAAAAAGAAAAGAATATAAAAGAAAAAAAATGTAGTGGCAAAATGTGTGTGTGCGTGCAAAAGAAAGAAAGCGAGAAAGAGATGGAGATGAAGACAGAGAGCTTGAGATGAAGATGAAGGAATAACTGAGGCATACCTTGGTGATGATGATTATGAAACATTGTAACAAAGAAACCAGTTTGCCATCATAGTAAAAAACCCGCTGATAATGAGCTAATACAGAAAAAGCAGCGCAACATTACGCTGGCAAATACTAAAAAAAGAACCAAAGAAGCAAAAAAAAAAAAAAGAAAAATATATTGAGTATTGAAGATGTGAACAGTTGCAAGCAATTCATGCCGTCCAAGAAGTCACAATTCACGAAGCACAAATAATTCGCGCGTATTGACCATTTAAATGACGCTTTTTTTTTTGTCGATTTTTCCTCAATGCGTTGATTTTTGCATTTGCAAAACCATCGAAGAAATGAGAAAAGCGTATTGCGCACACGAAAATCCAACCAAACAACACTAAAATTTATTCTCAAAGTATTTGCACAGCACGAGAAGCAACCAGATCACAAGCAATGAATATGGATATGGATATAGAAATGTGTAAGCAATAAGCATACGTGCCAAAGCAATTATGTGCTATCACCATTCACCACAACGAAAAATTCTAATCTAACGGATTCTAATGGAGTTGAAACCGAACGCATGCATATACACATGGCAACAATCGTCTCATTCTCAAGTGTTGTATTCTATTCGTTTTGATTGCTATCGAAAATGCGCAACAAAATACAACGCTTGAGAAAATGGCAAAAGAAAAAAAACAAAAAAAAAAACAAAAATCCAAAGAAATAACACAATACCGATTCGTTTAACCTCAATTTTTGTCAATTTTAATTTACTCAAACTAACAATATCTAGTTTTGCGCTCTTTTTCATGCTCATTCTTTCTTTCAATAAAATGCACACTGTTTGTGGCTCCTCTTTTTCTCTATTTAATGCATTGTCTCTTTTTCTACTTTTGATTTAACTCATTCTTGTTCGTTTCATCGTGTTCTTTCTTTCAAACTTGAGTTTTTTCGTTCCTTTTTCAATCCATTCCCCGTCTTCAACACGTTCCTTCTTTAGCCCGTTCATTCTTGCTTCATCTTGTTTCATCTCGTTGCCATCTCATTCATTCATCTCGAATAGAAAATATTGTTTGGTTAAAAATTGCAGAAAAACCACTCATTCATTTGCTAAATTGCGAGTTTGGCCGTGTATATGCTTGACCGATTAAATGCGATAAGCATTCAAATATAAGCGATGACAAACACTCAAAAACCATTCCACGTAATAAGCAATAGTCATATAATAAGCAAAGTGGAAGGGTCAATAATACAATCATAAACAATGAGTCAATAGTGGATGGATGAGCAAAACGATGCAAACATTTGTATTAATAACGACAATTTGAAGGACTCTGTACCAAATTGGTAATCGCAGCACTATTAGTTATTGATAATCGACATATGATTTGCGACGTGGTAATTCAAATGGTTCTTAGTTTTTTAAATAAATGAAAAATTCTGTTTATATCACAATCAACATTGAATGTTTTTATTATTCGTGTTGAATCGAATGGATTTTCAATGCTCATATGAGTGAGCCATAAACAGGCGACAAGTCATGATTCTACAATGACTATGTCTCATCACGAAATTACCATCAACTTATGAGAATCTGAAGAAGAAGTGCGAGAGAGAGAGAGAGAGAG
Source organism: Resseliella maxima (assembly GCA_029041755.1). Lineage (NCBI taxonomy): Eukaryota > Metazoa > Arthropoda > Insecta > Diptera > Cecidomyiidae > Resseliella > Resseliella maxima. The sequence continues at coordinate 237,184 of JAQOWM010000056.1, read as the reverse complement.
AGAGAGAGAGAGAGAGAGAGAGCGAGAGAGAGAGAGAGAGAGAGAGAGGAGCAAAAAATAGCCACATAAAAATACCAACATCCAACTAATTACTAATTGAATAATAATAATTATGTACGTTGGCTAAATAAGTCAAAACAAAATCATCGAATGAAAGAGAGAACAAAAAAAACCGCTAAGAATTAAGATGAAGACGACTCACAAAATGATGACAAAAAAAGCCCCTCATAAAATCTCTATGCAAATTTATGAATTGAACAACAAGCGAAACAAGTAAAAAAAAAACCAAAGATTCACAGAGAGATAGAGTAAAGACTGAGAGAGAGAAAGAGAGAGCGAGAGAGAGAGAGAGAGAGAGAAACAAAGCATCGGCACTAATCATAATTATTAGGTAATCGAGGTATGGCGCACACAGTACCTGTTTACTTATGTGGCTATGCGGCTGTGGCTCCAGCTCTCATAACAATAATAAATGAATTATTACGAAGGAAGTAATCGAGCATAAAATGGCGCAATAGCATAATGGATTACATGTTATTTGTTCCACACGATTGTTTTCACAAACATATTTGTTTTAAATGATCATTTACGAATCGACGACCATCGTTGTCGATGCACCAATCATAGCACCGTTTTTAATTGATTTTTTTTTTCCTTTTCGCTTCGTATATGTGTTGTTGAGTGTCTCTTTCTTCTATTTCGAATTGATTTTGATGCAACTGATGAAATTGTTCATTTTGTTTTTGTCACTTGTATTTTAAACAAAATGATGATAAATCAAATAAAAATCCTTTCCCTTCGCAATCACAATCACAAATTGACTTATGCTCTTTTATTCTGCATGATTCAATATTCCATTTAATACAATGCGATGGCCCGATTTGTGTATATGTATGAAGTTGAGTTCATTGAGTCAATGACCTGCTTTACATATTTCTGATTATAAAAGCTGAATTTTGCTAAAATCACGCTAATGTAATGCAAATCACATGCATGAGTGTTCATCATCGAGAGCTCTTCTGTTGATGATCATTATCTGGGTGACCAATGAAATGTGAATTCAATGAATGCGCTTTATCAAAATGACAAAAAAAAAAACAAAAAACAAAAATATATTTTCATATCGAAGCAAAAAGTAAATCATTAAAGCAAAACATTTGATCATCATCATTGACTAAACGAAAAAACAAAAACGAAAAATCGCTTCTCATTGAAAGAACAAAACCGCATAAAATTAAATGGGGAGAAAAAAATAGAAACCGAAAAAATGAAGAAGAAAAAACAACGCATAGAAAAGAATATGGTTTAAACCGTTGAAATGTCCGCACTGATGTGATAAGTGAGATTCCAAATGACACGACGAATTCCAATAAAAATGGATGATCAACCACAAATCAATTTCGAATGTTGTATTTTAAACGGTTGTTCTTCAGCATGTTTGATATCGTTTTTTGGTTTTTTTTTTATTCCGTTTCGATTCGTTTGAAATTAGGTTTCATTAAATCGATTACACGAAATTTTTGGTTTGAAAATTTATGTATTTCGAAAAAAAAAAAAAAAAAAAAAAAAATGATGAAATTTGGGAACCACGATTGACGAAAAACGAAAAACCAAAATTCCACATTCTTGAATCGAATATATTGATTTAGTGTCAAACAATGTTGATTGAAACAACAATAAAACAGATTTTTATTTGCATTTTACAAGATGTGCATGCGAAAAGAGAGTAAGAGAGAAACGAGGACGAATCGATGAGGAAAGAGAGGACAAGGCAAATGGACGGTGCCATCGAATTCAATTATGCATACAAAATAAAGCACAATATTTGAAAATCAAAGCCAAATACACCATTAAAAAAAACACACAAATGTGCTTCGAACAATGACGTCAATGGGAATGCGATCAGATCATGCGATCGAACTTGCCCACAATAAATTCTTAATTGATATTCATTCATTTCAATTGAAAGCGATGAGCAACGAGGAACCAACTACAACAAAAGAAGAAGAAGAAGAAGAAGAAGAAGAGTGAAGCAATGTATGGTAAATTACGGACATCAAGTGTGCTTCGGGTCAATTACTGTATAACCTCCAGAGATTGAGCCAAAATAAACATTAGCTCTATTCGCGCCCCGAATAATCGTTATCATTGTTTGTCTAGAATTTTGAAATCAGCATGTGCGCAAGCGCGTTTTTTTTTCATTTGCGTTTTATCTAATCTTCACACTTTTTAAGCGATACAAATGGGCGAAATCGACATCATGCGAATACCGCACAGTATGTGTTCTCCTTTTAAATCTCATTTCACCAAATTCCATATTATTCGGATGATTTAAATCAAATATAGGTTATTAGACATTTTATATGCGGTAACAATACGAATTGTAACGTTTTGCCACATAGAAGAGCCAATAGTTGACGAAGTAAGCGACAAAAAGAGAGTCAAAGAGATTGAGATAGGAAAAAAGCTAGAGAGACAGAGAGTAAGTAAGAGAAAGGAATCAAGAGAACAAAAGATAGACCGAGAAAACAAGGGAGATGATGAGAGAGCATTGAAAAGATATAGAAAAAGAGAGCGAGAAAGCCCGGACAAAAAGTAAGATAGGGAGCCAAGCGATCGAGAATCAGGCACAAGTAAACAAAGTAAAAATCGAGTGTTGTACATCACAAATGCGATACTTGAATAGTCATAAGTATCACTTAAAAAGCCTTATACAATTGTCGATAGCCTTTTATGAGCTTAATTCCTCTAGTCGTGGTCATTCATGGAATATGCGACAGTCACGGCTCCGGTCTATATGTATATGTGTGTGTGTGTGTGTGTGTTTATGTTGAAACAATGCGGTACAAAGATGTAATCACTGATTGAGTATAGTCATAATGTGTTTTGTGGCATCTTGCCTAGTTAGTTTCCTCTTTGCTCGAAGCATATTTTCCTCTTATGTTTATCTCATTCACACGCATTGATTTGCAAACAATCTCTATCATCAAGAAGTTCATGAACAGCATCGGCATCAGCACAATTATGTGTAGGAAGTTTGATCAGATGTACTTTTAATCGGCATTTGATAAGCAGTAAACAAAGCAAAGCCATAGGTGGGCTACACACTCATCTCTACAAGTCACAATCATGATATGTTTTACATGTCACATTCCCACCTGTGCAACGTTTTTTTTTTATTTATTTCTTCTCTTGTCTTCTCTTCTCTTCTCTTCTCTTCACTGTGCTTTTTATTTCATCAGCTTCTTATGCCATACTTTTTAATTTGCCAATCCTCGTTTTTTTTTTTCAGCGCATATGTTTTGCTTCTTTTTTTTTTTTTACTCAATTCGGAAGCTCATTGATAATGATACTTGCTAATGATTGGCAAACGTGATCGTCAAAGTCATATAAATTGAATCGCAAACCATAATATCCATGTTTAAAAACGCAAAACGTGTCGGTTTGCCACTGCGTGTGCACTGCATATCAAATCAATTCTAACGATAGATTACGGTATTTGTGTTATTCCGTACAATTGTCGTTAGCACGTTTTCATGCAAATTCACACATACACATTTTAGAATGAATATTTCTCATTGAACTGTTCCAAAATCACTTTAATCAGGTATTTTGGCTTAATCGCATTCTTTTAAGTTCTTTTGTTGTTGTTGTTGTTGTTATGAATTCAAATTCTACAGCAAAATCAATTAACTGAATAGAAATCGATCGAACGTAATACTCATTATCGCGCGCCGAACTTATTTACTATTGAAGAGGTCAGGAAATCAATCGAAAAACAAGAAACAAATCCATAAAAAGATTAATTCATAATTGAAATTGTATTGCATTTGCGTAGCAAATTTTGACTAAATCCAATGAAAATCACATTAATAACCAAATTAAAGATAAAAACGAAGCAAAAAATTCAATATAAACGATATTTTTTTTTTTATGGAAATTGCTAATTTATTCAATTTTTAAAATTGAAACAAATCTACAGGCGATTGAATTCAATGTGATAAAGTCGTCTGAATCGTTTTGATGACTTTGCTTTGCAAATTTTGCTTATTGTATTAAACCAAATGCATTTATGAATCATAAATTATGATCTTCAATGATTGTTATTGGCAACAATGTATATATATTATTCGTTTCGGATTCAACTCAAATCGCATTTGATTGTTGTTTCTTTTGCTGTGCAGAAAAGAAGAAAAGTATTGGTTTCATTGTTCTTATGTTGCATTTTTTTCTTTTTCAGTTGAAAAAATTTTCGTATTTTCCAATTCAAATCTTGAAAAACTTGATTCAAGAGAGAATTTCAATTGTTAAAATCGGCATTTTGATCAACGAAATCAGAATTTTGATTGATGAAAACAAAATTTCCAAATATTTTTGATTCGCATGAGAAAGTTGCTTTTTTTTTAAGGAAAAAAAAAACAGTTATAACGTCATTCGGTGCTCGTTTTTTTCTTAATCAATCAATTCAATTCTTAATCGTTTGACTCAATTCTTGATCGGTTAGTTTAGTTCAATTCTTGATCAATCTTGATTCTTTATCAAACAACTTAATTCTTTATTATTCAGCTCATTTCTTGATAGAACAACTTTTGTACAATTTATGTTCAACTTGTTTAGACGATTATTGATCACATCTTGTCATTTTGGAGCAATTTAATCAACTTTGTATCGTTTCAATCTATTTGCGACAATCTTTTTTACTTTTGAATTTCTTTTTTTTTTTTTTTTTTTCTTCCGATTTTTCGACTTCTGTTCATTTTTCGGATTGGGAAATTTCAATAAATGTTCAACGAATTGTGATTGATTTTCAACAAATATTCAATACAATTACATTCCAAGGCATTCAATTCTACTAAAATCCATCTCTCAAACCCTGTTCATTGTCGATTAATGAAAAAAGTTCGTTTTACATTTAGTATTTCGAAGCTAAAATCATTGATTTCATTGAATGTTTTGCAAAGTCCGTCAAAATCATCTTATAAACGTGTTTTTAAAGTGAGAACGTTTTCTCGACAATAAAAAAGGCATATTCTTTTCGATTCAAATCACATTCGTACATCAAATGAGTCATTTTATTGTATTTTGATAAATAAAATTTTTTTTTTTTTTTTTTTCTGCATCATCGTTATGAACATCACTTTGCTTATTGCACGAAATTAATTTTGTATAAAATCATTTTCCAATTAAACGCGCATTCGTTTGTTTTTTTCTATCGTATTTGTTTTTTTTTCCAATACTGTTTATCGATATGAACGGCATCCGTTTAGCATTGAGAACGATGGAATCATATTCTGAAAAGATGTGTCTGGCATTTGTTAAATATTATCCGATTTAAATGGCTTTCGCCTGGCCATTTACAAAGACAATAATCGTTTGTACACTAGCACTGGGCAGAGTTCATTGTTTTTATAGGCGTATTATTATTTTGTGCTATCATATATTATCTTGTAGTAGTTTTGTATGATTTATATGCGATTTCGCTCTTTTACATTTGGCGGCAATTGTGTCAGCAAGCTCTTTTGTTCCGTTTTCAATAGTAAAATTATAGACGATTGTGATTGTGCAGGGCAACGACAACATCGTTTTGCTATAAGAAGAAAAAAAAAAATTGGAGAAAAAAAAAACTCCACCATATCGAAACGGCTCTCTCATTTCAATAATGATGTATGTTAAAAATATTAAATCTCATTTTGTTATTGAAGGTGATTAAAGCTTATTAATGTGTATTTCGTCTTTGCATAATTTGCCGTCGACCGAATTGTTCTTTTTTTTCCCTCTACTTCTGCAATATCAAATGAGCTGCTGAAATGATTAGTGGACGCTCATCTTAGTGGACGCAAATATGAAAAAAAAAAAAAAAAAAAAAAAATATCGATTCGACATCATCCACGAGACATTCCACGGCGATTGATTCACACAAGCCAAAAATAGGCGCTTCCATAATTCTACAATGGCAACAACCACGGCGACAGCACAGGAGACAACAATAAAATGAGCAGTCGCATGCCATTTCGATCATCATCAACCACTTATATCGGTGACGTAAACAAATTTTATGTCATTGTTGTTATCTTTGATACGATCATCGACACCTTTTCAACGTTTATCGTTTTGCTTCGGGCATATTCTTTTGTTGAACATTATCACCCATTCATGAGCTATTATAATTTTTTTTTTTTTGTTTAGAAATCCCGATCCGTTCAAATGATTTTTGGCTTTTAAATGCGCTTGAATCGGACTTACCAAAATTAAATAATGGCTCACTATGATGAACTGTCTGAGAATTAACCAAAATGGGCCTAAGAACAAATCACGAGCAGGTCAAGAACACATAAAAAAAAAAATATTTCAAACAAGTAAACAGTTTAAGCGATAAACAACCGAAAAACCAGTGATAAAGATCCAAAACAAATGATGAGCCATCCAATGCATTCATATGATGAGGCATTGCTGACAGTGCTAATCAACAATAATTCGTTGTTCAACAACGGACAGCACAAAACAAAAACACAACAAAAACTTGTTCCGTATCAGATTCATTTTCAGAGGATTTCATCATTGTTTACCCAAAATACATCGATAATGCGTAGAAAATTTTTTTGATTCCTTCAAGAAAATAAGATAGAAAAAAAAACAATCAAATTCATCACACAAATTCCGGCAATAATATTTCGCGGTTATTCATTTTGCCATTCTATATTCATATTATGAAAATGCGAAATGATTTTAATCAGTTAAAGAAGACTATATTTTGTATATATATTCATTTCATTCCCTTTTCATCGTCATCACATTTGGAATATACACTGATGCTACTGTTTTGATTGTTTGGCATTGCTCAAATTAATTTTCTTCGGTGAGTTAGCATTTTGTAATTTTTAGCAGCATTTTTTTTTCGTTCGTTCGTTCGTTCGTTCGTTCGCTCGTTTATTTGTATTCATTCATTTCATTTAATCATTGTGTGTGTCCAAAAGGAACTTTGTGAATTTTTGCATTGGCACTTGTGTTTCGTCATCAAGTTCATGTAAATGCTTTGTATTGCTTCAAATTAGCAAGGAATTTTTTAATTTGATCGCTCGATTGATCGCAGACAAGTCATTAAGCCTTTCATTATTATGAATGCGTATTTATTCTTTTGTCTTCCTTTCCTTTTTCCTCTTCTTGCGACTTTTGATTCTAAGAAAACTTTCAAATCAAAAAAATTGATCGAAAAACGCAACACATGTGATTTTTTTTTTTTTTCAGTGAAAATCAAGCAAATATGTAAATTAGAATGAAAACAGAACAAAGAAAAAAAAGAATTCTTTTTGATCTGACATAAACCAACGGAAAATATGTATTTCATTGCTTGACGATTGAAACGACCTCATTTCGTTTGTTGTCGATCAGTGATTAACTAATTTCGCCTCATTCACCCGAATTCATTTTTTATGATTGAATTTCAATGTCGTTCGTTTATCTCAAATTATGTGTTTATTTTGGTTGATGACAAATTATCTGATACAAAACTGTTTCTTACATTTTGGGTAATTTGTTGATTTTTATATACATTTTTTATTTTGTTGTATTCGTTTTGCGTGTAACGGTTCATTTGATTAAGATTCACATGCACACCGTAGCATTTACGATTGTTCGTTTTTTTTTTTCTAAACCGATAAGTCGGTTGTTCTTTTCTATGTTCTTTTCCTGTTTTAGTTTCTGGATAAACATTAAACATTTATATATGTGAATCTTTTTTTTTTTTTTGCATAAACGATTTAAAATAGAAAAAACAATCAGAACATAAGAATATAAGAATCACCGAGAGAATCAGATCAACAAAAACGCACAAGAAATCCGGTTTAAAATTTGCCCAAACATATCCAAATGATAAAAGAGAATATATATTCCTTTTCGCATATTTATGACATAAACATACTTTTAATAGATACGATTTATCTAGCATAAAAAATGACCGATTCATTGTCAGGTAAAGAACATTTTTCTTTATTTTCGTGATTTTCACCGTTACATTGGTTTTTGAATTGCAAGAACACCAAAGCGAAAAAAGACAGAGAGAATGAAAGAGAGATGAAACATAAAAACACAGAGAAAATGATTGCTTTCTATTTTTTTTTTTTTTTTTTTTTTCCTCAGTGAAAGATAATGTGATGCGATTATTTGAAAACAGCATTATTGAATTTTAAAGCATTCCTATGTACGTAACAGATTCATTCGGATAATTTTTATGTGAAATCTGTTTATTTTATCTAATATATGAAATTTTAGAATGCGGATGCCAAGAATGCGAGCACCGAACTCATGACTTCAAATGGAACTCAATGTGATGATCAAATAGAATTTGAAATAATGTTAAAATGAGACGCTCACGAACTTACTTCTGCCAATCACTTGAACTCGCAATGAACTCTTTGGATTCTCTATCAAGCGGAAAGTTTTTATTTCGAATTTTGTATTTTTATCATTCCATTGTTCAGCTTTTTCATTTTATTAGTTCTTTTCTGCAATTTTACTTTCTTCATTTATTTTGTTCAATGTTCTTCAACACTTTTGATCGAAATTCGATTTTTTTTTTTTTTTTTTTTTTTGGTAAAATTTTTATTTTTCTAGGTTTTGATTTTCATTTCTATAAGTTTTTTTTTTTCATTTTTCTTGTGAGATTTTCTTATTTTTTGTACTTCTACATTGTTTTCTTTTCACTTTTGCATTCTTTTCACTTTACAGAATGACATAAAACTCTAGTTAAGAAACTTTACAAAAATATGAAGTTCAAGCTCAAGTTCAAGTTGAGAAAAAAAGTATTTATTCAAAACATCTACTATATTTGTTAATTCATTTGTAAAGGAAACATGAAAAAAAAACAGCTGTTAATATTAAATATTTATCATTATTGAATTTCATTTTCAAATATGAAACTGAAAGTAATAAATGACACCATCTAATTGGATTCAGTGAAACTTGGTGTCATAATCGAATTTATCTTTAATGATACTGTTGTAATTCTCATCAACAAACAAGTGATTTTATGTATCTCTGGTATCCAGGAAGAGATAAAAAAGTAATATTGTAAAGAAGTTGTTTTATTAATATAATGAATAGACATAGACACCGAATGAAAAAAAAAAAAAACAAAAGTTTAGTGTGAATTTGTCATGGCCATGATCAATCAATGTGCAATACTCGAGTAATGTCCGTAAAGCCTAATCGGCTTAAATGTGTTGAATATCGACTCTTTTATTTTTTTTTTTTTTTTTATCTCATATTTTACAAACTCATCGTGTTGTCAATATAGTGGCACTTCATTTGGTCGATAGAAAAATTTGAATGCGTAAGTAAACCACCAATTAAAATAGATTCACAACAATGATCGCATCGCGATATTCTTAGTAGCGAATAAAAAAAAAAAAAAACAATAATCGTGAAGTGGCACTTCATTCCCGTCGTTAGTCAGATGAAATCATTTCCGAACATATTTATCCATGATAAATGGCCACTATGACTACTGGTTGAAAGAATTTTTGCAGGTGATTTTCACTTTTGATTGACATTGGATCAAGTATTTTTTTGATTCGTTATGCTAAATACCAAATAATTATTCGGAGGATTAGCACATAACTTTTACTGTAGAATACGCATTTACACAATTTAGTGTCTTAGTCTTAACACAAAAATTTAATAAACTCACAATCGATTATAATATACTTACTTAGTCGCATTTGAATAAAAAACTTTTAACAGAAAAAAAACACAAGCATTTATCGAAACTGGTCTTCGAAGCCAAAATCAAACACTATAGTGTCGATTATCGATTGGATACTCATTTATGCAAATCGCATTTTAATATCAGCCGCTAAGATAATTATGAGAATTGTTTTTTTTTTTTCTCTCATCGTTCCAGCCAAAAATAAAATGATTGCGTCGATCAACAAGCGAAAGAAAAAAAAAAGAACAAAAGAATTTACGAGCATTTTATGCCAAGCTAATAGGCTGCCATCTATCACTATCATTTAACCGTACAATTCGATTTTCATAAATAATTTATCAGTTCTACTGTGAAATGCTTACCAGAATGCTGCCTGTTTTTCACAATCAACACACTGACACAATGTGCGACGAAGAATCACCGAAACGAAAATATTCATTTCCGTTAAAATAGCAGAATATAATTCATTTCATCATGTTAAAGTGAATTAACGTTGATTTATAATGATGGTGTTGAATCAACGCCGTTGATACGTAGTTTTCTAGTTTGAAATTGATAGTTATTCATTTTGTTATCGATTCGAGGTTTTCTCTCTCTCTCTCTCTCTCTCTCTCTCTCTCTCTCTCTCTCTTTCCATCAGCCACATTTTTCCATTTTGAATCGAATCTTTCTCTGTTGATCGGCTTCTTGCAATGGCGCACCATGGCGAAATGTTTTTTAATTTCCAATTTAAAATAAAAAGAAAAAATAAAAATAGTGAAAAAACATTTATTAAAATGTGTATATTACACATGTTCGACACTGATGAAAACACACACACACACATCCATATTTATGCGTTATTCTGATGCCATAGGCTCTTTGTGATGTGGCTGTAAATCGTTTAAAATTGGCGCTGTAGCAAATTTGTGTTCACGTTTTTTTTTCTTTTACGTTTGCCATTGCGTTCCATTCAGTTGAGTTCGTGAGGCAACAAGAGTTTTCACAATATTCGAGATGTGATATGTTTTGTGAACGCGATGACGATGCTCTCGCGCGTTCTCATCGTTGATTTAATAGTACGTAATCAAATTTCATGCGATATAAACAGCAAAATTATGCAGATTAGCACGATATTAATAGCCATGTCTGATTACTCATACGTCTAGTTTGGCGCAGTTTCTTCTTTAGTTTTTGCTTTGCTTCTTCTTCTTCTTTTTTTTCTTCTCTTACTGCTTGCGATTGCGAATCCATTCATGTGGACAAGATATCGATATCCTCACTCATTAAACGTTCTATGGTATATTGTCGTGTGAAAGTATGCGAAAAAATTAAATTTCGTTCCAAGGAGTCAATTGCAGCAATGGTTATCCTCTTTTACGCATTTTTTTCTGTTTTTGAGATTTTAACGTCTTTTTTTCTTCATTTTTATTCATTTTTCATCATATTTTCTGTATTTTTTCTTTACTTTTTCAGTTTTTTTCTCTATTCTTCGTCCTCCTTCTCTCTTTCCCATGCTTTTTCTCTCCATTTGTTTCTCTTTCAAAGAATGCGAAACTATTTGTGGGTCATTTCCAAAGAGGAATTTCCGATTTCTTCAAGAGGAATCATATCATTTTTACGTAGCAAATTGAAGGCTTTATTTACTTATCTATCAAAAAATGTCAAAAGTGTGTGTTTTTTTTACAACGATTAAATTGCTGATTAAATAAATCGCTTGAATTCCGCATTGCTGAAGCTCTTACGATGAAGCGCGTTATTTTCCGTTTCACAATGTTTTTTTAAACATTGGAAACATTATTGAGTCAAGTGTCAAGTTCAATATTGATCCAAAGTGTTAATTGTTTATTTTTTTTTTTTTCTTTGGGCCTTCTCTTCGTGCGATTTGCCAAATTGTGCCCTGTGGCAATTGTTCCGTGTTCGCTATTATGCTAATTACGATAATCTCTCAATTTTTTTTTTTTCCATTCAAAGAAAATGAAGAAGATGGATGATGGATAGATTTGGAATGTACCGGAATAAACCACTGACCTGCCGACGAACCGACACACAAAAATCGCGGCCACATAGCAAAAAAAAAAAAATGAAAAAAAAATGTGTCTCGTCTTTCAATATTCTAAAATTCTCGAACCAACCAACAAACAATTAAACAAAGAAGCCCCATATACAAGAATCAACAATATAACCAATAAATAAGCATAAACGAAACAATAAAACAATCATTTTCGCTCGCACGATAATCTAAATTAATTCGGAATTTATTTTTGACACATGAATAACCGAGCTCTGTATTCTTGATCAATGGGCCCATTTCATGTTATCGAAAACGGCTGGAAAAAAAAGTACAGTTTGTTTATCTCTCTTTTGATTCTCGTGTCTCTAATGAAATTACTTTGCAAAAACCAAAAAAAAAAAAAAGAAAAAAAATGAAGAAATGTTTTTAAAAGAAAAGTTCTATTTTGCATGTGAATGGTGGCCACAAACAACAAAATAAAAGAATCAACAGAGAACTGTAAAAAAAAAAGAATCTTTTAATAGTTCATTAGTATCAAAATTAATTGGTGGAAAATAAATTGAAATGTGTCTTTCAAGTTTGCATGATCACATGAATGGGGCAAGGGGAACAACATGTGCTCATCTTCACCGTTGCCTGCTTAAGCTTTGATTGTTTTTCGTTTCGCTACGAAAATTCGACAAATCACATTAAAACTGTACACATTGTGTGTGCGTGTATATGAGTGTGTGTGGTAGTCGCGTAATTAAATTTTTAGGAGAACAACGTCAGCGACCGTAAGAAATATTTTCAACGAATTGTTGCTTAATCGTTATCTCAATCCAATCATATCATTTTCATCTTGTCTATCACATTTTATGTGGAACAACGCCCTGTATCAAATATTCTTTTGCATTTTATTTACAAAACAATAAAATTCTTGCTTGACATGTGAAAATGTTTATCATCTTATCCAAGGTTGAATTCAACACACACACACACACATGCCAACATAAAATCATATAAAAGTAACTCAATTTTTGAATTAAACCAATCATTTTGTCTGCGATCAACAAAAATTCACACGATTTGATAGATTGATAGGTTTATTGGGTCATTACAGATAGAAAAATCACCGTAAATGTTGAACAATATGATGGTTGATGGCCCCAACGAATTGCACACATATTCCCTTCACCAAAACCACAAATCATTTCCAACCGAAAAATGAGCTGTAAACAATCGTCGCATATCTTATTTTAATACAAAATTCAATTGGCAGTTTTTCTTTGATTCTTTCTTTCTTTCTTTTTCGGCATTGAATTTTTATCTTTTTTCGCTGGGTTTTCTTTTTGCTTGTTGCCATGTATGGTGTCGAACGGATTTCTTGTAAATTTCTTCTCGAAAATAATTTGGCAAACATTTTTCATAAAATGTAAACGATGATTTTTATCGCTTAAGAACGCATTTGGAAATAAGCACAGCAACAACAACAACAATAAGAACATCGAAAAAAAGCATCCAAGCAGAGATGAATAAGAAAGAAAAAAATTGTGGAGCCAACAATCTGTTTGCATTCAAAATTCCAGATAATCTGAACGTATCTTTCATTTATGCTGCAAACACAAATTAATTATTGGCTTGAATGCTGAATTTTGATCTTTCTCGATGTCAGTGTTTGTGTGTGTGTGTGTGTGTGTTGTATGTGTGTGAGTCGGTTTTATTGGTTTTCATTTCTTTGGAATTCACAGTGCGAGGCTAAAAATGTGTTTTTTATTGTGTTAAAATGAAAATAACCTTTATTTAATTGTATTCAAAGGCTTGACTGTCGCTTAAAAATACTGATTTCTGGATATTTATCCGGAATGTATATTTGTATCAGTTAAGAATGTTTGATGCTGCATAACGACTACAAAAATTAGCCAAACGAATATAAATTACCGCTACATATAAATAAATATGGTTAATGTAGATGTAAATATGGATGGCGACAGCAATCATTGTCGCTGTACAGTATACACATTGTCACGAAAAGAAATTTTTTTTTTTTTTTTTTTTATTTTATATTACATAAAATCCTTTCAATTCTTCATTGGTTTGGTTTGGATTGTTTTACGTTCGGTCGTTTAGTCAGTTGGTTCGGTTCTTTAAAAAGAAATATTCCATAGAATTTCATTTGCAGTTGGTAAAAAAAGCGCATTTTCAGCATAACATTCGTTCGCAACACAAAGAAATATGCAATTGATTTCAATTTCATGCACTAATGATGTATCGACATTGAAATGAAATAACGAGAAAGAAAAAAACCGAAACCAAACAAACATTTCTAACAAATGAGTGACAATTTCTATTTTTGTACAATTCACAAAACCGATTGGAATTCTTTTTTTCAATATTGAAATTGAAATTATGTGCAAGCACATCAAACGAAAAATGAGCGGCTAAAAAGCGTGATTCTTTCCTCAATTTCAACAATTTTACCACATTTGTGACTGAATGGAACAAACGAACAAATGAAACAAAAATGCTTTTGTGCCAATGTTTAATTTTCAAATGAATAAAAAATGAAAAATATTTCATTTCCCGTTAGCAATGACACATGAGACAGATGAAATGAAAGAGAGAGATAGAGAGGTAGAGCGGGAGGGAGAAGGAAAAAAAACGAGTAATGGAGCATTGAATGACAGACAAAGATCGATGCGGTTCAGAATTTCAGTGGAAAATCAAATTGGCCGTTTGATTTTTATCTGCTTATATAATTTTTTTTTTTTTTTTTTTTTCATTTTGAACACTCATACTAATAAATATATTTGAGTTCACGTCCAACTTGGAGAGCGGCTGCCTGTGATCCAGAACTATGCTGTGTTTTTATTTGGTTTAAATTACTGTGAGTGATATGGGAATGGGAATGAGAATGAGAATGAGAATGAAAATGAGCAGGAGATGCTCGTAACAAAAACAAGAAAAGTTAAAAAAAAAACAACAACAACAACCGCGCACATCGAAATGAAAATTTTATGAAATGCGCATATTCTGAATATAATAACGAATGAAGCGAACATACACTAAATTTGGCATGGTAAGTATACGCTGTGTGCATTTAAAACATTCAATTATGTATTTTCATATGTCCGGAGTGAATCTTTTCGTTTGGCCGTTTGTAGCTTTTTTAACCCGTTCATTCGTTCTATCTATCTTTCGATTGCACGCATTAATTTCACACAAAAATACACAGAAAGAGTAATGGAGAGGAGATAGAGAGAGATGGAAAAAGACTACGAGTGAGAGAAAGAGAGGGAGAGAAAGCGAGAGAGAAAGAGAAAGAGAGTGGGAGGGAGAGAAAGAAAGAGTGTGAAAGAGTTGAGAGACTTGAGAGAGAGACAGAGAGAGAGCGCGAGAGAGAGGGAGAGAGAGAGAGAGAGAGAGAGGGAGAGAGAGAGAGAGAGAAAGAGAGAGAAAAGAAAGAGAAAGGAAGACACACAAAGAACTAAACGCATTATAGTGACGTCGATCGAAAATGTGCGTGTAATTTGCCACGGTCCGATGATGTGCAGAAAATTATATGCCAAATATCAATTTTCACTTGCCGCTGAACAGTGATCGTCTTGATTGTGACATGATTGAAATTTACATGCAAATCGCCCGAAATTTCAATGCATTGGCGGCATACTAAAAAGCCAATCTTCGTTTATCTTGACATAAAAATGAATTAATTTAATTTACAAGATGAAAAACAGAAATGAAAAAAACAACTTGAAAAAGAAAATATACAGCGAATGAAGTTGCAGGCCTAATTGTTAGTGTTGGCCAATACACAAAAGAGCAATAACGATGGTCATCAAAGAGCAACATAAGATCAACACAACGTCAATTATTCAAAATAAATGGCAAATAACTTGCGAATGAGGAAAAAAAAAATGTAACAATAAAAATAAAAATAAAAAAAAACGAAACGAAACGAAACATTGTCAGTCACGGTGGAAGAATAACACAGTTCAATTTCAAAGCCAACAATAAACAAGTTGAGCGCTGATTCATTTATCTTCTCAAAACATGAGGCGAGAGTGAGAGAGAACGATCAAGTAGAAGAAAATGAAAAATAGAAAGCGAAAAAGAGAACAAATTAATGCCAAACATTGAAGAAACTGAAAAAAAAAAAATCTCAATACGCTGCCGAAGTCATCGGCCAAAGATGTGCATCGAAGAAATGTGCATTAACGATTGAAAATTGGTTTGGCTCATACGTCCAGTGTGAACGAGATATGGTAAATTGTGTGTAATTTTTGCTGTGCACGACAATAGGTTGACGAATGTGAGTCATCTATATATCGTTGAGTTGGTGTCCATTGTTCCCATCGAAACAAATGAAATTGACAAAAGACGCAAATAGTAAGGATCACTTTCAAAAACAAGTATTTTCAATGGCCATTTTTCTTTTGCTTTCCTCTCGGGGCACTATCGTGATACATCCTCAGCACCGTTTTCTATATTTCATTCGCTTGCGATACACGATCATGTCGTGCGTAGCTTTGAATATAATCTCTTTTGATGTTGTTATTCATTGAAGATCGATATTTAAGTCATTTCATTGTGAGTTGATTGTTATCGATTTTGATGCATCAATGCACAAAATCGATGCGTGGCGCATCATCCATTGTCTTTACATCGTATTGTTTACATTCTTGCACGAATTCTATGCAATATTTAACATTTTGTTCTTCTTTTGTCTTTGGCGTGTTTTTTTTTTTCTTTTTCTCTGTCCTGACTATTTTTTTATTAATTTTTTGTTTTTGCTGTTCTAGATCACTCTAGATCGAAATGGAAAAAAAGGTGAAGCTCAATTGAAAAAAAAAAAAACGATTGAAAACGGAGACAAAAAAAAAATGAATTTACAAAGACGGAAAAACATGAATTTCCATTGAAGAAGAGAAGAAAAAAGATGAATTCGTCTTTGGTAAAACAATGTTTATGTTTTCGAGCATTAAACGAAGGCATGCAAAGTTATTGGAGTATCTTGTTTTTGCGATAGTTTTCAATTTGTTTCGCTTTTTTTTTTTGCTTTCGTTTTTTCTGTTCGTTTTTTTTTTTTGTACAAACCGGTGATAACAGCAAAATGCATTGCTTTGAATTGTACTCACTAGGAATCAACGCAAACGAGCACTTCCATTTCTAAGAAGCATTTTTCGACTCTTTCATTTATGTCGTCGTGTGCATATTTTCATTGTCCATATCGAGAGATGAGAATCGAGAGTCGTGTGTCTTTTGTGCTACGGAACAACATACTCACACAATCACTTGGCCATTTGTTTTTCTACATTGTACGTTTCATCTAAGCGAATTGCAAAAAGGATGTCGACCTCTCAAGGTCGATTTATATATTCCATTGGTGTAAAACAGATTATTTTCTTTCATTTTATCGTAGTCGTTGTAGTCATCGTAGTCGATTTGTTTTTTGTGCTCTCCTTGTGCCTCACTCCAGCGGTATCTCAGTCTTTCTCTCTTTGGATCAACCCATCTCTCTGGTTTCCTCTCTTTCTAGCTCTGTCTTTCTCTTGGTTTTTCTCATTCCATCTCTATCCCTCTCAGGCTCTTTTTTATTTTTCGTTTCACTGAAGACTTTTTCCTTCATTTTTTCGTTCCAAAAGGAGTTTAGATTTCTTTAATTTCATAGTGGAGCCGTTGATTACAAGAGAGCTCGTATGTTTGAATTCTCTAATAGAAAAATAATCTCATGTTTGTACAAGTTTCGTTTCGATGCTGGTTACATCGTGTACTTTAAACGTCTCGTGTGTCTCCAGTTTTTCTTCTTTCGCTCTCTCTCTCTCTCTTTCTCTCTCTCTTTTTCGTTCGCTCTCTTTCTCTCTCTATTCTTCTCTGGTCAATTTATTGCACACATTTTTATATCGTGTATCGTTGGTTCTATTCTGCGAATAGAGTAGAGAAAAAGCGAATCTTTATTTTCCTGCGTGTCTGGTCTCCTTTTCCATTTTGATGCATTCGATTCATAGCGATTCGATTCGACGTGTAATTCTTGCTGGGCTTTTGCAATCTTTTTTTTTTTTTTTTTTTTTTTTTTGTTTTTCTATTCTCGTACACATTATGGAGCCATTGGCATTGGTCGTTTTCAAAACCGATTGATTTGAGCCCATCAACCGTGTGCGCATATATGCAATTAGCCTAACAAACACTTACTACTAATTTGTAGCGCGTTCATCCATTACCATAACACTGTGTTTATTTATAGATTGTGGATTTGCAACTTTCAGCCGTGTTGATGCACTTTTTTTTTTTCTTTTTCGCTTTTCCAATCGGCTCTCTTCCTCTTCTTCACCATCATATTTATCAAACAGATCACTTAGAAGTGCAGAATAATCATCTCTCTACGCAACTCTTAACTTCATGTCTGTTTCAATTTTGTGTCGAATCGTGTTTGATTTTTTTTTTTTTTTTTTTTTTTACTGTGAAATGTTTAGATGACAATCATCGCTGGATATTTTTATCACTTGAAACTTTTTATATTATTTCAGGCGACACAAACAACATTTAATTGCTTTGAAATACAAAGAAAAAGGAAATTCAAACAAAAGACATTTGGAAAGAAGAAAGAAAAGAGACAAAAAAACGGCAAAAGAAATATTTTTTGCTTTGTTTTTTTTTTTTACGAGAGTGTAAAGTTTGACCAGTTTTATTGGCCATTTCCTGAGAGAAGAGCCGAATCTTCGCATTTTGATTGAATTGAAATTCAATAAAAATGATTATGAGCCTAATCAATCGATAACAAGTCATCCATTGCACACAAACGCATGCAAAATAACACACACACAAACACACACCTGACACATACAGTACAGTCACATTGCGCGATCCAACATCTAGAATGATAAAAATAGATGTATGTGAAAAGGAGAAAATGATCGAAGAGAACAGAATTCATTTATCGAGTGCAATTCATTCGCGATTCATTATGTGATGCGATGAGAAAAAGATGATCGGTCAGTCTGGAATGTGACATAAATTAACTGAAATTTTATTGGTCTATTTTGCGTTTGGCGTCAGTGTGATTTTAAATCGCCAGAAATGGCGCATCAATATCCATGAAAACAAGAAAGCAACGGACACTGAGCAAATCAACGAACGAACGAACGAACGAATGAACGTGAAGAGAAATGAAAAAAAAAAAAAATTGTAATCATATAAACAGACAAAAATCCAATGGCAAACAAACATGGCACAACTAAAACGCAATCATGAGACCAAATATGCAATTTTTACGTGCCAAGCCAAGAATAGACCATTCGAGTATGTTAAGGACTTGAATGCATGAATTTTAAATGAATTGAACCACACATGGTTCAGAGACTTCTTCGTTGCATTGAACAATTGAATTCCGGTTTGGTTGATATGCTCGCTCACAGAGAAATGAGATACCAAATCCAATAAATTAGTAATACTTATGGTGTTGATCACAACTCTTCTTCTTCTTTTTCTTCTTCTTCATTGTTCTCTCCCCCTCTGGCTCGGTCTCTTCCTTCCTCCCTTTCTCCCTCTCCCTCTCTTTCTCTCCCCGGCCAAGATGTGAATTTAAAAAAAAAAAAAAAAGTTCAATTGGCATTAGCACAGCGCGCATCCATTAGCAAATGTTTGTTAAAATGAACCGAAAAATCGAAAAATGCGATTGTAACATGGAAAAATGGTAACAGACTCGATGTTTGTAAGTGACAAAATGATCAATATTCTCGATGAGTGAATAATGGAAATTCCAAAGATTGCTGTGGCTCGTGGTTTTTTCACATCGATATCGTCGTGGTCGTCGTCGTCGTCGTGGTCGTCGTTGTTGTTGCCGTTGTAGTCATTGTCGGGCAATAGCTAATACAATTGCACATACGCAAGAATTGCATCGTATGAGAGAAAAAGCATCATATGCTTGACCACGATTCTGAATGATGATGCATCAGAACATTGATCGTGTTTGTTGTTTTTTCCATTGAATCAGCAGATATATATCTCGTTGAAATACGCTCGTTCGATCGCGCAATTGCACCATTTGCACTCACTTCTTTCGCTTTGAATTATGCTCGCGATGTGTATCGATTATTTTACATGTTCGCAGAAAGTGTCGTTCGTTATTGCATTCTCATATATCGTGTATGGTTGTGTGCGTGTGTGTATTTTTCACAAAATTGATATTGGCAAACGGATTGCACGATTAAAGATGATCGGTTTGGTTTGGTTTGGTTTGGTTTGGTGTGTTGTGTGTGAGCAATTTTGTACGATTGAATGCAGGTTACGCTTAGCACAATATTTCTTTGGAATTTTTGCTATTTTTCGCAAGCCAACCGAACCGAGTGAGTGCATTTTATTGTGCGTGTGTGTATTGAGTAAAGTTTTGCCTATGCTTAAATGAGCCAATCGGCCAAGCATACACAAAACATGATGATGAGCAAATGTACACATTTTCTGTGTCTATTTGCCGTTGACTCTATGTGCGCAATTTTTATTGTCGCGTTCGTTGTTCCTGTTCTTATTGTATTTTACAACAGATTATTGCTTATTTTCCGATGAGGCATGCGAACGTCAAACAACCGATGATAGTTTACGTGTGCACGGAACGCGCTGAGGATTCGTCGCTTATTCACTCGAACTCTCTCTCTCTCTCTCTCTCTTTTTTCCTTTCTTCTTCTCTCTCTCCATCTCTTCCTTTGAATCTCCCTCTCCGGTCACTTTCCCGCATCTTTGGTACGCATAGCATCTTGGCACCATCGAGTTCATCATCGATGCGCTGCAAATCGCCTGATGAATAGGTCATTCAACTTGCAGTAACAGATTTTTGACTTATGATTCCGTGTGTTTGTGTATTGTTGCATTTATTATTTTATTTTTAGTTTGCATTATTCAAGTCGGATGTTGTTTTTAGTTTCTTTTATTGTTGTTGTTGTTGTTGTTGTTGTTATTATTATAAAACTTAACTTCAAATCGTTTTCCCACTTGAAAATCCTGCAATCAAAAGAGCCCAGGCCAAGAAATTTGTCTTCCATTGCCTTCCATTAATTTGAAATCCGAGATTGTATGTCAGTCCGCCGAAAATTGTATCCAAGCACCGAACAAAAAAAGGCTGCCTTTATAAAAGCCATTTAATGTGCGTAACAGGAGTGTGTCTTTCTTTTTTGCTTTTTTATTCTTTTCCTCTCGCCCAGAGCCGACAGAATTTTTGGATTGTGTACACATTTGTTTAATGAGAAAAAGATAAGTGTCATGATGCAAACAAACTGCGAGCAAAAGGCATTTTATCGGTGCGCAACAACACAATATTCATTTGTCGCTTCTCTTTCTCTCTCTCTCTCTCTCTCTCTCTCTCTCTCTCTCTCTCTTTCAATTTCACCACTTTGTGTTGTTTCTTTCTTTTTCCTGTCTTTTGGCAAAAAAAAAAAAAATAAAAAATAAAAAATAAAACAAAACACAAAGACATCGGTCAACGCCAAATGTGGTGAACAGAAAAAAAAAGACCAACAAATGAACGAAAGAAACGAAAAACAACGCACACACACACACATCACAAAGAAAGACACACGAAATAAAAAGAGTCATAAAATTAAAATTAAGTAATGTTAAGGAAATATAAAACATTATCCGTACAACTGGACACTAATGCGTATGTTCGATTTGCGCTCATGCGCACAACAATTTAAATATGTTGAATTCAAATTATGATGAATTCAAGAAATAACAACATTTGTTGAAGAAACACAAATGCATCAGTATGAAAACTGAAAAAAGAAGGGAGAGAGCGAAATATACGAACGAAAGTTCATATTGTTGAGCAGCATCCAGAGCGACACAGAGCAATAGACAAGAAAGAGATGGACATTGAAAGCGAGGGAGACCGAAGGGGAGAGAGAGAGAGAGAGAGAGAGAATTCAAGTAAAATGATTCAAGGGGAAAAAACCATTTCCAATGACCGACGAAATAATATGTGGCTCTTTGTGTTTGTTTCACTTTAATTGAAGTGGTCAATGTGAGTTTTGAGCAGAGAACGCAGAAAAATGTGCGCACATTGTGCGCACATACTTAAGAATCACGAAACTTTTTCGGTAGGCCGTTCAACGAACTTTACGACAAGACAAAACGAATTTGAATGAAAACCGAAAAAAAAACTCGACGCATATAACACTGAGATAGAGCGAGAAAGAATCAGAAGTAAATAACAGTGAAGCTTTATAAATTACCAAGCCCTTTACGTGAATTCGTTTTTTTGTGACGATCACTTGCCATCATAGACATTTTTTTTTTCTTGTGTTCTTTGCCCATCTCTCACTCTGTCTTCCATTTTAACCGTTTAGCTCTCTGTCAAAATGTACGTTTTTTTTCAATAACATTCCAATTTTGCTTGTTGTATTTATTGATAAATTGTTGACGAGCAAATTGTCTTTTTTGACATATAGACAGAGAGAGAAAGAGAGAGAGAGAGAGAGAGAGAGAGAGAGAGAGAGAGAGAGAGAGAGAAAGAGAGAGAAAGAGAGAGAAAGAGAGAGAAAGAGAGAGAGAGTGAGAAAGAGAGAGAAAGAGAGAGAGAGAGAGTATACAAAGTACTTAGCAATAGCCAAGGGCTATGGAAAAAGCAACATGAAAATACAATATCAAATCGACAAATTCGAAACGATCATGTGAAAAAATTCTTAAGCTATTCATTAAATTACGCTGGCGCTTGCCTCTATATATCGTTTCAATTCGTCTAGTTGAAATTGAAATGAACAAAGATCGAGAACAAATGGCTCATTTCCGAATGCGATTCACCGGCGTCGCCATGGATTTAACAAAAAAAAAAAAAAAAAACACAGAACAGAAAGAAAAGAAACAAAAAAAAGAAAAAAAAAAAATGAAAAGAAAAGCAAAAGACACGACACACACCGAAGCATGAAGAAGACGATATAAAAAAAAAACAGAACAGAAATCGAGCAACAAGAAGAAGACAAAGCATTTTCAGTGAAAACAAAATGCAAGCTCGGTTTCTAAATAACACAACACCAGCATAAATGAAAACATATTGCTTCATCATACAAAGATGTGATTAATTGTTGTTTGATCAGCATTCAGGGCATGCATCGGAGCATTCGTTAGTGGCGATTAAATGATATAAATACATGTTTTATAACTGTAAGTTAATTATATGTCGAACAAGCCAACAGGCAATAACAGCAGCAGCAACGGCATCATCATCACCAATCGTCAACAATCTCAACAATTTTCAGTTGAAAAATCTTCGGATTTTCTCCGTCTCACTTGCTCGCCCGTTAACTCTATCATTGGATTTTCTCCATCTGCATCTTCATTTCACATCGATTATATTCAATTCGGTGGGTTGCTTTTGAATTGTGAATATTTAATTAAAACATTTACGATGTACTGAATATGTGAAAAACGTGCGGCGTTATGTGTCTGCCATAATCGTAATCACCATCAAACATATATCGATGGCAATTGTGGCTGGATGGACTGGTTGGTTGTGTATTCATTGCCTCTAATGGGCAGAAGCATTGGTCGCTTAAAATTTATATTGAATTACATGATATTTAACGAAAAAGAGAGCGAAATCACATTAGCTTAGCGCCAGGCCAGTTAAATATTTCAGTGCTCCCACTGGAATACTAATAGGCAAAATGGTATTGCTATTCTTGCCTATTTGTCGATGTTTGTACTGCAAAACTATTAAATACCAGAATTTATAACAATTTTAAATCTTTTAATTCAATGGTTTTTATTCTGGGCCTCTTTCGACTTTTTGCTTACCATCTCTCTCACACACACACACACATTCACACACACATATGGTCAAACATACACGCAAACAATTTGCTTGTTCCTTTTTGTTTTAACGCTGCATTTTTGTTTAGTGCGTCGTCGTTGCCGTTTGTCGTTTTTATGTATTTCGAATAAATGTGCAGAAATTTATACAGTAGACATGGCTATTTCGTTTCAGTGAGCGTATATTAATTTTCAAGCAGCACCAACAAAGGGCACAAATGGTGAAAAGAAGGAATTTATCAGTATGTCGGCAATGCCAATGTATACACAGTTTGTTTTTTTTTCATTTGAGTGTTTCAGACTTAGGCGCATCCTTTGCTATATAGCAAACGATTTCCATTTTCATTTTAACATTTTTATTGGTTTCAATCGGTTTTAACTATTTTTGTACGATGCTGATGCTGATGCTGATGCTGATGCTGATTAAGACTACTGCTGTCTCTACTTCTTCATTTTCATGCACATAAATACCACGGGATTTTAAACGGCACCAAATGATACAACAGCTAATGTATATTCAAACCAACGAGAAATAAACATTTCATTCCGTCCATTTTCACGCGCCTCATCGGCCACATATTACATTCTATGTACGATATACATACATGTGTGTAATTCCTAATTTTGTTGTACATTCGATGGTTGAAATCTTACCTTTTTGCTACTGGCAATTACGTTCAACAAAACAACAGCAATAATTGCATGCGACGTGGAGCCAGCAAGTGCCAACACCATTATCACTATCACAGCAGTCAATTCATTGTCTTTTTTGTCTCTCTCTCTCTCACTCTCTCTCTCTCTCTCTCTCTCTCTCTCACTCACTCTTTCTCTCTTTTTTATCTACCAGAGAGAACATCTCTGTTTTTCTCCGTCTCATTCGCTCTTTTTCTTCTTCCGTCGCTTGCCCGTTCCTTCGTATTCTTGTTCTATTGCTCCTTGTATCTCCCTCTACATCTTTCTCTTTCTTATCATTTCATTTTGTGTGAAATGATCCGAGCATCCGTGCTCTGTTCGGCCAAAGTCTTTAATTTACAGTTGACTTGAGTTGTTGAACGTTTTGCATTGCAATCAATTTTGTTCATTTAGCAAAGTTTTCTATTTTATCTATGACTGTATAAATTCAAATGGTTTGCTCTTTTTCTTCTTCTTCTTCTTCTTCTTCTTTTTTTGTTTTTTTTCCGTGTAATCGCAATCGTTTCGTCCATTCTTCTCATTCCGTAATTAAATAAAAATATTTTCATAAACTTTTGACTCGAAAAACTTCCTGCCTTATTAATTTAGCCACGTTAAAGCTTTTTATTCAAATGAAACAATAAAACAAACGATGTTCGCTTTATTTGCATTGTTCTGTGTCTGTTTCTTAGTTTGTATCTTTAAAATGTTATTCATTTGTTCTCTCTCTCTTTCTCACTCTCTCTCTCTTTCTCTCTCTTGGTTTTTGTGCCGAAATTGTACAAAACTCAATAGTTTTCGTTCATTCGCCCGATTTTTATTAAGCATAAGCTAATAAAACAAAAATTTAAATCTTTATCTGACTGTGATTATTATTATTTTTTTTTTTTTTTCATTTTTGTTCTTTTTTGTTATTTTTATTCGTTGCCTTTTTCGCAACGAAATCTTCATTTTACCATCTGTACAATATGGACGCGAGAAAAGAATAACGTAGGAAAAGTTTAAGCGCAAAAAAAAAAGAAATGAAATAATAAACCAGTCTAAAGTTTGTTGAATTGAAAACAGGAAAAGAGCGCTACAATTGTCTATCCCGAAAAATGTGACTCAATTTTACATCGAGTCATACTCGAGTTAAGTTTAATAAACTATTCCATATTTTGGGTGTGAGCAAATTGAGTTTTATTTTCTTTTCTTTATGTATAATTTACACATTAATCTGATACTTTGTTCGGGCTCATTTCCAATGAATTTTAATAATATGCGAATCATATGAAAACACTTAAACTAATTTGCAAAATTTCATTATCGACACCTTACCAACCAAAAGAGACCAACGTGGTTTATTCAAGTAAGTTCTCTAGTCAAGGCGGATACCGAACGAGACGGTGATTTGGAAACTTGCAATTTTGAAGTTTATACACTTGAATATTTGGCAGAGTCGGACACGAAATAGTTTTTGAGTCTCTGGATAGAATTTGTGAGTTGCTACGAAACTGAATCGTTTCACTCAATTGTGTGACTTGGGAATGATGCTGAATTTGCAACTTATCTCTTTCTCTTTCTCTCTCTCTCTCTCTCGCTCTTTCTCTCTCTCTCTCGCTCTTTCTCTCTCTCTCTCGCTCTTTCTCTCTCTCTCACTCTCTCTATCTCCCTCTCTCTCTCCATCTCTCTCTCTCTCTCTGTGTCTCTGTCTCTTCTACAGCCCTCTCTCTCTCTCTCTCTCTCTCTCTCTCTCTCTCTCTCTCCTCTCTCTCTCTCTGCCACACTTCCACTGAAAAGGCAAAAATAATGCACACAAATTACCATAATAGCCACGGCGAAAGAACGATAGCAGGTAAAGAAGAACGACAACAATGACCGGCGAATTATGACCATAAGAGATGGGGGCAAAATCAACATGTTGAAGAAAAAAAAAAATGTTCACAAAAGAGCGTATATGTACAGAAAGATACATTGCCTATTATTGTTTTACCATGTAATGTTTCGAAGTAAAATAGCCGCTGGTCGTTTTCTCACCTCGTTCCATATTCTTGTATCTTCTTTAACCTCACCAACGACGAGAGCATATCCAACGCAAAATGCTTGTTGGACGGTAATCTATTGGGTTGGCGGTATATGAGCGGGGTCTTTGCGTATAAAATCGCGCTCGCTTCGCCCGCAAAATTCACAATTTCAATCTCTCTCTCTTTTTCTATCTCTTCACACGCACATGTTTCCACAGAAAATTGACAGTATAGTTTCAATTTCAACGTGTATAATAAAACATGACTATTATAATGTTAATCATCGTTATTATGGAACAATAATAGTATTCTTTTTCAACTAAATTAACGGTATATTATGTCGTATTAAAAGCAACAATAACAACAACAACAAACGACGAGAAGCATTTATTTTGGATGAAAATAACAAATCAAGTTCAACAACGGCCACAACGCAAGAAAGACAACGAAACAAAGAAAAAAAAATAGTAAAAGCAAGGGAATCTGAAAGAATGATTTCTAGAATGAAAACAAAGACAATGGGATGATATGTACGAGAGCATTGAATTGACGACGCACCATTCCAGACGAACATAACACAAAATGTCAATGGTCTTTCTCTCACTCTCTGCTCACACAAACACAATCGTTTCATTAAAAGGCGAATCATATAAAAACACACCGCAAATTTCAATCCATCCAACCAACAACAATTTCTCAGTGAAACTGAATTCGACCGCTGGCATGGAAAGAAAAGCGATCACTTTGAAATATCATTAACGCCAAAAATGGCCATTGTAAACAAAAGTTTGTAATCAGTGTAACGGTCGTGATTTAATTTTAACTCATTAATATCACACGTTAGGCTAAGCTCTTGCGTCATGAAATCGCTCGCTAATTCGAGCGCGATCATGCGCTCGCGCTCGCGCACATATTATTCAATTTTCACTTCCGGCAACTTGTGCACCTAAAACGATATTTTTCAAATGTAAAGGAAAAGAACAAACCAAAAGAGGAGAAAAGAATGTAAAATGAACAAATGAGAGAATATTTATCTTTTGTTTTTGAGTTCTCAATCAACCGAAAATGGAAAAACAAATGCAAAACACATTTTCTCGTTTTCTTTCTCTCTCTCTCTGTCTCTCCCATTCTTTCTCCCTCTCTCTCTCTCACTCACTTACTCGCTCACTCACTCACTCACTGAGAGAGTCTCTCAGAATGATGCGCGGTTTGTTTGCTTGTGTGTGTGAAAGTTGGTCGTCTTTTATCAGGTGATTATTAATGGCAGCCATTTCAATGCGTCTTTTTTTCTAAATAAATAAAGTGAAAAATCGTCATACCAAACTGATCTAAATGAATAACACACTAAATCACTTCACAATTTACTCAGATGACAAGATGAAAGAAGGCAAAAATTGAAATGCCCGCAAAATCTTAAAAACGAAACAGCAATTAAAAATCTCTGTTCGAGTGTCAGAGCCAAATGAATTTCGTTGGTCTCTTTAATTCCATTTAATCTTTGAAGGAGAAAATAAATATAATTTCTTTCTCTCTCCAAATTTCACACAAATGTGCGTGTGTGCAAATGAACTTTAGCTGAAATGCATTTTGGATTAAAATGCTTAATTGACATGAAATATACGTAAACATTTCAGCTGAGCACAATCGTTTGTCAGTTTTACCAATTTTGGGGGAAAAAAAACAAATGAAAAAAAAACACTGACCTGTCTGAAAGATTGGACAGAGATTAAAACATTGACGCACAATTAAAACAACGTTGAGCCACACATAAAACGCATGTGAATATAAAGTTTTTAATTAGACTGAAAAATGAATTTCGATGCAATGATATGTGTTTGTGTTTGTGTACCGTTTGAAATGTGTATGTGTGTGTGTGTGTGTGTGATTATGTACAGAAAACTGTAAAGAATGACGATTGGCGATGAAAAACGGTTTCTATTTTTAGGGGAAAATTTATGCTCAGAAACTAAATTAAATAATTAAGGCAAATCGAAAGAATTATATAATGTGGCATAACATCGACAACCGGTTCATTGTCAGATTATTGAACTTTTAACGCAAACAGATGCTTTGACCCCTCACCATTGAATAAATAAAAATAGCCACCAATTTGGCACGATTTTGACACATTCATCGCTTTCTTTGAAATCATTCATCCAATGGCCAATTATCCATAATTGTGAGGTTTCTACTTTAACTCCATCTCTGTCGTTCTCTCTATCTCTATCTTCACCTCCTCCGTGTGGTTCTTTTTTTGTAATATTTTTTTTTTTTGTGCTTTATTCTCTTCGCACTGCGAGTGTTTATTTGAACTAAACCGAAGTTTGACTGGATCAAAAGAAGAAAAAAAAAATGACATCGGTATTCAAAGGTTCGCCAATTTCAATAAACCCATCGCACGTGATGTGCGAATTTATGCAAAAATATTTCCAACATCAATAAAATGATTATTAAAATTTTTCGCTCAAAACAATATTTTGTTTTTTTTTTTTTCTTTTTTTTTCCAGGTTTGTTTTGACACTCAGAGACTAACCGAGTGAAAGAGAGCGAGAGAAAAATTATTATTTTTTTTTTCAACCGAAAACAACTTTGAACACATAATTAAATAAAAACATTATGCTGACTCACATACCCACAAACTTCAGGCATTCGAGACGAGCATTTAATTCGTTTAGTAAAATTTCTTCAAAGAAGAAGAAGAGAAAGAAGAAAAATGTGCTGCAAAAGCCCGGTAAATCTTTTATATGGCTCTCACTCATCAAATGCGCTAATTCTATTGTATTTTCGACATATTTTGCGAACGCATGTTTTTCATTTGAAAAGTTTAGAACTTAAACAGAAAAACAAATCTTTTGTTCTATAAAATAGCATAGAAATCAATCGAGAATTACATGTTCGTGTTTTGTGTGCCTTTCTAACATTCTTTACCATTGATTGGATGTGCGCTACTTCTTAGCCATTCACCCAGAAACAATTATGATTTAACCAAACTTCCGTTTCGATGAAAGCAAATTGTCCATGTCTATTGTCCATTTGATTAAAAAACATTTGTTTAAAAATAATTATTAAATGCAAAATGGCATTTTAAAATCGAATTTCAATAAAAGAATTCTCAAAACAAATTGACCGATTTCAAGAATTTTTCGTCTTTCTTCTCCTTCTCTCCTTCTCCTTCTCTCTCTCTCTCTCTCTTCTCTCTCTCTCTCTCTCTCTCTCTTTATCTCCCTCTTTCTCAGTTAACAGTAAAATAGAATCTTTGCATATTTTGCATAATTCGCTTTCATCACATGCTGTGGAATTGAAATGTCAGAACATAAAAGTATTTATTCTGATGATTATTGACCATTTCAACGAGAAAAAAAAAAGAAAAAAAAAAACAACAATGCGATGAAAGACAATAACAAAAACAAAAACAATTTTCATTCGAAAGACGCAAAAATCTGTTGAAAGAAATTTTTTCACAATGAAATGGTCAATGGATACGCGTGCCAGCATTGGAACAGTTATACTTGATTCTGAATGGTGATAAGACGATTCTCTCTCACAATGTGAGATTCACATTGAATGTCATGTATCGTTACGTTCGAACTGATGCGAGCAATATTCTTGAAATTTTCACATAATGGTTTGAAAAGTTTTGTGTGTTTGTCGACAAAAACGCATTGTTTTTTTTCGGTTGCGTGAACAAAAACGACAACAGAAACAGAATACAAAAAAAAAAAAAAAAAAATGATAAGAGTGTAGCGGTCTCTTGTGAATATATGTCAATAGTTTCCTGGTTTTGCATATCTGCCCATTTTATGTTTCACCGTTAGATCAATGATAGCACTTCGGCTACTTGTTGCCGATTCCAATGCAATTTACTTTAGCATAAACAAAAATTCCTAGGCAACGCAATCAAAAGGCGCAAAAACAAAGCAAAACGAAAAAATAATAACAACAATAAACAACCAAATAGGAAAAAGTGTGTGCGAGAGAGTATGATCGAAGTAATGTCAAGAGACCATCCATCGTATATTTAAAGTAGATTAGCGGTCAAGAAGTGATTTGAAAACGATAAAACTCATGGAACGGAGTGTTTACTAATAAATCAGTGCTCACATAATTCGTTACAAACAATTCCGTTTGTTCGCCAACAAACTGGACAAATGCGGCGGCACGGTGTGCGGTGATGAGCGAACAAGCGAACGTGTGTGTTCGCTTTGCAATGTGTTATGTGTTTTGAGTGGCCCTTTTGTTAGTCAAATATTAATGCAAAGAACTACGGTACTCTATTCGAATAACCAATAACCAATAAAACATTTTCTTTTCTTTTCTTTTCTTTTTTTTCGTGTTGTTTTTCTTTTTGCTTTTGCTCTGTGTGTAAATGTTTTATTATTATTTCATGTGTACTGTGTGTGTCTCATTTGTTGCTTTTGTTTATGACCCAGCTAGACATTCTCTCTATTAATATTTCGTTAGTTGTTTTCTAAGTTGCAATGATTGCAGCGATAGATCGCGCGCGTCACACACATCATAAATCTTAATGCATCATAAAAATGTTAATGAATTGTGTTGTGGGCGCGCGCAAATGTTGGTATTGTTGTCTTGCAAATCAGTTAAACCAATCCAACGATTGGAGGTGATGATGATGATGATGATGGTGGTGTCGGTTTTACAATTTTTGCTCATTCACGATCAAGTGCATTCTTTACTAGATCGCATTGTGACTGACAAACGTGATGTTAGATACGCTTGTGCCGGTGCAAAAGCGCATCACGTTTTGACGGTTATTTATTTAATGCTGTTGTTTTCATCTCAATCAGCTCCTTACAAGAATGAACATTTTTTTTTTTTTATGAGAACCAAAGAACCACTTCTTGCACACGTTTCGTTTTGAATGGTAAAAAAAAAATCCACATGGAAAAATATGCAAATTTTCAAAGTTCATAATCTATTCTTTAATGCTAAATGACGTCCAAGCGAAATGTTTATGCAATACATGAAATTTTGTGATTATTTCACTTTATGCGTGACACAAACTAGAGAAGCGTTTCTCACACTCCCGCTCTTCCTTCTCTCTCTCTCTTTCTCTTCTTTCTCTTCTCTCTCTCTCTCCCCCTCTCTCTCTCTCTCTCTTTCTCCGTCTTTCTCTATCTTTCTCTCTCTGTGTTCCTCTCTCTGTGTTCCTCTCTCTGTGTTTCTCTCTATTCCCTCTCTCTCTCTTCCCTTCACTGACCCTCACTCCTTCTGTCCCTCTCTCTCCATCTCCTCATCCCTTTCCCATTTCTTCTCACTCTGCTCACCCATTGTGTTAAAAAAAAACATTTAACGACAACAACAAAAAGGATTTGCATCGATTCTAATATACCAAAAAAACGTAGGTAATTTATATTCATTGTTGTCAGGAATATTGCTTGTGTGTCTCACTGAATTTCAGCAGGTTTGTTGCCGTTGTTCGTTTTCTTCTGTTTCTGTCTTCTATCGTGTTAATTGTCACCGTTTTGACGTTGATGCTTAAGCATTGTTTACATGGAATTCGTTTATTTTTTTTTTTTTTTTCTTTCATTTTCTTCCATCATTTCGTTCATTCTTAAAAATCAAAGTGGTTATTACAATACTTACGGTATTTGGTTGGTAACTAATGCCCGAATGTGTGCCGTTTGCGATAGCTTTTATGTGTGCGCTCAAAACATTCAATAAATTCGCATCGAAAAGCCATAAAATTATTTACGAGTTAGAATTATTTTTTGTTGTCGTTTGTCATGAAAATTACCTTCTTTCCTTCCAATTCAAGAGATTGTTGCGCATACTTGGGACTTGGAATGAATAGCATTCGCGGTATAAACGTATAAGAAAAAAGAAAGAAATACATATTATGCACGAATGAGCGAATGCTGAAGATGTGCACATGCATTTGAATTCAGGAATGTGCAGTGGACGACACACAATGCAACAGCAACAACAACAACAACAACAAAAATATTTATTTATTTTTACACAATGAAAATAGTACGAATACCGCTATTTCAACCGGTCAGCCCAGGAATAGAAAGAGAAGGTGAAAGACACAAAGGGAGAATGAAAAAGAAAAATGACCGGAACAAAAGTTCGATCGGTGATTTACATGGCAAAAATGCAAACATTTCAACCAAATTGACTAATCGTGCAGTTTGAAATACTAGAAATATATTTTTCCAGTGCATATCATGCACGATTCACACTCGTTAATCATTCCCGAAAAGCCACTCACACAAAATCGCACGCTTTTCGCAAAAAAAAAAGAAGAAGAAAGAAAAAAAGCGCGCGGCAAGATAAGAATAAAAGAACACGAAAATTCCATTGCCAACCATATGTTTTGCACATTTGTCACTTTCCAACCGTTTTAATGGCATAATTAAAAGTTTCAATCAAACCTAATTATGACTGTGATATTGTATTGTTTGATGGAATGTGAAAATGTCAAGCCAAAAACTTGCGACGGTTTGGCAAAAGTTGGCAATTTTCTCTTTTTTTCAACATTTTTTTTTTCAGTTCTTTTTTCTCTCGTCATTTCATTTTTTTGTTTTTTTTTTTTTTACTTTTTTTCACATTGCTACTCTGGCTTATCGCCTTCAATATGTGACTCTTTATCAAGTTTTTATTTTGTTCTACTTGTTTTCATGCCCGTGAATTTCATTTGCTATGAAATTCTTTTAGTACAATGGATTCACGAAACAAATAAAAGAAAATGAAATAAAATTAAAAAAAAAAAAAAAATGAAATAAAACGCAAAGAATAAGATTCATATAATACTTTCATTCAAGCCACTTGTCAGTGTTCAACGTTGATGTTGTTCAGTTGTTGTTGTTTTTTTTTTTTTTTTTTTTTTTGTCTTTTTCGTTCTTTTCATCGTTTTCGTCGACATTTTGCCATTTTACTGGTATTTCAAGTGTGTAACGTGCTCAACATATTTAAACAAATAACAAAAACGAAATTTGATTTTTGGTTTGATTTCGGCCCGACAACAGCTCTCACACAATTGCTTCACAACCAGAAAGAGAAGCAATGAGAACAAACCATTGAACACGAGCGATTCATGTGCATAGCCATTTCTGTTTTCGCTCAATTTTAAATTGCGCTCTCGTTGACTTCGGGTTCTGGTTTTTTTTTTTCGGTTACCGGTGAATTACTTTTGAATAAAATATATGGGTAAATCAGATTGTGTGTGTATTGATTTATGTGAAATACTTGGCATTTGCATTTTTGGTAATGTGCGGTAACACATCCGCATTTTTATTAGCATATCGTATGCACATCGACCTCTGTCATCGTCATCGTTGTCGCGCTGTCACATCTTTCTGCAATTTCTCTCTGTGTTACAATCATTTTATATTTTTTTTCTCTTTTCAGTGTGTCGTCCACCAAGTCTCAGCCCAGAAACTTCAGTCAATGAGATATGTACGTGATTCGAATTCATCAGCCAGATTGTCGTCTAAATTAGATGCTTCATACATACCAAATATGCACAATTGCCGGATTAGCAACCAAAAACAAAAAAAGAAAAAAAAATGATGAAAAAAGATCTGCAAGGAACAATGGAAATGGAACTGAAACTATTGGCAACTTTTACGACATTTCATAATGAGACTATGGATGTTGGCTGCGTTTTATATGAGAAATGCAAATTGAATCTCGATTGAATCGCAAATTAATGAAATTTAGATCAATTTCTTTTATGTTGAAGAATGTGCTTTGAATTGTTCTTTTCTTTTTCGCATTTTCTTTATCTTTGGTGGTGCCAACTCTCTCGCTCTCTTTATTTCTGTGTCTCTTGTTTTCCTCTTTCTTTCTCTCTCTTTTTCTGTATCTTTCTATCTTTCTATCTTTCTCTATCTTTTTATCTTTCTCTCTCCCTCTCTTTCTTCCTCTCTCTCTCTTTCTCTCTCTCTTCTCTCTCTCTCTCTCTCTCTCTCTCTCTCTCTCTCTCTTTCTCTGTCTTTCTTTCGTTCTCTCTCTTTCATTCGTTCCTTCTCTTTTCCTCTGTCTCGACTTTTCTCTCGTTTTTTCGCATTTCTTTCATTATCATTTTTGATTTGTTAGTTGAACCATTCACTTTGCGCGCGTATTCACCAGTTCCATTCATAGCTGTGTGTTCTTTACAGATGAAAGTAGACAAAAATGTGACATTGTAAAACGGTTTTTTTTTTGGCGATGGTGGCCCCGGCTCAAGAGCAAAAAAAAAAAGACACGTGAAATTGTGCACATGGAACACATTCTGAATATGGAAATAGCAACGAAAACAAGTTATGAGAATAAGAAGAAGAATAAGAAAAGAAGAAGAAAAAAAATAATGTCAAAATGCTACTGAAAAATGCCTTTGGGTCATGAAAACAATTCATATGTTCACT
Organism: Resseliella maxima; assembly: GCA_029041755.1. Taxonomy (NCBI): domain Eukaryota; kingdom Metazoa; phylum Arthropoda; class Insecta; order Diptera; family Cecidomyiidae; genus Resseliella; species Resseliella maxima. The sequence continues at coordinate 202,666 of JAQOWM010000056.1, read as the reverse complement.
TTTCATAGACAAGAATTTCGATATAGAATGAAAATGAAAGAAAGACCATAGAAAGAATGAAACGAAAATTCGATAATCAAACATCACACAGTTTTAAAAAGTACAGTGTGTAAAATGTAAACATGGGGCCAGTAATAAAACTCATGAAATTCTCATTTTGGTCGATTGTTGATACTCTCAACAACAAAATAATATCATACACCGAGCCACACACACACACACACACCGCATACGCTTGCACATAGCAAATATTATTATGAACTACGAGTCGAGCAACGACCACGAGACCGTTTTTAAATCTTCGGTTCTTTGGCCACTTTTATGATGAGTAAAAATATATTATAAACGATAATTTGGTTCGATGTTTGTTTGGCTTTCAATTTTTGGCCTTTTATTTTCATGAATCATTCGAGGGACAGAGATGATATAAATGCGAGTGAGAACAAGAAACCAAGAATGTGTCGGCTAGAGTATAAGAATGAATGACTGAGAGTGAGAAGTTTTATTTGAATTTTTGGTTTGTAAGTTCATTGCAAGTTCATTTGTATATGTTGTTTCAGTTGAGAAGTGGCCAGATGAGTGCAGGTCTCATTTTAATAAACGGATTTATGATGTGATCTGTAAAAGAATGTGTGCACGAGGCGATTCATTCTTGGTATTGGAGAAAACAGTTCTATCGAAATTCGTGATTCATCATGCATAATCGTTGTAAAATAAAAAAATATGAACGGCGGCGTATTTTTGGGGCGTATTCGATAAGTTGCCATTTTGCTTCGATGAATTGAAGTAAATGTTGAATTTTTGCTCGTGATGCAATAAGAATTGTTGCCGATGGTCAACCATGACGTGCACCTCTATGAGAGATGTTGCATGCAATATACACTCGCTGCTCGTATTCATCGTTTGTATACAAAAAGGTGCGTGTGCGGGCTCATTTCAATCTGTGTACACAATTCATAAGCATCATGTTTTTTTTTCGTCTTCTTATCCAACATTATACACAACAGAAGAGAGTCAAAAATTTTGGAATGAGATTGATTTCTTGCCGAGATTAAATCAAATAACATCAAATCGTTTTTTTAACTGTACATAATTGTCCAACACCAACAAAACAACAACTCTGGACATCGAAATTGACTGGCGTTGAAGCGCATTTTTTTTCTTCTTTTTTTTTGATTTTCTAGTGGCGTTTCCCGCAAGTAAAATGCGTGTTACATTCCAGGCACACGAAAAAATCAAAATAAAACATACCGATATATTTCCTTACACAATTTTTAGCACTTCTGCTGACACACGGTCATACGAAATGTATTTGTGCTCGTATTAGCTGTCTCAACATGTTATATTGTTGCAATAGCATTCAAATTATGAATGTTATTGACGTTCGCGTGCACATCTCCAGACATACTACGCTTGTTTTTCTTGTTTATCCTCGAAAATGAATAAAAAAAAGAGAGGGAGAGAGAGAGTGAGAGCGAGAGAAAAAAAACACAAATTGTAGAGAAGAAGAGACAAGTGACGTTGTTGTTATTTTATTTTCTCATGTTACTTGGCTGGGAGCACATCATCCAATTTCATAATTTTATTCAGATCGTTTTTCTACTGCCTATTTTACATTACTTTTATTGGATTTTTGATGGGTAGAAGCTTCAAGACAAAGTATGACAGGACAACGGTGCATTCTCTTGCAAAAATGTTGACGCATATTGATTGCAAAAGAACCCCCTTTTTAAACCCCACAGAATATATGCAAATGGGCTGAAAAACAGCACTCTGAGAATGAGAGAGCGAAAGCGAGAGAGAGAGCGAGAGAGAGAGAGAGAGAGAGAGAGAGAGAGAGAGAGAGAGAAAGAGAGAAGGAAAGAGTTGAGTTGTGATGACGGCATGCCATATATTTGGATACACACAAATCAAGAGCTGAAATCATGTTAAGCACTCGTCGAGCTGCTACGACGACCAATCCACTTGATTTTAAGTCTCTTGTAGGCCTGTTCTCAACTTGGCTTGGCGTATGTAATTCAAAAGTCATCGTCATTATTCAATCCTGTGAAGCAAATGCTTCTTCTTCTTCTTTTTCACTCATTTTTACTCTTTTTTTCACTTTGCCTCTCATTGATGATGCGACAATACACATCACTATAACAGCCAACTCAGAGAGTGAGACACAAAGATGCATGATGTGCATACATATTCTCATCCTTATCCGTTAATTTGTTGTTGTGAGCGCGCCCCGTTTGCTCGCACATTGAAAACAATGCACCGAATAAACTCTAATGAACGCTTGATTCGGTTTGTATTAGTCGCTTTGATGAAAATGTGCACAGAATAATGAATCAGCCCTCATTATTTTGCTAAGAATCACCAAAGTTTTGGTGCTCTATTTTCTTCACGCTATTGAGAATTAACTCAATTGATTGTTGAATGAAAAAGATACCGACAAAGACCAATCCAATACACAAGCACACACACACAGAGAGAGAGAGAGAGAGGCGAGAGAGAGAGAGAGAGAAAGAGAATGAGAGAGCGAGAGAGAGAGAGAGAGAGAGAGAGAGAGAGAGAGAGAGAGAGAGAGAGAGAGAGCGAGAGAGAGCGTGAGAGAGAGAGAGAGAGAGGCGAGAGAGTAAGAGAGTGAAGCACACAAATTCAAAATGAAACGAAATAGAGGAAGAAGATGAAAAAAGGCAACGCACAAAAACGAACGGAATCCAAACACCGGCTCTCTTCCCTACTTTCCATTGCGAATGGTGCATGAATACGAAAGTCGCCATCGTCGTCGTCGCCGTTTGAATCGTTGTTGTTGTCGTTTTTTTTTTCTTTTTTCTCTCTAGTGAGTGTTTTTGACCAAACTCAATGCGCGCTCAATGTCACATCGTATGATTCTCCAACTTCGTATTTCTCCACTCGGTATTCCCTCACCAATTGTGCATTGTTTGCACAGAGATTGAAATCTGTGAATCGGTGTTCCAGGCTTCGATGTATGCTCATTTTTTTTTCCACAATCTTTCTATCTCTCAATCTCTTTCTTATTTCAACACATTCACCATTTGTTTTCTTTATATTTACCAAATGTTTATGCAGCAATAACACATATAAGGTGCGATCCAACTAATTTATTCTAAGTTTCATTCTATTGCTTGAAAAATTACCGAAAAAAAGAGAAAAAGAGAAAGAAAAATGCGAGAAAAAACAGAACCAATATGAAATGCATCAGTTCATCGGTCATGCCGCAATCGGATGCTGACATGTGCAAACAATGTTTGGCTGGTGCTTTGCTTGATGACATGGTCAGAAGGAGGGAAAAGAAAAACACATACGCACACACACACTCACACACACAAACACTAACAAATACCGATCCGAAAATTGAATTTTCGGCAACATTCTTCTTTTCTCTTTTGATGTTGAGCCAACAATAACAGCAAACGTTGACTGACTCAGCTGGTCTGAGCCGATGATACAACATACCGAATGAGCGTTATATCGTCTAACCGTTGCCGTCGTTACCACTAGAATCCGCTAACACATTTGAATCACATTGAAATCGTGCGTGTGAGTGTTTGCGTTTCTTCAGTGTTATGGCAAACGGTTCGCGCTGGCCACGCTTCCGACCGTTCTGAACAACGCGCAAAAATTAAGAAAAAAAAAAAAAAAAAAAATATCACATAACATCAACACATACGACTCACTATACACACAATCCAGAGAGCGCGAATACATTTTGTATATGGAGAGTGAGCAGCAACAGCAGTAGAAGCAGAAGCAAACGGAATTCTATTCTGATATATAATCTACCCGGTTTTTCGTATTGCACATCAATTCAACGAAAGATTTCGATTAAATGTGATGTGCGGTGCCTTGAACCAGTGAGAACTACGCTGTACGTGTTCGAATGAAGACGTTGAGCTTAAGCAAAGCAGTGAAAAACTCTACCGAAAATTTTTATAAATCGGCGACCTGCTGCTAAAACGAAACGAAACGAAACAAAAGTAGTTTGTTATTTTTCACCAAAAAAAAATCTTTTTTTTTTTTTTTGGAAAAACAAGAAGAGAAATTCAACAATTGATTTTTTTCGCCGCACATCTTGTGCACATCAAAGTAAAAAAAATAATAATAAATGAAGAAAAGCTAAGGAAAAATTAAGGCACAAACCCGAGATATTTGAAGTAAAAACATAGTGAAGAAATCGAAAAAATCGTTTAGTGTTTTTTTTTGTTGCAAAGTGCATTAAGCACACATTTTTTAAAACACCATTTTTTTTTTAAATTGGAGAGAATTTCAAACGAAAAGAACTTTTCAGCGCAAATTTCTCACAAAGTCAAAACGCATGGAATGAAAACAAAAAGATCAAGAATTTAAAAAGGAGAAGTCGCTCAATTGGAACTCAATTCGCTCAATCAGTTTGCTTTAAGAAGAGATTTACATTTTTTTTTTCTGCAAAGGATTGTGTACGCGATTTTATTGTGCTTTTTTTACGGAAACATTTTCATTCATAAATACGGATTTTCATAATCGTTTTATATTTTCACCAAGAACTCTTTGAAGTGGTGTTCTCAAACGGAAAAGAACCATTTTTTTTTTTTTTTTTGGTTTCGAGAAATCACAAGTCGAAGAAGTTGCGCAGCGAGACAAAAACGACAATAAAAAATTTGAACAAAAACGAACTGCCGGAGAAAGAAAGAAAGAGAGAGAGAAAAAGCTTAGTTTTTTTGAGTGAACAATTTTTTTTTCTGTTATTTACTTGTTTGTTTATTTGAAATTAACACAATCAAGTGTGTTCAATTTTTTTTTTATCGTTTTTCGAACGTGTGAGTTAAAAGTGAGTGGTGAGTACCGTAATTTAATTAATTTTTCTTTACCTTAAACAAAAATTTATTAATGGAAATTCCCATATCAGATCAGAAAGCAAATTTAAAAAAAAAAAAAAGAGAAGATCAGAATAATACAAAAAAAAAAGAAAGATCAGAAGAACCGAAAATTCGGGGATTAAAGAAAAAATCGGGAATTAAAGAAAAACCGAGAATTATCACAAAAACTCGAAAATTATCAGAAAAACTGAAAATTGACAAAAAAAAAAAAAAAAAAAAAATGAAAAATTTCAAATGAAATGAAAAAATCGTTAAAGAACTGAAAATTATTAGTCGCATTCTCAATGGATTTGATTTTTTGTTTTTTTTATCTTTCTTCATCGAATTGAATATTTTCAATGGAAAAATGTAATTATGTCAATTTTACTTCGATAGAAAATCACTTTACAATAATAAACGCGAAAAAAAAGCGAATGAAATAATTCGAATTTGATACTTCGTTCGAAGCGCATTTCTGCATGTTTTGCTATCATTTTTTTTTCTCTCTTCATTGTGGTTGTGCTGTTGCATATCGCAAACCAGAAAGATGAGTTGCCCGGCAATCACGAAGAAATAATAAAATTACATAATAAAATATAATTGAATTAAAGAAATACGAAGGAACGAACGAAAAAAAAAAAAAAAAATTTGTACATGGAACATGGAAGAGTAAGATGTAGAAAACGGAAAAGAAATACCTTTATTAATTCAACAGAGCAACGCGATAGAGTGGAAGATGGGGTTCGATAGATCTCAAATCAACCATCCGTATACCTATAATCATCATCATTTGAAACCGAAGGAGAGAAGAAAACTGTGTAATCGGATAGCAATTCTCTTTTTTTTTTCGATATTTTTTTTTCTCCCTCACTTACACTCTTCATCTCAATCTTCTACACACTCTTTCGCTATTTTCCGTTTACTCTATGTGTCTCATTTCATAGTCTTTTTCATCATCATCATCATAGTCATCATCAACAAGTCAATTTCTATAAATAGAATATTAGCAGAAAAATCATATATTATGTAAACTGGAAAAGGACGAGCAATCGAATGAGTAAACGAGCAAAAATAAGCGAAAAAAAAAAACATGAAATAGAGAGAAAATAGAAAGAAGAAAAAAAAAATGCAAGAAAATCCAAAGCAAAATCGATGAAAAGCACGAACTAGAAAGAAAGACGGCAAAACGAAAAAAAAAAGTGAGCATGAAGGAAATATCATGAGATTAATATTCAACAAAGTACAAGCGAAAATCTAAAAATAAAATCATTCACATCATTAAATGATAAATTTATGTAAAAGGAATAAACGTAGTAGAAGAGTTGTGATGGGCTTCATCCACGGGCAGAAGATACAATCGGTGCGAGAGAAAATAAAGATGGAAACAAACAAGACTTGCATGCATTTTTATATCTCTCTCACTTGCTGCATATTCACACACACACACACACACCACACACACACAAAATACACATATGGATCGATTGAGAAGCGTTCGTTGCTTTGTCGTTTTTTTTTTTTCTTTTCTTCTTTTAGTTTGCTGTTCATTCTTTTCTGTCCATTTGGTTCAAGAACTGATGTTAGGCCGCAATACACGAAATTGAGCCGGCCGACACAACAAAACGACCCGAACAAATATTGAGAGAAAGAGAACAAGAGAGAGAGAATGAGAGAGAGAGAGAGAGAGAAAAAAAAAATCGACGTACATATTGACTTCGTCACACATTCAGGCTCTGTGCATCACAAAAATTCTTTTTTTTTTCTCTTCTCTTTTTCAGTTTGTTTTTTTCTCCTACAGTTCGAATTTGATTGCTGTTTGAGCGAGCGAGCAAACAGCGAAAACATAACAGCGATGCAACTCGCATCACACCATTCAATACATCTCTTTTGCTACAGTTTACAATGATTACATGTGATTATATGTAAACTACGGCATACATTATAGAAAATAGTGTGTTTAATCTGTTGTGATATGCACGATACACACTCACTCGCAAATCGTGTAACTTATACTGGTCTCGAAAACTACGACGACGACGACGACAACAAAGTCGATGATGACGATGTGAAGAGAGTTTTTCGATACTTGAGAATTTGCAAAGCTCAATAAATATGTAGCTCATTTTCCACTGTGGCCAATCATCGTGAATCTATCGGTTGATTTGTTCTCACCCAGCTTTGAACCAACAATTCACCGATTCATTCCGATCGGATCCATTTGCTCATTTGTTGCAATGTTCGTTGTTGTTATGCCGTGTTCTGTTCGGCTGATTTCTCAATTTTCTTTTAGCGCAAATATTGTGGTCAAAGGCTGAAATTCCTGCACATAAGTGGGTATAATGCACATTTCACTTAAACATCCGTGGGTAAATGAAATGTGACAACTCAGAGAGAAAATATGAAGATGGAAAAAAAACAACAACAACAACAACAACAAAGAACAAGACTCAAAATCAAGAGTTCTTACATTGAAAATTGCCAATATCGAACTTTGGCTCATTGTTTTCCGTGTGCGCAAAATATAATCATTTTGCCTTCCTTCATTCGCAATTCATTTGTCGTTTCAATGACTAAATCGCATTCACATCAAACCAAGAGAATTATGCCAACCGCACAAATCAACAAAAAGATAGATATGAACATAAAATAAAGACAAAATAAAAACAATTTTGGATTTTTTTTTTTTTTTTTTTCAATTTTTTTTTTCGTCCATTCTTTTGCTATATTGCGTTGTTAAGGCAACGTCCGCGCGAAAATAAAAGAAATGCCCGAAAACAAGCAAACAAACCAACGAACTGAATTGATACGCCCGCGATGAGCGGTGAAGAATGTAGTGTGTGTGTGTGTGTGTGCTTTTTTTTTAAATATATAATAACGACGAGCAATGAATACAACATTTCTCCAATCACACGTTATTATTGCTCTTCTATTTGTAAAATAATCATTGGATTGTCGTGTCGACCCGAACTCAACTTAAAATGAACAACAAGCACAGTCAGAACAAAACCAATAACAACAACAACAGGCATCGCAGCAATGAGCAATTTCACATTGTGGCTTGCATTCCACATTCGTGTGTGGATGTTTTTTTTTTCTGCCCCATGATTCTTTCAATCGTCAATTATTGGTTTTTGCTTCGGTTAATGTTGGCAAATAAGCCAAATATATCCGAGAAAAAAAAGAGAGTCACATTTGACTCCTAGTGCAATGCGATGACCGATTTAAACTTGATTTCATTGTGTGCCATGTTGGCTGTTTTTTCCTCTTTCTCTTTCTCTCTCTCTCTCTCTCTCTTGTGTGTGTGTGTCTTTCTCTCTCTATCTCCCCCTTTCTCTCTCTGTTTCTCTCTGTCTTTCTCGCTTGCTCCCTTTCTCTGTCTTGTGTGTGTTTTAATCGCACTTGGCAACAAGATGACAATACCGAATATGCCAAGCAGCACGCGAATTTGCTGCTATTTATTTCGAATGTGTGTTTTTTTTTTTTTTTTTTTTGTTTCTCGTCATATTCACAATTTTTGCCAAAGCACACATTCTTCTCTTCGAGAATCTTTTCTCTTTCTTCGTCGATGACCGAAAAAAGAGTACAACAAACAAACGTTGAATATATACATACACACAAGTGGTCGAGGTTTACATTTACTGTGAGCTCATTGTCATTTCTATGGTCGTCGAAATTGAATTAATTTTCAACGAAAAAAAAAAATACAGAATTGCACAACTTTTTCTCATTTTTGGCATTTTTTTTTTTTATTGTCAGAATTTAGCGAATAGTAAGAGAGAGTGAAGTAAAAAAAAAACCAGAGAATAAAAATGACTGAGAAAAAAAAAAATGAAATGAAATGAGAGAAATTGCGAAGGTGAAGATCAACGAAAATATAATCATAAAAATGAGCCAAATGAAATTAAACGCGAACAACTGCAGCAATGAAAAGGTAATAATAGAAAATTATTTACATGAGGAAAAGAGAGAAAGAAAGAAAAAAAAAAACAACACATTGCGAGAAGAAATTAACAAGAATTGAGCGCGAGAGCGAGATTGATTGCGTAGAATAAAGAGAAAATGAAAAAAAAAAAACGAAAAAGTTATGAACAAAGTATGCATGTTTGTGAGTGAACAAGTGAAAAAAGTCGTAATTTATATTGCTGAAAGAAGAACTGTTTTGATGGCATCTTTGCAGCCGAATAATGCCTGAAATGTACCGAGTCATAAAAATAGGCGAACAAATGAATACGAAAATGAGCGAAAAAAAAAAAAAATAAAACAAATGAAGAACCACCGACCGAACAAATACCCACAGAGAGAAATGCAAACAACACTAAGAAGATTCTGAACAAGAATCATAGATATGTTTAGAGCCAGCGCAAAAAAAAAAAAAACACAAACGACGACGACGACGACGACGACGACGACGACAACAACAAAAACCAAATTGTAGAGAGGAGCAAGTTGGCCGAAGCAAGAAGACAGAGTACACAGCTCATGGCTCATGGCTCGACAAAGCCGTATATCCGAAAGCCGTATACACACAAGAACAATTCATTGACCTATAAGAAGTTATGTATAAAACAGTTATATTATGCCATTTTACGTTTTGTTTGATGGTTATTTTCTCTGCTCTCTAGCGTGTTGTGGTTTGATATTATAATCACTGTATTTTATATTGCGCGCATCGACCGTCCAACACTCATGATGAATATATACATATTCATATGGTGATGGGAGACTCTCTCCCCTCCCTCCTTCTCCTCTTCGTTCTTCTTCATCATCATCATCATCTCTTCTTTTTCTTCTTCTCGCTCATACAATCGGCCAAAACCATTGGCATTTTCTTAGGTCTCTTTTTCTCTTTCTCTCACGGTTCTTCTTTGGATACTTCTTCTAAATACGTTTGTCCGATCAGCGATGTGTACACTTCATAGCACTATCTTATGCAGTGCTTCGAATCTATGCTGCTGCTTCTGCTGCTGTTGCTGTTGTTGTTGTTGTTGTTGTTGCTGTTTTTCACTTCTCATCTTTTTCCATTATTTCTTTTAGTTTCTACTTTAATGTTCTACGTTTAATTTCATTTCCACTGTGTGTTCTTTGTGCGCTTTTCAACTGCGAAATCGTTCTGTGTCAAATTGTTTTATAGATCTGTTTTTTTTTTTTTTCATTTTATTTTCTGTTCAGTCTTCTCTTCATTTCGCATTTCTCTCGCTCACACATTTCTGGTGAGTAATTGTAATGCGCTTGCAAACCGTGAGACGATTTCGTATTACACGCGAAAAACCACCAAAGGGAATTTCAAATACAATTCATCGGACGCACAACGTCAATTCGCAAATGATAAGCACTCGGCTCAGCTCTTGTGCTATTTCTTCATGAAATTCATCCCTTCGTTGCATATATTGTCCTATTCTCTTTGTTATTGTGTTTTTTTTTTCTCTCTCTCTCATCTTCTAATATTCTCTGACACACTCACCAGTGTCTTCACTTACGAAGTGAAAAATTCGTATTTTTTTTTTTTTTTTTGTTTTCTTTCTCACTCGGCTGCTCGCCTCAAAAGCCACTTCTTTTACCGAGAGTTCATCACATTTTTTTCGCTTGAATTACCATGTTCGCGCTCACACTTCATAGTCAAAGAATCAAAGAGCTGTGCAGATTAGCAATGCTATGCAGAAATAACAACGAACAAAACAAAACGCATAAAAAAAAATGAACATTTAACACAAGAACACACACACACACACACATACAATTATTTTAGCACATTTGCAATCTATTTCGCAACACAGTGCAAATTGAATGCTTCTGAATAAAATGCGACGAAAGAACGATTGAGCGATGAGAGGTCACACGATAAAGTGAAAAGGAATAAGGGAAGCAAGATTGAGAAAGAAAGAGAGTAAAAAAGAAACCAGGAGACAGGAAACGAGAGAGAGAGGCAAGAGAGCGATTCAATTTCAATGGAACAATTTCAAATGGAAAAATGATGGCAATAATGGCAACCAGTCGTACTCACTACATCGTAGTCAAATCAACACACTTTGAATGTTTTGATATGCGTGCAAATGCATAGATTGTATGTGCTGGCAATAAGAAAATGAGAAAATGTTATAATTTTATGTCTATTTATGACGATTGCACTTGAATACCAATATTCATGTGTAACATTCGAAATTGTATTCCATCATGAACGTCTAAAAGAATCAATGTAGAAGAAATGTGCACACTGCACACCGCACACCGCACACCGCACACACAAGTTTTATATTTCATAGAGTTTCTATCTTATCAACTTATGTGCACGTAAGTCAATATCAATTTTCGAGAAAACTTTAAATATGTTTTCTTTGTTTTTTATCATTTCAGACTGGATTTCAGCCGTCTGACAACTAACAACGGCAAAGTGAATATTTTCAACTCGACAGTTGGATTTTATTATGTGTGTGTGTGTGTGCGGTTAAAAGTTATCTGTTGAATGTGTTTTTAAACGAAATAAGAGCAAGAGCTTATGCATTTTTCATTTCAACTCCATTTGAAATATGATCGAGAAATGGTTCTGAAAACAATACCAAACGTAAGCATCGAGTAGTCGGGCGAAAACTTTTCAATAAATTACATTTGTCACAATATTTTGTTTCATTTTGTTGGGTTTTTCGTGTGTTTTTTTTCTTCATTCGCTCTCGGAGCATTCGCTTTGAAATAAATGCCCCGTCTTCACAAAAAGAATACAAAATGAACCATAGCAAACATTTTAGATGCGATCAATGTAACATGTTCTTTGCTCTGCTTTTTTTTTCGTTCGGTTCGGTTCGTTGCTTTCATTTTCAGTTGCGAACTTTTCTCTTTGTCTCTCTTGCGCTCGCCATTTCGCCCTTTATCATTAGCAATCGTTCTGGTCCTTTTTCTCATTCTCGCTCTCGTTCTCGTTCTCGTTCTTGTTCTGCAGAATGAACCGCATCTCCCACCTCTCTGTCTTTCACGCTCTTTCTCTCTCTGTTTGATACATTTGAATTATATTTTCGTTGTTCACAGTGAATTGTCGGTGCTTTCGTTTCCATTGTTATTTGTCATGCGATTTCGATTATTATTATTTTCTGTTCATTCTCTGATATGAAACATGTTTCTCTCTTTCTCTCTCTCTCTCTCTCTCTCTCTCTCTCTCTCTCTCTTCCTCTTCATTTCTCTCTGCATTGGAGAACACGGTCGCTGTTACAAAATATGAATAATGGTTGTTGGGTTCGTCGGTGTCGTTTCGAACTTTACTGCATGAATTATATTTATGAAAACCAATTTTAAGCGAAATTTATGATGCTCAAAATTGTCAGTGTCTTCATTTTTAGTTGTTCATATTCGTTATTATGAAAATATTTGCGCTAGTCGACAAACTGAAATGAGCTTATTGCAGAAGACCGGCACTCTCACATAGAGAGAGAGAGAAGAGAGAGAGAGAGAGAGAGAGAGAGAGAGAGAGAGAGAGAAAGAGAGAGAAAGAGAGAGAAAGAGAGAGAAGAGAGAGAGAGAGAGAGAGAGAGAGAGAGAGAGCGAGCGAGAGAGAGAGAGAGAGAGCGAGCGAGAGAGAGAGCGAGAGAGAGAGCGAGAGAGAAAGCGAGAGAGAAAGAGAAAGAGATTTGAGAAAAAAAAAACACCAACTCTGTGTTACCGAAGTGTTTGGTTTTGTTGTTAAGCATCCGTTTTATGCTTGTTTGTGTGTTCTCGTTTGATTTTCGATGTTATGATTCAATGATGATGGTGTTGTTCTATCGCCGGTCCAAATCTTTTGGCATTCGAAATTCAACAAAGAATGGGTAAAATTATGTGCGCACAGTTTCGAAGCATTAGCTTATAAAATGGGGTTTTCATTGTGGAAAATGTGATCGAATGGAGAGTAAAAAGCATGGAAAAATATTACAGAGAATGAACGAGAGATTTAAAGAGTTCGAAAAAGCGAGAAAAAACACACACAAAATGTTCAACTAATGCTTTTATCCTCTTACGTTTTTGAGCTGCATGCAATTAATGGGGTTTACGGTGTCTGATACCCGGATGATATTGAAATAGATGCTTCGAATCTTTTATTTGGCAAACTCACCCTATTCAATCTCTTTTTTCTCATTTCATCACACCGAAAACTATTATTTGCATAGAATTTCCGCAATTTTGCCGAAGCAAATAAATTCATTTTATTTTATTTTTTTTTTTTTGCTTCTCTCTCGTCCAGTAATTGTGTGTCCACACTCCAAATGCACTATTTGCATTTGCGAATGGTTAAGAATATAAATGCTTTCAGCGACAACGACAACGACGACGACGATCATTGACAACGACAATGATGACGATGTAAAATGCAAGACAAATACCGACAACTTTTTATTATGAAATAATTAGAGTTTTATGTTTGTTCGTGCGCTGCTTTAAAATGTGTCGTCGCACACGCCTTGTAAATGACCCGAACAACAAATTACGGCTCGTTTTATTTGATTTGATTCATAAAATGAAAAGAAATTAGTACAAATTATATGAAATGAATACAACGCAACGCAACGAAAGAATTTTTTCCCTTTCTTTTTCCATTCGAATGTATCTAACTGAGAGCGAAAGATAAAGAAGAAAGACAAAAAAAAATGGATTTCGCTCTAAATGGAAAACTTTATTGTTAAGGATTCGCATAGACAATACATATGCATCAAGGATATATGCAAAGTTTATCACCAGCCCGAGACAATAAATATTAAAATAAAAGTCGTTACAATCCTGAAAATTGAAGACAACAACAAACACGCACAATGTATATACTGAACAGTCACTTCGAAGTATACATCTTCTTCCTTCGAGTGAGTGCTTACGAGCTTAGTTTTTTTTTTATCGTTGCCAATGTCTAGGGAAATAAAACCGTAAACCAGTATTGATGGAGCACTATCATTATGGTCGATGTAATTGACGATACAACTTGAAATAGATGCACGACACGGAAAAAAAAATAGAGCCCAAATCAAAATGAAATTCAGAGAAGTGCAAATGCATGAGATAGAGCAAGCTAGCGAGCGAGAGAAAGAAATAAGAGATAGAGAGTGTGCAAGATAAAAATGAATCAATGTAACAATGTAACGAAAACATCATTAGTGGCCAGCATTTCAACAGTATCAAGTAGTATTATATATTAGAATTGGTGGTAATTTCTTTTGAAATAAATAAAAAAGCGAAATAAAAAGACGATGCGATGGTATATATTATCAATGGTGGTTCGTATCTTTTTCTCACTCTGTGTCTCCTCTGATTGCATTCGCATTGTACAAATATTTCGAATCATTGTTCGGCGTTTTTTGTTTGCGCCTGAATAAGGATCGCTTTCACACACACACACACACACACACTAGCATTGCATATGCTACAATAGTTTTCTCACTCCGATCGTTGTTCAATTTCCAAGTAAATTGCATCACTTACATTGCTCGGCATGATGTTCGACGACGGTGTCGCGAGCGCAATTCAATTCACAATTCGCTCTCTTGCAATTCAATAAAATATAATATGTACATATTCCGCATTTTCGATAGAGAATAGAGTACAGTAAAGAGATGTGTTTATATAAAAATTTATTGATTTTCTTCCGCTCATAGACTGAGTGAGTGAGTGAATCGCACCGTGTGTTCTTTTTTCTTTTCTGTTCAATTCAATATGCGACGTCGACGACGACGACAACGACAACGGCTGGGTAAAATAATACAATTTGTTTGGTGGTTGATGCTGCTGCTGCTGCTGCTGCTGCTACTTTGCTGTTGTTGCAAATGCCGTTGTATAGCTGCACCAGCACGAGCGAAATAATGGCATTGTAATGCCTGCTCCACAGCTGCTAGACTATCTATATCTTCTTCGGTCGTGTTCTTTTATACAATGTTTTTTTTTCGTCTTTTTTTTTCTCTTCGCATCTATGTTTGCGATACTTGTATCTAAAACTGATTACACTTCTTACTATTCCGGGGCATTTCGCATTTATGTTTAACTAGTCTTGAGATCGGCATTGCCACATTCGGTTTTTATATGGAATTTTATCGAGGTCGAACATAACACATCGACATCGGCAAACGACCGAATGAACAAAAACACACACTTCATATCAGACGCACAGACTCACCAAATTCCAATAGCAAATAATTCAAATCGTAAATGTTGTTTCTTCACATTTTCTCGCCAAGAAATTTCTTCTCTCTCTCTCTGGATCTCTCTCTGTCTCATTCTCTCTCTGAATGTCTCTCTGGATCTCTCTCTGGATCTCTCTCTCTCTCTCTCTTGTCTACTTGAATCTCTCACTCTATTCCGTTCTCTAAATCTTTCACTCTATCTTTCTTTCTCACTCTCTGGATCCATCTCTTTTCTTTCACTTTGCCGATGCTTGCACGTCCTTTTATTCAATTTTCCTATCGTTCTCTTTGCTCTATGTTTGATTCTCGAATTTGTGTGTGTGTGTTTTTTTTTCTGTTCGTTTTCTGTGTTCATTCATTTCGTAAATTCTTTGCATTATGCTTTGTTGGAGCAAAAAGATGCCGGTATCTACATAAACAGTAGACATTACAACAAACGACAAATTGCTACACTCCTTCGCATCATCGTTCGATTGTGATTCCATTCGTTTCTCCCTCTGGACGATTTTCCTCTCTATTTTGCCATTTCGTCCAAAGAGTGGAAAAATCCCTGCCTAAGCCTTAAATAGAAAGTTTACAGCGTACTTTAACGTTATGCGGTAAGCTTTTGATAGTACAATTCAAACAGTAAAAAAAAAGACTCAAAAACATTTCTTCGGTGCTCGTTTTATATCTTTTTTTCTTATTTTCTTATTTCAAATTAAATTGATATTGTACTGTTTTTGTTGTTTCTTCTTTAAAAGAGAGAGAGAGAGAGAGAGAGAGAGAGAGAGAGAGAGAAAAAAAAATGAAAAGAAAACCGTTCGGGATCAAGTTCTTTTTATTGAAAAATGGTACGGGAATTGTTTGAATGAAGTTTGTCGAACAAACTGACTTTCGTATAAAATGTAGATTCAAATGCGGGGGGATGCTGCTGCTGGGCTACTCAATTTGATTATCTTTGAAAATGTGATTTACAACAAATATACAGAGCAAAAAATAAACGATATTAACTCACAATGAAAACAGAGAAACGGAAATTGAAAAATTGGATGCGAATACGCCGGCAAACATACATTTTTACCGTTTATTTCAAAGGAATATCCAGAGGCACTTTTGTAAATTGAACGTTTGATGAACGATTTCATTCTTTTATTGATTTACATTTCCCCTATTGAAGCACATTTCTGCTGCTGATGCTACTGCAGCTATTTTCTCGTGTTCCTTGTTTTTTTCATTGACTGCATCAGAAAATGAAGTTGATATGATAAAATATCCTTTTGAAATTCATGAATTCAAAAATCCATCACAATCAAAATCAATCCTTTCCGGTTGAATTTTTCGATTGTCCACTTGATCCATCCTCCCCCCCCCCCCTTCCCCCAAACATGGGATGAACGCTCCCTCAATCACGATGAAATTCATCACAATCATATTTTGCAAAACGAAATTTATATATGAAATATTCACTGTCAAGTAATATCATTACGGTGTTAGTCATTGGGTGACGGAAGGGCAACCAACTGTATGTACGTGCGGCATTTCAAACAACAATTTATATACAATACATACACGTATTTATATTTTATTCATCGAATGACAGCAATGCGTATGAATTGCAAGTGGTATAAAACACACTTGAGTCCATGGGAATGTATGGCAGACAGGCGAGAGAGAGTGAACGAGAGGCGCAAAATGAATATAATGGCAATTCGTGCATTGTATTGTTAATTTTGATTGGAGAACCGATGAAAATGCGTGCACATTTTGTGTGAGAATGAAAAAAAAAAAACAAAAATTCCGAAAAAAAACCGAAGAATTTGAAAAAGTGAGATAGGAAAAGGACAGAATTATAGACGAAAGGGTCTGAAGGAGAGAAAGATTTTCTGAAGCACTGAGAGAGAATGGGAGAAATAGAGTCATTGAAAGAAAAAAAAAGAGAGAGTTTGAGAGAAAGAAAGAAAGAAATATAGATAGAGAGAGAGATAGAGTAATACTGACATAAAATCTGAAGCCTTGAACGTGAGAGACAGAGAGAGATAGAAAGAGAGAGAGAGAGAGAGAGAGAGAGAGATGAGGAAAAGACAGAGAGAATCAGCGGCCACATCGTTGAGAATCTAAATATTCTATTTTATGATGGCTGTATACGGAGCGATAATAAATTTTATTACACGTTGTTATACAAGCATGCAATTTTGATGCGTCTTGAGAAATGCGGACGCCCGTTTTCTGAAGCATCATTTGCGAGTTGTTGTTTTATGAGGGCAAGTGAGCATTCAAAAGTGTAGTTGAATTGATGGAATTAGTTAGTTTTGTGAAGGCAGATCAACAGCAAAAACCTAAAGAAACAAAAAAAAAAAAAAAAAAAAAAACCAACCATTCATTAAAAATGACAAGAGATTGCACGCAAACATAGCAAATCCAATGCAAACTTTGTTTGCGTAAATCAATTTTGCATCCATTGTGCATGATGTAGTCAAGGCGATACAAACAGTGAAATCTTATCACATTGTCATTGATGACCAAATATTATTTTATATATTTCAAGAGCGCAATTGACAATACAGTACACAAAACACAATAGTTGGCACCATAAATCAAGAGATGTCATCAGATGTGAAATATGTGATATAACCATTTCAAAATGTTGTTGAACGTCCATTTGTCATCACATTTGGCAGTTTTGCTTCTATTTACAGTAGATTACAACTGTTGGTCGGCTGGCTATTGTTGATGGTGTACAGTCACATAATCGATCTGTTTGCTTCTCTCTTCTCTTCTCTTTTGCAACCTCTCTCTTTCTCGTTCTCTCTTGCTCTTGCTCTCTCTCTCTCTCTCTCTCTCTCTCTCTCTATCTCTCTCTGCGTGTGTCGATCTCTGGTTCACTTTAGTCAAGTCTCGCAAATGCCATGCATGCATAATTAAACATATTCAATTCAAAACATTGTTGATTTTTGTCATGTATCATGCGCCACTATTCAATCACTTATTGATTGCTTGTGTCAACAGTACACACACCGTATCCGTAATGCATTCTTCAAAAAAAAAAAAAAACAAAAATGAATAAACACAGCAAGTGTGCGACAGACAAAAAGCTGTTGTCATCATCGGAATGAGGAAATGTGGCCAAAAAAAAAAAGAAAAAATCTTGGTCAAAATACTAAAATCGCTTTTATGAAATTTGTACATGTCAATTTTAATTTTAACTAGAGCCATTCACAATATTACCTCAACTGTAAGTTGCCCCGAAATTGATATTCATTGAAAAACCAACTCATTCCAAATATTTACTATCAATCTCTTTGTAATGCTGATGCCTGTACCTTTGTGCAGCTCAACCGTTGTTGCTGTTGATTGTCCTGATCCAACACTTCCTAGTATGTTTTGTGTTGTTGTTGTGCTAATGAACGATTCGAGACCATGTTTTGTTCGAACTTAAATTTATTTTCTCAATGTCCCTTCGTGTCTTTCGTTTCAGGAAGAAAATGTTTGGCTCCCCTACTGAAATTCCATTTCGCATTTCCCGCATCTATTTCGTTTATTTAATCGATGCTTTGTTTTGATACCCTAATGAATCTTTAATAATGTTGCAAGTACACTCAATCCAAATGGAAATCACAGACAGGCGATGGCATCTTAATCAAATTGCCAACAGCATAAAGGAAATAAAATACACAAAACTTTCTCAAGACGTTACACTTAAGACAATTTCCATTCGATTGCGTTTTATTTGATTAAGATTTGATGTATTAATTTGGTTGCTTTTTTCTTCTTCTGCTTCTCCTTCTCCCTCTTGTTGTTCTTCTTCTTAAAAGCATGCAATCGAAGCAAAGCATCCAATTGTAATGTTTGTGACAGGTTTCTATTTCAATTTCACATACAAAAAATTGTTTACTAATATCTTCTATCCGGTTTTATTGTTGTCAGTTCTCAATCTCTCCTGAAATTCTCTCAATCAGAACTCTCTATAGTTCCTCTCTCTCTCTCTCGGCTTTCTCATCCCATCTCTATTTCAGTTCTACTCTCTACATCACGTTTCCTCTTCTCATTTCATCTCTCCATTTCCCTTACTTTTTATCTCTCACTCTCTCTTAATTTGAATCCGACATTTACGAGACATTTTACATTTGATATGATTGTTACTTGCCGAAAATGTGTTTTCAACAATATTCTGGCAGTGGCTGTCTCTTAGAGACGAAGGTAATGATACGGAAAATGCAGAATTGTTGAGCATTCTGGCAGTCGAACTGTCGAAAAGGAAATGTCTTTATGTTACGATGTTTTCTTTTTCTGCTTTTCTTTGCTTTTCCTTTTCTTTGAGACTGAACGCATCATTCGTTTCGGCGCAAAGTATATTTATGTCAAATTGACAATATGATATGCTATTTTGTGTGCCAAATCAAAGTTTTTTCTTTCTTCTTTTCTATGTTTCACTATGTTCCGCAAAATTTGTCGGCAATTTTTCGCAATTCACAAAGTGGTTTTATTTTTTCTTATTTCCCTCCGACAAAAGGGACTCGTTCATTTCTATGTGAATAACCGTTGTCAATTGGGATATGTGTTTCCTTGACATGTGCAAATGTAATGTTATCCCAAAACAAACATGCTCTGAATACGTATGCACAGAGAGAAAGAAAAAGCGAAAGAAAGAGAAATGCAAGAAAGAGATAGAAAGAAAGAAAGAAAGAAAGAAAGAGAGAGAGAGAGTGAGAGAGAGAAAGAAAATGTTTGTGACACAGAAAATGGTCATCACACAAACTGTAAACATAAAATGTCATTTGGCATTGGAATTCATGTATGTCTGCGTCTTTTCTTACGCATTTCTATACATTAATTATTCAAAATGCCAAAATGGCTATGGTTGAATGAGAACAGACAAGAAAAACCGATTACCAAAGTTATAAATCCAGATAAAAGTGATTTTTGGCTACTTTTAATCTTAACGATTGGAACAAAAACCAGAACAAGAATCTGAATCTGAATCTGGGCCATATGTAAATCGAGTGGCTGCTGCCTATTGGTATTTTAAACATGCTTTTGGCGTATGGCGCCAAACAACATTCTTATCAATCATGCCGAAAGGAATTTTGTAGAGACATGCGAAAAACAAAAAAACCCAACAACAAGCAAACCCGAAAAAACAAAAAAAACAGAGGCTTTTAAGAGCGCCATACGGCGCATGAGATCAATGAACGGAATACGAAATCAAATGGTCGTCAACGTATTTGGTCGATTTGTAGCTGTGTAATTACTATGTTTGACAGTCATGTAAAAAAGAAATCCCCACTTCAAAATGGCATCAACAAATATGTAACACGTCCGATCCGAAATGATCGATACATATTTGATGAGATATATCAATGACAAATGTGAAAGCAAATCAAAAATTGATATGCCACTCTCAAAAATTCCAATCGACATTTCTATGTTTTAGATTTGCATGAATAGACAGTTAGAATTTACTCAATCTCTTCAGCTCAATCACATCACATCTCATTGCGCGTGCATTTTAAATTTGCTCATTTCTTATTCTTTGGTGGAAAAATGTGTGCCAATATCAGATACAAGATTCTCAATTATGCCAATAATACACTGATGAAGCCGAATGAATAAAATTCGAATGATATGATGAAGCCCACATCAACTTATTATTTTATGCCACTGAATTTACATTTAAACATGTTCGAACCAGTGTCAGAATCGTAAAAAATTTCATTTTATAAGCAAAGATTATTCAAATGATTTCTTTTTCTTTATTGAATGAAAATTCTGTAGCTAAAAATAAGACAAAAACACATTTAAATTAATAAAATGTCAACATTTTTTATGGTATCATAAATTAATTGGCCCGTTTATGGTCTGGCTTCTTCTTTCTTTACTTTTTGTTTTCGTTCTTAAATTTTCTTCTCAAGCATCAATCTTAAATTTCTTTTCTCAAAGAATAGATAGACAAAAGATAACAAAAATGCAAAGTAAAACGCGATTTTTCAAAGAAAAACTTCTGTTACGAAAAAAAAGAAAAATTATTCTTACATCATATTCGATCGCATTGTTCTGTCTCTCATGAGAGAATGAATTCGACAACATTTCATTGGTTTTCATCATTTCTACTGTTTTCTTTTTTTTTTTTTCGTTTGTTACGCGATTTTCAAAAAACATAATCTTTGATAATTAATCATTGATGAGTTTTCGGTAACCGTTTCGAACTGTGTGCATTATGAGCCATTTACAGCTAATTTAATGGCGTTTACAGCTAATTTTGAGTCGATAAGTAGCTTTTCCACTTTGGATCAGCGGGAGAAGTATTCATTTTGTTTTTTTTTTCTCTTGTTTTTTTTTTTTGTTTGGGTGGGCATCAACCATGCTTTTATTTCAAATCGAAAATTTGTTTTCATGCCCATTACAAAATGCTTTTATTTCGACTAGCACACGCACTTTAAACCATCAAAACATAAACAGACGAAAAAAAAGAGATTGAAAGCCAAAAAAAATAAAAAATAAAAGGAAAATACGCGCGACACGCAGCACATGTACGCAAATGAATGAAAACAAATTGAAGAATGGTGTGCTCGTGATTCTGCCATATCTAAAAGATTCATTTACATATGACAATCACGTAGTGGACCACGATAAACAAAAAAAAAAACGAAAACACACACGAGAGAGAGAGAGAGAGAGAGAGAGAGAAAGAGAGAAAGGGAAAAACAAATGATGGCTAACTATTTTGACGAGCGCCGTGCTAAACGGAACAAGAATTGATGTACGCGTTGTATTTCCCAAACAATTTTAATTTGCAAGCGCACAACTTGTGTCCACTGTCAATAATATGTACAACCAGTTTACATTGCCACTGACCTTGCGCCATTCATCATCATGGATGTGCTTCTTTTCATTTTTTTCTCTCTCTTTCTCATCTTCTTCTTTTTCGAAATGCGTTTTAAAGAAAAATTTGCTTTTTCGTTGTTGTTGCTTCGCTCTCATTGCTTCGCTCTCGTTGTTCATTTTTGTTGACTATTTCATGGCATTTTTGGATTGTTCTTTATCATTTGACCGCACATGAAAGTATTTTAATAGAAGTCAACGATTTCAAACGACTTCATTTTTTTTCTTTCCTATCTTTTTTTCCCTCGTTCCAGCCAAGTGCTGCCTAAAGGAAAAGTTGTTTATGCTGGCTTTTTATTTCATTTAATTGTCCACTATATGTATCATCTTCTAATTTAAGCGGAAAGAAACGAAACGAATTCACCTTTTATTCGTCTTCCATCACACTATGTTCACTTTGTTAATGTTCTTTTCATTTGTTACTGCGGTCGCAATTCTTTTCACTTGAAAAATTCTTTTCCACTTAAATATTTTTATTTCATTTTCATTTCTCTCTCTCGCTCTCTTTCTCTCTCTCTCGTTCTCTCTCTCTCTCTCTCTTTCTATTTCTCTCTTTCTCTTTCTCTCTTTCTCTCTCCAAGAGCATGGTTCTTTTATTCGTTTCCATTTTTGAAAGTAAAAAAAAAAAAACTTTCATCAACTCAACTCAATGTCTATTTATGAACAGTGACAGTAGCAAATCGCAATTTTTGCCATTGTTCACATTTGGTTTTGTTCTTATGTGGAAGAATAAGAAAAACGAATGAATGAGTGAGAAAGAGAGAGTGATAGACGGGAAAAGAATGGAAAAAAGTCAAAAAGCCAAGTAAAAAAAGCCAACACAAAGAATCAAGAATACAGACAATTAACAATGTTACAACAAATTGGCTTTTTTTTAAAAGTTCTAAATATGAATTAATTAGCTTTTCACCAAAAACAAAACTGTGAGCAAACAAAACCGTTTTGTAAAATCGCGCACATATTTTTCACATGCTTTGCACAAATGCTAGAGACGGTAATGCAAAAGACCGATGAAATGGATAAAAAAAGATGATTTTATAGCTGCTTTTTTTCTACTAGCAACAAGCGTACATAGCGAAAAGAGTTTAACATAAAATTGTATAACAATACAACAAAATCGACAATACTACAATTATTTCGCATGCGAATTTCTTTGCTTCTCTAAATCTTTACTCTTTTGCACATGGTATTTTCATTTTCTTTCCATTTTTCCACGATATTCATGTGTTTTAATTTATCGACAATATCGATATTTTTGGTTTCGGTTATAAATTTGGTTCTCATGCCCGGATCATATATCGCATCGCAAAATCGATCTGCCAATGTCATTTTGGTATGTTGAATATTTTCTGATTTGAGCCGCACTTTATGCGCGCGGCACAAACCCAAAATGGTAAAATAGGTTTAAAAGATTAATCGATTCGGTGCGGCAAAATGCAAGAATTCTTTTGTCACTCTTTTTTCTCTCTTCTCTTTCTATTGCTCTCTTTCGATTCGTGTCCAGCTGTTTTCGATCGGCGGCAAATGTTCTTCAATTTTCTACATTCATCTCAATTGGACGATTCGAATTGGTTGCTAATTTCCAGCTTTGTTTTCTCGATTAAAAGAATTGCTTAGGATTCTCGATTTGGTTGCGCAATGTCATTCTGAACATGTTTTCGATCTGCGCCACATTTAACTACCACATTTGATCTGTCTTGATTTTCTCTATCTCTCAGCTTCTTAAAGCGACATTTTCATTCTCTTTTTGACTTCAGAATGAAGCCCATGTAGGTCCCTTTCTTTCGCTAAGAGAAACGAAAATAGTGTTTATTTTCATCAATGATGCAGTTGGAATCGTTCCTTTATTTATCCCTAATGGTTGTTAATTTTATTTTATGGTTCACCGTGTGTCTGTGAGCAGTTCTTTCTTTTTTTGTTTTTTTTTTTTTTGCTTTCATTTCTTCTTGTTTTTCGATGTTCGTGATAGCAACTGGATTGTGTTGTTTTTATTCGTAACTCATTTATTTGGCCTGTATCCATTGAAATCATTGTTGCTGTTCATAGGCATCGAATGGTGTGCCGCGCGGTTTGTCCAATCTTTATTTTTATTTTTCTTCTCAATATTTTTCTTTTTCAATAAAAATGTACGTTTTGTGCTTTAATGCTGATGCTAATGCTGCTGCTGTTGCAATGCAGTGTTGTTTTCTTCATCATCATCATCACATTTGGCGCACATCAATTCTCCTGTGCAGTGTTCCTGTTGTCTATTTTGACCGTTTGTTAACATCATCTATTTGTTGGACTGCCATTCTCACTAACTATAAATCTTGCGTGATGCACTTTCCGTGTGGTTGTTGATGTGCATTCCATATACTAGCGAATGAGACAAATGTTCTATTAGAAACTCAATATTTTCATCAGCTCGTAAGCCAATTGGCCCAGCAATAGCTAAGCAACAGCAGAAGCATCAGCAAAAGTCGTAACCATCCATGATTGTCATTATCATTAATATCATCGAGCGCATATATATTGCTATTACATTACTATTTTCATTGCATGTATGTTTTCTTCAATCCGTGTGTATGCCATGCCATTCCATTCGTTCCTTCCACCATTCGTAATTTCTGTGAAACGTTCGTTTTTTTTTCAAACCATTTTTTTCTCCTTTTTTTTTCTACTCTTTTCTCTATTTCTGTTTCTGTTTCTATTTTGTTAACGGTGAGTTGATTATTGTTGAATAAAAATAGAACTGGATGGAGTGCAATTTTTACTATATTTTCAATGCTGTAAATGATTACAAGTTTGTGTGTACATTGTGTGCAGCTTGTTTGAAAAATATAAAATCGGCTCATATTCAAACCAATGAAGAAGAACAACTCGCATTTGTGACAACGGAATCATTTGAAATTTAAAGAGAGAGAGAGAGAGAGAGAGAGAGAGAGAGAGAGAGAGAGAGAGAAGCGAGATAGAGAAAGACAGCGAGAGAGCGAAAGAGAAAGAGCGAGAGAGCGAGAGAGAGAGAGAGAGCGAGAGAGCGAGAGAGCGAGAGAGAGAGAGAGAAGGACAGAGGGCGAAGAAAAGGAATGAAAAAAAAAATGTAGAAAGAAAAACCCATGCGATTGGTTCAACCATGTGATTTGGTTTCGTTAAGAAAACGCAATTTTATGTCTCATAAGCAGATGTAATAGAAGAAGCGTGCAGTTAACGTTTTGTTGCATTTTGCCAATGTTGTAAATAATATGCAAAGCAGCAAGTTCAAATGAAGCTGGTAAACGTCAGGTTACTCAAGGTTATACCGATGCCACATGTGCCCGTTATATTGTGATGTGGCTCCAGGCGAGCATACACTCTCACACACGCCTTCTTATTTGCCAAATATCAACAACGATGTTTTGTTAAAACATTTTCATATTCTTTGCCCTCTCTTCATTTTCATTTGACTG
This sequence comes from Resseliella maxima, assembly GCA_029041755.1. Lineage (NCBI taxonomy): Eukaryota > Metazoa > Arthropoda > Insecta > Diptera > Cecidomyiidae > Resseliella > Resseliella maxima. Next base: position 177,412 of record JAQOWM010000056.1, on the reverse strand, counting down.
TTTTTTCTCGGTGTCAAAATTACCACATCATTTGGAAAATCTCGAATCCGAATCCGAATCCAAATCCGAATATATTTATTCACGATCGATTTGGTGCTTATTATTATGGATTTCATTTTAATTTTACGGCTTTTTATAACAACAAATCAAATATCGTGCCAAACAAAAATTCCATCAAATAAACACAAAAATAGAATAGAATAAAAAGAAAAGACCGGGAGAAAAAAAACCATGCGAAATTGAGAACATGATCAATTTGATTCTTTCTTCATCATTCTTAATCGATACTTTATAGAAAAAATAATAATCGGCAAATTCTCTTTTCATACACAATCGAATCGATCACGTCGATAGCACACAGCATTGAAATAAATACGAACGAATTCAAACATCGTTTTTTTTGTTTTTTTTGTTTTTTTTTTGTTTTTTTTTTTGTTTTTTTTTTGTTTTGCTAAGCAAAATATTTCGTATTTTCGAACAAAACCCGCGTCGATCACAAACAATCAGATACATGAAAATATATCGATTACATTGATATAATAGACACAATTCGATGTCGATGAATTTGAATATAAAAAATATTAAACAAATTTGCTGTTTTTGTCGAAAATATACATTTACAATGCGGTGATTTTCGTTTTGGCCCATTATGAAATGTGAACGACTTTTATTCTCTACAGTTCATTCGCTTATGAGTAATAAATTTGCCAACCACACACAGATCGTCTTTTTTTTTTCTTTCTTTCTCTTTCCCTCTCTCTCTTTCACTCGTTCTGGCTTTTTGTCATTGTTACCACATTAACATTTTTTTTTTGTTGCTGCCTAATCCCTTGTATGGTCCGATTTTGCTTTTTTGGGGTTTTCTTTGAAATCATTCGGTTTTCAAATTTTTGGAATTAATGCATAAAAAAAAATCTTCTGTTTTTGTTTCAACAAAGAAGAAATGGAAAAAGAACAAAAAAAAAACGCGTAAACCAACAGCTTAACTAACTGATGGATTTTGCTGACATTGTCGATCTTACTCTTTCGCTCTCTTTCGTTTGCAAATTTCTAACGAAACATGAACTTCAACATATGTTACCCATCAGTCTTGGTTACCATACGATTTTGCGGCAAAATTTTTCATAAAAAGAATCATCGTTAGCGCATTATCTTCGTTTCGTCAGCCGGTTTGCTTGCAGCACAATTTTCAAGCCACAAATTTTTTCTTTTTTTTTTTTAGTTTTCAGTTTTTTGCATGTGCGCGACGGCGACACTATGTTGTCTTTACTTTTGCATTTGGTTTCATCATTAAAACGCTATTTTGTCGTTCGTTGGCATTGCTTTTGTGAGAAAAAAAAAACATACATATCTGTCGCATCAATTTTTTCTTTCCTGTTGACTTTGCTCATCATCATTCACACAAACACACACACACACACACACACACTCACAAACACACACACTTTTTACCACAATCAGGTAAACGTTTTTAATGTGCCATATGACTTACTTCACGTTTATGGACATACAATTTTCGGTCGAGTTAATGAAGTCTTTCTAGGTGGTTCTTTTTACTATGTCGACTGTTGTTGATTGACGTAAAATTATGTTTCGCATCATTCGCCGCTGTACTTCCCAATGATGATTGCATTCAGATATTTTTTGTTTTTCTCTTTTTCACTTCTCACTTAAAACTTGTATTTTGTGATTTTACTCAGCTATTTCGATTTATGACTCACACTTTGAGCATGGTAATTGAGTTATCATAAATCCATTTAGAAAATTATCACAAAACCTCATTTCATTTAATCATAAATTGATTCGCAAACAAAATTCTTCTAGAAAAAGGAACATCGACAACACTCTTTCAGAATTTGTTCGTTTTTTTTTTTTTTATCGTTTCAACTTTCTAATGTATTCATTTTGATAAAAATGTTTTACCGTTTTATCGGCAGAAATTGCCATTTTCAATGAAATCAAGAGAAAAGCACTAATCATTTCATTTTTGAAGACATTTTAGACATTTCTTTTTTATGTTTAGAACGTTCATGCAACATTTTTTCTATATTTAGAACGTTTGTAAAGTTCACAATCTACTTCGAAACTTTTCGAATAATTTTCACAACGATTCATTTTCGAATCATTCATATGCGATGGCATTAATAATTCGGGAAGCGGAACAAAGGTGATTGATTTAAAATCACCCGAAAAAATTATGACAAAACAAAAACGATTGAAAATCAACATTAATTGCAATTCCGCCAAAAAATGAATTAATAACTGATCAACACAACGATTATCTATCGTGATATTTGAGAAAGAAAGAATAGAAGAAGATGATGACGACGACGACGACGACGACAACAACAAAAAGGAACATAAAAAAAAAATACATTCGATTTTAACACGATCGATTGAATCGATGTGCCACGATAATTCTGGATGATGTTGATTACATTCAATGTTATTACCATCCAAATCGCATATATATGAAGTTCATTTGTCGTAATTATTAAGTGTTTAAGTGAATAAGATACACGCTTAAAATACCAAAGCCTATAGCTTTGTATGCGCGCATAAGATGAGTTGTCTCATCTCATCATCATCGTCGTCGTCGTCGTCGTCATCGTCGTATAGAATCAATTCAATTCCCATTCAGTAATTTGCTGGAAATAACAGATTCCACAAACGGTTTTTATAACTTACAATCCAAAATTACGACTGCTTCACAATTATTGAAGAAGAAGAAGTGGAAGAGAAAGAACACAACGAAAAAAAAAAAGAAAAACGGTCAACATTCTTGGTCGCTACTACATGTGATGCGCATTCAATTGTAGTGCGGTGCCCACCAACATGTCTCACTCTTCCAGTTCATTGACGATTTTTTTTTTTCTTCTCTCTACATTCGCTCTTCACTCATTTTATGTATTATGATCATATGTGTATGTTATTCGTTCTCATTAGATTGTTGTTTTCAATCGTGTTTAATTTGATGAGTTTTGTTTCTATTATTTCTATTTCAAGTTCCGTTTCTTTTTGCTATCTGAATTCTGTTTATATTTTTATTTCTATTCAGATTTCTTCTCTCCCTATTTCGCTCTCTCTCTCTCTCCCTATCTCTCTCTCTCTCTCACACACACACACAGACTCTATTTCACTCTCCATCACTCAATGATAGAGCCTAGATGTTGATGCTCTCGATCAATATCTCGCTGTTGGCGGTGATTTTGTTGTTCTTTTTTCGGTGTCTTGTCTTTCATTGATTATTGCTGCTGGCAGTGATTATCGCTAAAAACCAATGCTTACGATGATGAGTGTGTGGAATTTCACAATTTGATTGATCAATATCCGATCAAATGACCCATCTTTACTCATAAATATAGTCCAGGCATGACGTCAAAATCAAAATAAAAATGGCCTGATTTTAAGTGGATTTAGTAGCTTCGTAGACACATTGAAATTAATTTAAATTGAGTAACCGCAAACTGACCTAAGCGAACATAACAAATGGTTTTTTGTTGTTGTTCATTTAAATTCTACTTTATCGACGAATTTATGATGAAATTGTGTTTGATTTATTTTTTGAACGTTCGAATAAACCAATTAATGGAGAAAAAAAAAATCCATCGAAATTTGAATCAAACGATCTCGCCAACACCATTTTACCGATATACATATATATTTTATATAGTGATGAATTCGGTAGATAACATCATGTAGGAAACTAATCAAGAAAACACACGAGAATGAATCGACTCACAAGCCAATATGATGCATAGAGAGTAAACAAAACAAACGGGAAATTAATCGATTGGTGAATAAATTTCCATAAATTGAGAGAAAATAAATCATATTTCTTTCTCTTTTTTTTTGTGTATGGTGTTGAAAATACATTATGTCATAAAAAGCACGAAACCATTCCGACGATAAGGTGCAAATCGGAAGAATCTGACTCAATCGTTGATTAATTCAATTTTATGATATTTCTTTTTCGCAGTTATTGTTATTGTTATGACTATGATTGTGCATTTTCAATGATACGTTTCGTAAAATCCATAAAATGAATGCTTGCACAGAATTCGTTATCGAGTGAATTGAATATGCGTTCAGCGCATCGTGATACTGGTTTTCCCTAGATGCCAATGACTATCTCTGTGCCTTCGATTCGATTCGTCATCGTTTTGCTATGTGATTTTTGTTTTGTTTTTTTTTTACTTTGTTTATTTCGATGTAATTCATTCATTCATACTCATTTTGAATCAAGCTTACGATTGCTTAGCTAAGCGCTTATTACTATGTCACTTTTTCACATTTGTGCGTTTCTTCTTATTTTTTTCTTGTTTTTTTTTTTCATATTTTTTCCATCTTCGCTTTTTTCCCTTCTTCGAATGTGGACTTTTGTCATAAAGATTTGCTTAAGCTGTGATTAACATGATGTTTATGTTACGATCATCTTGAGTCAGTTCTTCTTAATGAACGAAACGACGAAAAAAAAAGAGAACATTCACAATTGACCATTGTACGCATCAATCGACCGATGCAAACCATAATTTATAACGCGATTTGTAATTTATTATCGATCTATTATTAGTTTTACTCTCTGAATCGTTGTTCTGTATCGGATCGTTCATTTTCCGTTTCGTTTTTTTTTTCTCTCTGCTTTTTCTTTTCGTTTTGATTCGCTTGTTTATTTTTATTATGTATAAATGTTTGTGCGAAAATGCATTTTCTATGTTATGCTCTTAGCTTTATTACGAATTCATCGTGTGTACATTGTACACGGTTTTACTTCGTTTGATTTACACTTGGGCCAGGGCTCGAGGGATCTCTTTCCTTCTCGGCCTCTTTCTCTGGTTCCTTTTTCTTGCTTTTTCTTTCTCTTTTCCTTTCTCTACCTCTCTCTTTATCTCTCTCTCACTCTCTCTCTCTCCCTCTCACTCACTCTCTCCCTCTCTTCCTTGGTGTTTTTTTTCTCTTGATCTCTGTTTACCTAAAATGTTCTCTCTTTTTCTCATTCTCATCACTCGTCGCGCTGAATTATATTTATGAATGTATGAATAATCTAATCTATTTTTATTATTTTTCCCATTCATTCAAATATAATTACACAAATTGCCATTGATGTTGATTCGTGTTCAAATCCATTGGAATACATGAACAATTTGATGTGTTCATGAACATACGTTCATCTGCCCAGCAACATACAAAACAACGTGAATGTATGATCTGCTGGTAAAATGTGTCGTATTTATGTTCTGTTTGAATGGTTCAAGTGGATAAGAGATGGAGAGAATCGATTGATATGACACCAAAAATAAATTAATTGTAAACGAGATGCGGCAAATAAACACACGCAAACGATAAAAATGGCAAAAGCGAACATAACTGTACAATATCGAGCGCGAGCTCACATCATTGGACGTCTTGTTTTTTTTTTGCACTCTTTCAAAGAGTGTTTTACCATTCTTTTGAGCTTAGAATGGACAACATCAAACGAAACAAGAATCGTTCTTCTTTTCTTCTGTTGAATGATGAAACAAGAATGGTTTTTTAAACAACATAAAAATGGTCTTCAAACAACATAAGAATCGATTTTCAATGAAACTAGAATGGATTCTTATCGAAAAAAAGAATGAATTTTTAACGAGCATCAAACGGCTTGAAATGACATTAAATGGGATTTATTAAGACAGAAGTGAAAAAGACATTGGTGTTAAAAAGCATTTCAAGCAAAATGTTTGGCAGTGAGATCAATTTCTATGAATAGAATCACCACATCGAAAATTATTCTTACGACCAACGGTGATCGAATGTATCTGTCGAAAATATCTTTCTATTTACACAAGCATCCAAAATAGACAAAATTTCATCAACTTAATTAGTTTCTTTTATATCCGGCGACAAATAAAACATTCTCTTTCCATTTTGTATTGAGAAAAGAGTGAGAGCCGCAAGATTTATGCGGAAAATATTTTTGATATATGAATTGGCGGGCGTTTTATGGTTGAGAAAAGTGGTTGTCGGTTGTGTATGCAAACAAATTAAGTGTGCCTATTCGAAATGGTTCTTTTGTGTGTGTGCGTTTTTGGGGAAGAGGGTGCGTCGACCCTATTTGCACCAATCTGCCAACAACATGATTCATACATGTGCGACGACAACCGGGTTTCCCTCACAAACAATTGCAAATGCAATGTGCGTACACAATATCTGAACCACAATCGGCCATCTCAGCATAATATCAGATTTCACACACCTAATCTTCTTTTGTCGATTGTTTGTGCATTCGACATGATTTGTTTTTGTTTTTGCCCAGACATTTCGGTCGTCTATTTTCGATTAATGCCCAAATATGTTGAAATAAATGAAGAAATCACAATCGATTTGATGGTTTTTTTTCCGTCTTCATCTTTCATATTTGGCAAATATTGGGGAGGGGGAGGCGCGTTTGAGATGTAATTTCGTTGGATATTTGCAATTACTTTTCGGAATTTACTCGATGAGGGAAAAAAGACAATTTGATGTGACGCGATTGATTTGGATATGCATTAAATGGAGAAGACAATTCATCAATAAGAAGGGCTGTGCAATTGCTACATTAACGATGTGCGCCCATGATAAATTGATAAATATCAAGAAAATTACGTTTAACAATGAAATGCAAACAGAAAGCCTATTAGTGGCTAAGCCAACGGCATGAACCAAACACACTCCAAATCTCACCACACCACACCATTCACAATTTGTCAAACGCAATTTTTGTTCATTCTTTTAACTTCTTTACTCTTGAGGCGATGTCTACGCACACACCAGACACATTTTGAATCATTTTTCGCCTCGAAACACGTAAAATCAACATAAAGAGAAAAAAATCCGTGAACTAATTTTCATTGTTTCAACAAGTCTATTTGGCAAAAACAGTGTTTGCATTGTTGATTTTCGGTTGTTTGTCGCAAGCGCACATGTACAATTCTGACATAAATTATATCGACAACCAAATACTAACAACAATGTGTGTATTTGTAAAAATTAGGTTTTTATGTTGAATTTAGAGACCGTAAACATTGAACAAACAATTTACATTGCACAAAAGGAATTTTCTCGTGAAAATTGCATTCAATTAATTGCGAAAACAATTTATGCATTGTTCCCTGATAGAGAAACGGTGATGATGATGACGTTAACAATACAGTCTTTTCAAATTGAATTGAATATATTCGGGCAAATCCTTTGTAAATGCAACGATGGATTTGTTTTTATTGCACCGTGTTAAAGAATATACAAATCAAACAGCATAAATGAATTTATGAATTGCGATTGAGATTCGGATTCGGATTCGAATTAAAATTGGAAGGGTGTGAATCATTCGAACAATGGCCTTTTATGAGACAATCATGCATTGCTAGTGCAATGCTCTCCCCCTATCTCTCTCACTCTTTTCTTTGTTTTTTCCCTTTTTTTCTCATCCTTTTCTTCCTATTTTGTTATGTCGTTCTCTCTCGCAGTCTCTCTCTTTCTCTCTCACTCACTCTCTCTCTCTCTCACTCTCTCTCTCTCTCTCACTCACTCACTCACTCTCTCTCTCTCTCTCTCTCTCTCTCTCTCTCTCTTTCTCTCTCGTCTTCCTTTGCATTTTATTGCGAAAATACCGTTTTCGTTAACTCTCTAATCTGTTTTCAATACAACAAACGACCGACATTTCATCTCTTTTGCTGACGTTTGTTGACATTGAGCTAGCAAGAATTTGTTCTAATTTGACTTTTGTGGCAATGTGTTCTAATTCAATTTGAATACTTTCATTAAATTTCCTTCAAATACTTTCGTTAATTATTTCGTATGAACTTTCGTTAATTCGTTGGAATACTTTCATTAACATTCTCAACCAAAAAACATTGTTCACCCACTGACGAAAAACCACAAAAAAATTGTTCCATCAAACGAGAGCGACACGCGCTGGAATACCGGTGTTAGCACTTTTTTTTTTTGCATGTTAAATGTCTTTGCATTTGACCGACATTTCAATGTCTTCTTCTTGATTAAACACATTTTTTTTTTTATTTGTGAGTGTGTTGTTCAAGTGGCGCTTCGGCCATCGTAACAAATTTAATTTAAAATTTTAAACCATACATGGAGAGACGCTTTTGATTGTCATTGCGATGATGACACAGTAAGCAAATGACAAACATAAGTAGATTAAATATATGATATGTGAATAGTTTGAATGGAACACAACAAATAAACAACAACAACAGCAAGCAATAATGACAAGAACTTGTGATAGAAAGACAACAACAAAACGAGAGAAAAGAAAAAAAAAAGAAAGGAATTCTGAAATAGAACTTGTTTGAAAAGTCTATCTCAAGGGTTTTTACATGTGTACCATCTTTCACTTGCACAGTAGCAAAAACAAACAACTCTCATTGCGATCAAATAGAACACACAAACCAAACGATGTATGTAAATCGAGTGCGGCCACAATAACGACACACGTGAAATTGAATTGGTTTATGCACATAAAATGACAAACAACAAAACTCGTACAAATAACCGCATTCTTCTTTGCCGTTTTTCTTCTCTCTCTCTCCCTCTCTCTCTCTCTCCTCCCTCCCTCTCTCTCTCTCTCTCTCTCTCTCGCTCAATCACTGTTTTCTCGTCAAAATTTTGCTCGCCGATTGAATCTGGATTTCAATCGAAAACGACACATGGAATTCATTTCATTCCGTTGCAGGAGAGAAAAGAAAGAAAAAAGAATAATATTTACTGCGTGCACACACACAAAAAACGAGTTCGGCCACACTTCAAATCCAAAGTGAAATGATGAAGAAAAGAATTTTTAACCAAGAAGAAGCAAAACTGGATTAATATTATTACCCGACCAATAAAGCGTATAATTTAGTCGAATGTGCCATTTCTTCGTTTTCTCTCTCTCTCTCTCTCTCTCTCTCTCTCTCTCTCTCTCTCTCTCTCTCTCTATCTTTATTTTCATCTTTACTTCTATGATGAAAAATTATCAGATTTTTCTTCGTCAGTATTTGTTTTTTCTTTCTCTGTCATTTGGTTTTTGTTTTATTTCATATATCAAATCATCATATGCATACATTGTTGCTGAATTTACTATTATCATTATTATGTTCATCTCATTCGGTAGCCTTGTTTTGTGGTCAATAACATCATTATCGTTTAGAACTTAAATACAATGCGATTTCAATAACATGATGGCAAACTCAAAAATAGAAAAAAATCCATTTATGAACATGTATAACATGACACATCGATCATTAATATGAGCTCGTGAAATAGAAGTAACATATTTTCATTTTGATGTCATGTGGATTTATGATATTATTTCAGGTATAAATTGAATTGAAAATCTCCGAAATGAATGGAAAACGTCATTCAATCGCATAATCATGAATAGAAAACGTCATTCAAACGCTAAAAATAGCGTGTGATTTAATTGAAAACAAAACACAAAATACAAAAATTGGAATAAAAATAACTGTGAACTAAATGAAAATCGAACGAATGCCATTTCGTTTTAATTTACAAATAAACGAAATTTTATTCCCAATTGAACTATAATCAAATAAGAACCTTTCATTTTAATAATTGACAGAGTTAATACTGTTCCGATTTCTGATTGTGGTCCGTTATAAAATATATTTTTCTTTTTGATTAAAAATTCGAATTCAACTACACCTTTCATCTTGATTGTGGAACAAAAACTGAGAATAAATAATCAGAAAATTGAGAATAAGAATGAAAAGTAGAAAAAGACAAAAAACACGCTTCTACACACATCATAATTTTAACAGTAAAAGTTGTCTTAATTTCATCAATTTACCAACACGCATTGCACGGACGACTCTTAAAAGTTATTTAAACAATGACAGCGATTTACGATGATACCGTAAGCACGTACACAACAGTAGTGTATATTACTCGAGATCACAGATTTTCTGACGAAAAAAAAAAAAAAAAAAACGAGAGAAAAAGCGAGAAAACAACAAAGAAAGTTTATGTAGCAAGTGATGGTGGAAAAAAGATTGAAATCACTTTATTTCGTGAAGTACATCGAAAAAGGGTCTGCAACAGTGAATGAAATTATGTGAATATTACTTAAATATTGACAATTAAGTATGGTGTAATATATAATTATGCGGATGATGATTTTGACTGAGTGTGTGCGTGATGATAAAATCCGTTGCTAATGTGTCTTTCATCCGAAATTCTATCATCATCATATCGCTTTATTTGACGGGTTGAGAGGCATAATTTGATCGCTTTTAATTCGCTGTGCAACTGTAGTTTTTTTTTTCCTTTCTTGATAAAATGACATTGATTTAGGTTCCGTTTGCTGCTGTTACTGACGTTCGCATCATTTATTACAAACTGCAGCACGCAAAAACCCGTATGTCGAACAATTAGGCACTGTCTTTCGACTTATGAGTTCACATGTGAATTTGGCACTTTTTCAAATTAACGTTCTTATAAGAACGTAAAAAGTATACTTTTTTCCCCACCAGTGAACATTCTTTTTTCTCGTCGAACACTCTTTTTTTTTTTTTTTTGACTTTCTGATCTGAGTTATGTTTCCTTCCGCAATTACATTCACTGAATTGCGACAAAAGAAAATGAGAGGGAATTAAAAGGAAAAAAAAAATCAATGAATTAATGCAATTTTACAAATGTACTAATGCAATTTTAATTTTCTTCCTTCTTTCTTTCTTTCAACGAACAGGTCCACAATGACAACGTTTATACAACGAGGAGCCAAGAGATGGCTTGAGATTGGAGCGGTTCTTGCTTTATTTCTAGTTATTCATGTATCAGCTAACGAAACGGGTAAGATTATTTCTGATAACAATCTGATATATGGTATTTTTTTTTTCGTTGAAGTTTCTAAAGAAATTGTTTTTTTTTTTTTTTTTGCATTTGATTTTTATATCTGCATTTTAAATTTGGTTAACGGAACCAATGATGATTTTATAAAATGCAAATTGTGAAAACAGATTTTTTCATTTGTTTTGTATTGATTTTAACCAATGCATGGAAAGGTGAGAGAGAGGTAGAGGAAGCTAGAGAGAGGAAAAGAAAGAGAGGAAGAGAGAGAGAGAGAAGGAGAGAGAAAGAGAAAGAGAAAGAGAAAGAGAAAGAGAAAGAGAAAGAGAAAGAGAAAGAGAGATATTTTGATAGTTTAAAAAAGAGAGTGAGTGAGGGAGACAGAAGGAGCAAAAAGGAAACTGACAAAGCGAAACAGCAGAGGGACGGAAGAAAAAGAGAAAAAAAAAAATTAAAAAGAGTAATAATAAAAAAGAGTGAGAGCGATAGATGTCAGTTGATTAAATATCATAAATGTCGAATGGATTTTAGAATTAAATCAGAGATGGAAATGTGTTTTTTTTTTTTCTCAATGGAAAAACGTTGATTTCATAGACTTGCGAATATATATTATATACATAGTGATTATTTATGGATGCTATTGTGAAATGTAGTAAATGACAGAAAATGCATAAATTATGGAATATATTGAAAGCCTTTTTTAATCCGTTTAGGATTTTAGTGTTTTTATGCAGAAAAAAAAAATAGATGTAAAGCATAAGTTCAGTCGGTTCATGATGTGATGGGTATATAATAAAGATATTTATGATTGAAAAATCGCATGGATCTCTCTTTTTATCTCTCTTCACCTCCCTTCGCCTCTTTTTGCCTCACTCCACCTCATTTGCAACTTGACTGCAATTCTAATTTATTTATTCGTTAATATCGAGCCATGTTTTTCATCTTCATGTCCATGGCACATTTCGCTGGAGTTCTGTGGAGAAAAAAAAAAGCGCAAGCCGATTCACACAAAATGATCCCTTAATAATTTATAAATTTCATCAGTTTATTTATATCGATTTTATATTTGTTTTCGCATTTGTATCGCCGTTGATTTGTTTTGTGCGAATTCTTCTTAAATTTTTGTTACTCATGTTTGGTTTTGTTTTGATTTTATTTTTTTTTTTTTTTCGCAGATTTAGCAACATCGGCCGACTGCTATTACAACTATAATCATTATAGTGAAGGCGATCGCATCCTAACAAATGAACCATGTTTAAATTGTACATGCCATAATAAAATGCTAATGTGCTACCTGAAGGTATGTCCGTTTACAAAGCCGATTGGTCAAGATTGTACGATTGAAAAACGCGAAGATCAATGCTGTCCAATTATTACGTGCCCAGAAGGTAAATATAAACACTAACTAAACAATATGAAACAGTACGGCGCAACAAATATAATATAAATAAAGAAGAAACATTTGTTTTTCCCTTTCGATGGCGAAAAACACCTAACAAATCAGCTAGCTCACTTTTAATTGCATTCGCTTGAACGAACTGATTAAATAAACGTTTATTTTCACAATCTCAATTCCCTACATTTTTCTTTTTTTTTTCGATTTTATTTGGTTTTATTTGCCTTTAGTGCCAGTCGAACTCGACCATAGTTCATCGCAATCATCAACCGATTTAGCAACGCATCAAAATTATGGATGTTCAATCGACGACCAATTCTATCCAGAAGGAGCTCAGGTATGTTCGACGTCATTTGATCACGTCCACACATTATTCATTTCTCTTTGTTTTACTGTATTTACTTTATTTTATATTCAATTCGATTCATTAAGGATTTTTATTCTCTTTTTCTCTATTTTGATTTGCTTAACTAATGAATTATACAGATTCCTGGAAATCCAAAGAAACCATGTGAATTGTGCTATTGCATACGGAATATGACGTCTTGTGTAATGCAAGAATGTACATTGCATGTTGATGGCTGCCGACCGATTTACAATAAGGGCGTTTGCTGTCCAGTTCGTTATGATTGCGGTAAATTAACAAATGAGTTTTTAATGAATTTTCAACAAAAAAAAAAAAAAAAAAACGAAATTCTTCCTTTTTCGTTCAACAGAAAAGTCCCTTTGTTAATCACATAATTTGCAATCAAATCTTCATCATTTGTCGAAAATTTCAACTCGAAATTGACATTTTTCGATTGTTTTTTGGATTTTTTCCATTTCTCGAGTTTTTTTCTTATTTCATGTAATCTTTTCCCAATTTTTTTTTTCGCATTTTCTGTTTTCTTTGTTTTCCTTTTTCTTCGTTTTTTGAAGTAAACTTATCACTCTTTTCTGAATTTATCTTTTACATTTCGTATTTGATCTATAAAAACGAAAGAAAAATACTAAAAAAAATTGCCCGTAATTAGTTTCTCATCTTTGAATTTCTTTTATTCTGCTCCCATTCAAAAAAAAAAAAAAAAAAAAAAAAAAACTTAGCTCGCGATGATGAATTACCATTGATGCTTGAAGATCAAACGACAACCGAAGCACCATCACAAGGTTTTATTATCACAACGACTAGTGCACCAATTGAAGCGGCCACCTGTCTTCACAATGGCATTCATTATATTGACGGTGAAAATATTGATACAGATCAACCATGTGAACATTGTTATTGTATGCGTGGTGATATTGTTTGTGCTGTTCAAGAATGTAAACCACTTGAAATGCATGGTAAAAATTGTACAGCACGTGCTCCAGGACCAGGTGAATGTTGTCCACAAGTGTATGAATGTGAAAGTGATATGCAATCAACAACATTGGTCGCTGAATTGGATGAATTATCATCAGAAGCACCAACAACATTGGGTTTCAAAGGTGATGATGTGGCTGAACCAATTTTAACAACAACACAATCGGCCTTAAGTTCAGTGCATCTTCAAAAGGATGCAATTACAACCGAAGAAGCTATTGCTGATACAACGTCACAACGAATTGATGAATCTGAAAATGAAATTCATGACAAAGATTATGATCATATGACAGTTAAACCATCCCGAAGCAATTTTACTGCACAACAACAACAGCAACCGGACGCAGTTAATGATCGCATTGAAGGAGAAGATAGTACGACATTATTGAGTAAATTGGAAGAAATGGCCGCAACAACCATTTTGGCTGAATCTGGTCCAGCTAGCGATGAACAAATCACAACTGTTTTGCCAGCAAGCGCTAGCCAACCAGCTGAAAAAGAAGCCGCAGAAAAGGAATCCAGCGCAACTGAAAAAGCATCCAATGAAAATGATGGCATTTTGAGCAATTTGTATACAACAATCAAATCAATTATCGATTTTTCAACAACATTGAGCCCAATTCAGGAACAAAAACCACACGACGAAGGTGAATTCTTATCAAATGTAATTCCAGGTGAAGGTGATTGTTTGGATGAAGGCATTAGTTATGCAAATAATACAAATGTTCCAACGAAAAATGTATGTGAATTATCGTGCTTGTGTTACAATAGCATCGTTCAATGTGAAAAAGTTCTATGTGCTCCAATGCCACCAAATGCAGAAAATTGTAAAATTTTGCATGAAGAAGGTTTGTGCTGTCCAAGCTATCATTGTGAAAGTATGGAATTTATGACTGCCACACCACCAACACATCCAGCTGAAAATCAAGTAATGCATCGTGATGGACAAATCGATAGCACAACTTCGGCACCATTGAGCGATGAACAACAAACCAATGAAGCTGACATCGAACTAGATAGTACAACAGTTCAACCGGCACCAATTTCAGGTAAATTGGATGATTCACTTGAAGCCAAACCAGAAGCAACTACTGAAAATGAATTGGCAAAAGAAACTAAAGCACCAGAATTGGAAAGCTCAACGGCTGCAAAGGAAGAAATTCCAGCTAAAGTTGAAGATAAACTTGAAGCGAAACCGGCGAAGGGTGAAGAACCATCAAAGGCCGAAGAACCATCAAAGGTCGAAGAACCATCAAAGGGGAACCAAAGCTGAAGAACCATCCAAGATTGAAGATGAACAACCTGCATCAGAATCTCCTAAAGAAGAAACCGTCACTGAAGCTGCTGATTCAAAAGACCAACCAGAAAGCACAACATTAGCCGTACAAAATAAATTTGGCGAAGACAAACAAAGCGATGAAAATCAACCGGAATTAGTTCAACCAGCCACTGAAAAGGCATCCGAAGAATTACCAAAAGATCTCACCACCGAGGGTAGTAAATTACACGATGAAAACTTAGCCAGTGAATCTGATGCAACAACTCAATCGGCACAAGATGACAAACTCACACCAACCACACAAAAAGTACAACAAGACATCGACATTTCGACCGAAGCTCAGAAGAAAGGTGAAGGCGAAAGCCAAACCGAAAGTGAAATTTCAACCGAATCACAAGAAGGCGCTGAACCATCTGCACCACATGAACAACAACCATCACAAGATGTATCAGAACAGCCAATTACAACTGAAGCTTCATTAGGTCAAAAGGAACAACAACAAGATGAAATTGCAACTGTAGCGCACGAAGAAGCTTCAACAGAAGAACAAAAACCAAGTGAAATTTTAACCGAATCTCAAAAGGAAAGTGACATTTCAACCGAAGGTCAAAAACAAAGTGAAATCTCAACTGAATCGCAAGAAGGTGCACAGCCAGCTGGTCAAGCTCATGATGAATACATTACAACGGAAGGTTCATTGATTCAACAAGAAGGTGCACTTCCAACTGAAAGCCAAAAAGGAAGCGAGATTTCCACTGAAAGCCAAAAAGATGGTGAAATATCAACCGAAAGCCAAAAAGACAGTGAAATTTCAACCGAAGCTCAAAATGAAGGTGAAATCTTAGCCGCTCAACCGGATTTGGAAAAACACGATGAATCAATCACAACTGAGCAATCAATTGCACAAACAGGTGAAGGAGAACAACCGCAAAAGACTGAGGACTCACCTCAAAAGGGCGCAGAATTATCACAACAACAAACTGAACAACCAAACATTCAAGATGAAGGTGCTTCAACTGATAAATTGGAACATGAACAGCCATTGTCAACTGAACAAAGCATCAAATTATCAGAGCAACCAGAATCTACAGAAAAATTAGCATCAAGTGAAACAGAAAAACCATTCAAAATGGCCGATGATATGTCAAGCACTGAAAAACTACCCGAAGAAGAATACGCCGACAAGGTAACTGAAAATTTGATTCCAGATTCAAGCACTGAACAACATGCTGAAATTTCAACGGAAAAACTCAAAGAACCAACCGAAAAGAGTGAAGATGGGCAAGTGTCACCGGTTGAATCAACAACTTTGAATGCTGAACAAAAACCAAGTGTACCACAAAAGAGCGAAGAAGAAACAACACAACAAAGTGCTTATGAAATGCCTGAAATCAATGAAATCTCAAGTGAACACATTCCATTAGAAAGTGATGATCATAAAACTGAGAAAGATTCATTCGCTGCATCGGCAACTGAATCACAACCAACGGCCACCGAACAATTGCCAGAAAGCTCAACAGGACAAGGTGCAGAAAGTGAAAACAAGGATGAGCAAAGTCCAACGCAAAAAACTGAAGAGAAATCGGAAATGTCAAGTACCGAGCAATCGCATCAAATGAAACAAGAAGCAAGCACTGAACAAGCACAAGAAGAAGCAACAACATTGTCATCAAAATTGAATTTGGGCGGATTGAGTCCAAATGAATTTAAAGAAGGTGAAGTCGTTGCTGAAGGCGATAAAGAAGATTTAGATTTGATTGATGCAACAACAATTGGAAATTTGCACGAAGAAGCTCCAAGTGCTACTGAAACAGCAAATGGTGAGCTAAAACCAGAGGAAGATCAGAAACCTACAGAACAAAAACCAGAGGAACAACAAGGAAGTGAAGAAAAACCAGAACAACAAGCAGAATTGACATCATCGGAAGGTGTCAAAGAATCAACGGAACAATCTGCTCCAGAAAAATCAGCTCCAGAACAATTTTCAACTGAACAACAATCATTGACTGAGCAATCATCGACTGAACAGTCTTCATCTGAGCAATCATCTTCTGAACAATCATCTTCTGAGCAATCATCGTTCGAACAATCGTCCCCATCAGAAGCAGCACCAGAACAACAATCAACCGATCAACCAGCATTTGTTCCATCCCACGATGACCAAATAACAGAAGGTCCAATTGTTTCTGATGAAAAACAACCACAATCCAGTAGTGAAAAATCTCCTGAATCGACCACCGTATACGAAATTACATCAAAACAAGAAGATCTCGAAATAATCACCGAAAATATAAGTGTATCGAAACAAGAAGATTTGGACCTCATTCCATCTTCAGAAGAGAAAGAAGCCACGACTTCATCCAGTGAATCATCGACACCATATTCAGAAAATCATGATCTCGATACGAAATATTCGACTGAATCAAAATCACAAGCTGAATCGACACAAGCACCAATGTCGGCCGAATCAAGTACCCATGGCAAAGAGGAAGAACAAAAACAACCATCATTCGTTGATGCATTCCTTGAAGAACAACATGTACCACCAGCTGCCACTGAAAAAGATCATATTGAACATGCCACATCAAGTGTTGAACAAAGCGAGCAAACAACATTCAGTGTATTGTCAGAAAAATCAACTGAAGCCACTGAAATAAAACAAGAAGAACCAATGCCAACAGAAGCACCAATTCAACGACCTGATCTTGAATCCGGAAATCAAATGCATATTACCGATGCTGAACAATCATCATCAATCGATTCGTCAATTACCACAGAAGCTGCCAAAGATGAATCAGCCGTTGCCGCCACAACATTGGCCAGTGTTTCTGCACCAGCAGATCACTCGAATCGATTTGATGAAGAACAAACAGACGTAAAGGAAGAGGAACAACAACCAATCACAGAAAGTACATCCGGTGAAAGTCCGAAAGATGAACAACCAATTCGTCACGTTCAATTGGCAACCACTGAACAAAATATTATCGATGTTACAACACTTTTGAATAAGATTCATGATGAAAATGTTGCACAAGCAGTCGCATCATCAACAGCCAGTAGTATCGGTGAAGAAGCTACGACACAAGGACAATTTGAATTACCAGCACAAACTGAAAAAGGTGAATTGCCATCAGAGCAGCAATCACAATCCACTGAACAGTCGTTATCACCTGAATTGACCGAAGAGAAAACGGAACAAACACATGTACAGTCACAAGAGCAACCACTTGAACAACAGCCTCAAGAACAACCAGAAATTCCATCAGAACAACCAGAACAGCCACATGAACAGACCGAACAGCCACAGTCACAAGAACAACCAAAAGAGCCAGAAAGCACTTCAGCTCCAGTTCAATTGGATGAAAAACCAGAATCTCAACCAATTGACGAAAGCATTTCAACGGAACAACCAGCCATTTTTGAAGAAAGTGAAGTAACAACCCAACAAGCCGCTCAACAGCCAGCTCAATTTGACGAATCATTGGAAAGTTCAACATCAGGCGTAGCATCTCAAGAGCAACCATCAGAGCATACGGATCGAAACCAAGAAATTCCATCCGAAGCTACAACTGAACAATCGGAACTCAATAAACCAATGATTCTTTTAGCTCCAGTCATTCCAGCTCAAGGTGAAATTGATGAAAAGGCACCAGAACAGTTCAGCACTGATGCACCTTTGTTAAGCGATGATCAAACAACACAATCACAACAAGAAATGGAATCACATAACTTGTCAAAGGGTGAAAGTGAATCGTCATCAACTCAAAGGGATGAAATGATTGAACAACAACCAACTGAAGCCAATGCACCACAAATGCCAGTTGAAAGCAGCAGTGAAAATGCACCAATTGTCCCAGAAACAACGGCATATGAACAAGAAGCAATTTCAGCAAGTACAAGCGAACCAGCTAAATCAAGTGAAACATCTCAATCAAGCAGTGAACCATCTCAATCAAGCAGCGAACCATCTCAATCAAGCAGCGAACCATCTCAATCAAGCAGTGAACCATCCCAAACAAGTGAACCATCACAACATGATGAATTGCCAGCTAGTGAAGTATCAACGCAACAAAGTGAAAGTGGTGCCGCTCAAGAAGAACAATCATCAATAAAACCATCTTTATTGGATGGAACAACGATAAAAAGTGTCGTTGATTTAATAACAACATTAAGCCCGGCTGTTCAACAAGAATCAGAATCAACAACAGTTGCTCAATTGGCTGAACAATCATCATCAAGCCAAGAACCAATTTATAATCGTGTCGGTGCAGATAGTTCATCAACATCTGCCTATCAAGAATATTATACAACTGAAGCAACACTTGCTGATAATAAAACAAATTATGAACATCAACAACATCAAACGTATGCATCACCGCCTGAATCAGCAAATAATATACCATTGATTCGTGAGCCAACATTAAATGAGATTACGACTAAACTTGCCGAAAGCTTTGATACAACAACATTGCCATCAATTCTATTAACAAGTAGCCATACAGAACGAATTAGTGATAGTACAACGATTAAGAATACTCAAGCAGAGATTATGGATACAACGCAACATAGCAGTGACATTGAACAATCATCTGGAATTGGTCAACAAGATAATAATAATGGTCAACAGCAGCAACCATCGTATCCACCATTTGATAGTGGATATGGATCAGTGCCATCACAATATCCCGATGAAGGTGAATATACCGATGAAGAAGAGCCAACCGTATTTGGACCGGGTACATGTCGTTATGGTGGCAAATTATATGTATCCGCACAACAAATACCAAGAGACGATCCATGCGATTTTTGTTTCTGCTTCCGCAGTGATATTATTTGTTTGCAACAATCATGTCCGCCACCAATAAATGGTTGCCATGAAGAACCAATTCAAGGTTTTTGTTGTCCAAGATACGAATGTCCCGTATCAATGGGTTTGGTATTAAATGCAACAACAACAACAACAACCACATTACCACCATATCTGTCACATTTCCAACGAAATAGTGGCAAAGTCACACGAAGCGGTTGCCAAATTCAAGGTGTTACATACAAAATTGGCGAACGTGTTACAACCGCCAGTGGACCATGCATCGATTGCATGTAAGTATTTTTCCACAGATTTTTCAAACGATTTCGTTAATCATTTGATTTTCTTCAATTTCTTTGGAAAATTTTGAACTTTTTCAAACAAATTCCAATTTGTTTCATGAAAATTGACGGGGAACAAATTCTTTTTTTTTTTCAACGAACTTCCTTCAATATACTGTTGAAAAATGTTTTCGAATAAATGTTGCTGTTTCGATGAAAATCAATCGAAAATGTTTCGAAATTGTACACGATTTTATCTCGATTTTCCAATGATTTTGATTAAATTTTCGAATAATTTTGATCAATCTCTAATGAAATTTTCATTTTCATTTTTATTTTCAAACATTATAGATGCGGTGGCGATGGCCAAATGAAATGTGACCCCAAAGTCTGTACTCCCGAGCCAATGTTACGTCAAATGATTGCGTCAGCGAAACGAAGATAAAACATTTATTAAAAATGTGTTTACTACAGGACAATTGCACACCGTTTAACATTTTTCACAATAAATCAATAGATTTGCTGTTCATTTGAAAATCATCAAATGCGTAAAAAAAATAAAACGGAAATAGAAACAAGCATGGAAATTACACAAATAATTATATACACAAACACACACACACACACGAACAATTGAAAGAAGAAAGAAAGGAAGAAAAAAAAACAAAATAACATACACACGCACACACATTTTAAATGTAGCTCATAGGTCTGATTAGTCTGTATAAATATAAAATATGAAGCAAGTATCTAGTATCTCTCAAAGTTAAAAAAAAAAAAACACACAAAAAGTTAAAAGACGTAGCCGTAATAATATTGAGCGTAGTATGTGTAGATCCTTAAGACTAATTTTACGGATAACAGCAACAAAATTAATTAAACAAAACAAAATAAAAAAAATACACACAAATATACACATACACATACACACAAGATCCACATGATTAATTTAATTGAATTAATGTTGAATGTGAAACAAAATATACACGCGTAATGATTAAATGAATAAAAATGAATTAATCAACACGTACGACATAAGTATAAGAAGTATAATTCCATTTTTATTAATCGATAAGTTAAATGGTAGTGAATGGCGATACGTATATAAAAACAAAACATATAACGCGAAATTAATAAATATAATCTACGATTTAAGAGCGGATTTAAACAAAAGATGAAAAAAAAAAAAATATGAAAAAAGCTGAAAAAAAAACAATCTATGAAAGAAAACTCAATGAACAAAGCAAGAATACTTCAATTGAATTCATTAGGTAAACAAATCGTGACATGCCCGTAACGTTAGTTTCATAAATTATGTCATTTTATATTTAAAAAAAAAAAAAAAAAAAAAAAAACAAACAAAAAATGTGGAAAAAATCTATTAAAAAGTATTTATTTGGATATTAAAAAAAAAAATTGACAATATTTTCATTTTGTTTTTACACAATACTTAATTTTTATAGTTTCAGATGGATTTTCAGCACAAAGTCAAGGTAAGACCGACAAGTTGCCGTTTTAAGTGGTAAATGCTTAAGTTCAAGGCTTCAATATGTTCTTATTGAACGAAAAACTTCATGGTTTGAAGTGGCACACTAGACATGAACAATAGAGACTCAATAGATGTGAACATTTAATGTACTCTCGATGTTTGACACAATTATTCTATTTTTAACGA
The DNA here is from genome assembly GCA_029041755.1 of Resseliella maxima. Taxonomy (NCBI): domain Eukaryota; kingdom Metazoa; phylum Arthropoda; class Insecta; order Diptera; family Cecidomyiidae; genus Resseliella; species Resseliella maxima. Next base: position 155,814 of record JAQOWM010000056.1, on the reverse strand, counting down.
CTGAAAGGAAAAACGCTCACTAGAAACGTCTCTTATATGAACAAAACTTTTTAAAATTAGCACATTTTCAATGATAAAATCGAGTTTTCATCATTTTGACATATAAATCGATTTTATGTCGACACAGAAAGACTTTATGTAACTCAGAAACTATCAAAAGTGCCTTGAACACGATGCTCACATATGAAAGGCTCCGAGGAAAAATGTTACACAGAAAAGTTCCGTGGAAAAATGTTATTATTCAATGTATTTGTTGTTGTTTTTTGTATGTTGAATACGCTGAATAATAACAATTTTCCACGGAACTTTTCTGTGTAACATTTTTCCTCGGAGCCTTTCATATATGATGTAGTATTATTTCTGTATGTTATTGTCTCGTATGAACAAATATCGAGTAATTCGAGTTTAAAACACGAAAAATAAAAGATTCTAATCATAAGAAGATAACAAATTTGAATTGATATTCGTTACCATTACGTTTGTTGCATTGATGTTGATTGTGTGATTTCTACAGAATTGTGAATTCACTCATCAATATTTTTTTTCACTGTACAACTATTTGGTTGAAATGAGCGTAAGTAAAGTTTGGTTGATGAAAAGTAAAAGGTGAAAAAAATACATTTAATATATCTTCAGGAATAAGACGGAATCAAGAGTTGCATATAAGTATAGTTTATGTTTATTGTTATAGAACAACAACAAAAAAATATCTATTTACTATAATTTTTCTTAACAGCTTGTTTATTTTATCTGGACTAATATGCAACAAAGTAACATTTCTTTTGTAATTTTCATAAAATATGTTGTTAAAAAAGGAAAATTAGACTTTCAATGAGGTACCACATCTAATTTGTTACTTAAATTGGGAGACCCACGTCTTTTCTTCTCAGGTTCACTTATTTAATTTATTGAATGCTAATCTAGAATTTTTTATTTCTTTTTAGTAATATTTAATTTCATTTGAATAATTTCTAATTGATTCGACATTCTAAATAATTTGCGACATTATATTTATGGAGATTAATGCCTCTGCATATCAAGGAAGTTGATTAATCGAAATTAAACTTATATTATTTGTTTTTCGCTTTGCGTTGTCTCTTCAAATTTTTAGCGATTTTTAGATTGCTGTATTTGAATATATCGTTGCTCTGCGTTGAATCCTGCGTAGCTTTCCTGCGTAAATTTAAAAGAAAAAGAAATTTATGAAAAGAAATGATCAATATAACGATAAACATGTGGACACATAGAGTACAAATGCAAGCACTTACTTGATTTGAGTGACTTAATTTATTGTCACTGCGAATTTGCAAGAAGGATTTGTCCATTACATCGTGGAATGGCGTGCCGCAAACCATTTTCGAATTTTTTTCGTCATTCGATGAATTTGCTTCATTTGAATTAATCCACGCCAATGAATACACTTTTTCTTTGGTATTTGTCCATGTTCATTCAACTTTATTTCGATTGTAATTGAATTGTTTTCGATAAAACCATTTTTGGGGTTCAACAACTTTTTCCAAGTTATAATATTACCAATAGTCAACAATGAACCCTCCTTAATCTTTGCAATCTTATCTTTTTCAATTGACTGTTTATTTGATATCGTAGAAATTAATTTAATTGCCATATTCATTTCGCATGAGATTTTTTCTTCTTTGAAAACTGCCCGTTTAATATAAATCCCTAACTGATTCAAATTGTTTTTGAAAAAATGTGAAATTCCATTCAACATTTTGATATGTAAATGAAGATGATCGAACTGCCATCAAATGTTGAATGTTTGTAATATTCAGGCGATATACAGCCTGATTATTATTTGTTTGACATTCTGATACAGTTTCACAAGTTATTCCGCTTTTTATTTTATCGTTTGGATTTTCTGCGATTATTTTAACGTCGAGAGTGATGGCATCGTCTTTGATGAAGTTTTTTGTTTTATCAAATAAATTACACCATTTATTGAGAAAGAACGTACCTGTTCCCATTTCAGAATTAACAAAAACATATGGTGAAATATTAAAAGCTACTGGTTTCACGTTGTTATTGAATGAGAGCAATTGAAATGATGCTGATGCTACTTGTTTCCAATTTGCTGGCACATTTTTCTTGAAATGATGCAAGGAAATACCAAGCGATGGTTTGGTTTTATTAGTATATTTTTGTACTTGGATTATCCACTGAGTGCCATAAACAATAACCTCAGGTGAAAAAATTGTATTAAAATTACTTATATTTGAGACTTTAAGACGGAACGCGTTCTGAGTAATCTCCATTTTTATTGTATGTTACACTTACTTTATTACACGATAAAGCATTTTGAGTTATGTTCATTTTCAATAGTTTCGATCGATAGATGGCGTTAGTAGTTCCGTTTTTCAACATTGCTATATTAAATACATTGGGCTAATATAGCCTGAATGTAAAACTCATTACTCACTACAACTTTGGGCTGAACAACACTAGTAGTCACAAATAGTACGTCTTTTTCCACTAATGTAAACAATGATTTCCAATAATATTGGTTGTATGCATTAATAACCGCGTATTTGTTACTAACTTCATGTGTTTTTTAATTTAAAGAAAAGTGCAACAGAAGCGCAACGTTTACTCATTGAAGCTTACCCTGACTATTCTGTAAGCGTTAGAATGTGTCAGGAGTGGTTTTCACGATTTAGAAATGGTGATTTTGACGTGGAAGACAGAGATCGTCCAGGCCAGCCAAAAAAGTTTGAAGATAAAGAATTGGAGGCATTACTCGATGAAGATTGCTGTCAAACTCAAGAAGAACTTGCAAAATCATTGGGCGTTGATCAATAAACCATTTCCAGGCGTTTGAAAGCAGCAGGTTACATTCAAAAGCAAGGAAATTGGGTGCCACACGAATTGAAACAAAGAGACGTTGAAAGACGATTTTGCATGTCGGAAATGCTGCTCGCTCGCCACAAAAAGAAGTCGTTTCTGTATCGAATTGTCACTGGTGATGAAAAGTGGATCTACTACGATAATCCGAAGTGAAAAAAATCATGGGTGCCACCATCAGCATCAACAGCAAAGCCAAATATCCATGCTTCAAAGGTAATGCTCTGTATCTGGTCGGATCAGAAGGGTGTATTGTACTATGAGCTGCTAAAACTGAATGAAACCTATAGTGGAGAACGCTACCGACAACAACTCATCAAATTGAACGCAGCAATCAAACAAAAACGATCAGAATGAGAGACCAGACATGAGTCATTAATTTTCCGTGATGACAATGCTCGACCACATCGCGCTCAAGTGCCCAAAAACTACGTGGAAAATGTCGGATGGGAAAATCTGCCTCACCCGCCTTATAACCCAGACCTTGCCCCTTCTGACTACCACTTGTTTCGATCGATGCAGAATGCCTTGTCTGGAATACGCTTCACTTCAGTTGAGGGAATCAAAAATTGGCTCGACACATTCTTAGCCTCAAAAGATGAGAAGTTTTTTTGGGACGGAGTCCATAAATTACCAGAAAGATGGGAAAAAGTTGTGGCTAGCGATGGGCAATACTTTGAATAACATGTATTTTTATTTACATCAATAAATAAATCGTTTTTTCAACAAAAAAATACGCAGTTATTAATGCATACAACACAGATAGATCACAGAATGCATATAGTGACCGATACATATTTTCAATGTAATAAAAGAGTACTTTTAATAATAACGATATTAATTTAATATTTATAACCATATCGCCAATGGTATTCTAACAAATCATTAAGAAAAAATTCAAAAAAAAAAAAAAAAATATTTGAATTTTTATTTTTATTTCACGATAACCATTTTGGAGAACATATTCACATTTATTTTTTGATTTACATTTTGATTTTTATAAGTTGTTGTTGATGTTTCAATGATAATTTTCAATGAATATACCATTTTCGAATTTTCTGAAATTTTCATTTTTTCGAAGGCGTCTGAATTTGTTGAAAGTAAAATATCAACATTCATCGAAGGAAATTGCATTTGTTGTTGCATTTTTTTATTAGAGAGAGAGAGAGAGAGCGAGAGAGAGATAGAACAATCATAACGCACAATGCACGTGTACTCAAAACATATTGAACATTGTACGCATCGTTTCTCGTGCAGGCAAACAATAGATGCTCGTTGTTGTTGTGTACTACAAACAAAAACTATTTCGACGTAAATCGTATTTTTTTTTTTTTTTTTTTTTTGTATATAAAACATCGTTTGATAATTTTATAATTTTTTTCTAAATAAAAATCGTTTTAAAATGTTCCAAACAGAGAAATTCTTAAACAATTGAATAATTTCTTATAAAATTACAGTAACTAATTCAGTATTTACGTCAAAAGATAAGAAATTCATTACACTAACAATAAGCAATATAATGCTACAACAAAACATCCATAATATAAATACGCAAATGATTGAAAAATGATTTTAACTAAAACCGTAACTGAAATTATTGTTAAACGCTATGCAATATTAACAAAAAAAAAATCGTACTTTCTCTCTGTTTTATCATAATCTCTTTCTATGTTTCAAAAAAGTCAATAAATTCTCCTTAAATTTACTGCAAAATGATACACAAAACATGACATTGTGTACTTTGCTCACAATATTCATCGTTTACGTACATATTATAGCATAAAGGTACGTATTCTATCATGTGTCAGGATGGCCGAGCGGTCTAAGGCGCCAGATTTAAGAGCTATTAAGCACTCTGGTTCACACTGTGAGCGTGGGTTCGAATCCCACTTCTGACAAATGGAAGCATTCGCTTCTTTTTTTTTCACTTGAATAATATTTTTTTTATTTAATTTTTATTATTTTAATATGAAATAAAGTAATTTTATGTTAAAAAAAAAAAATAATTAAAACAATTAAATTAATTTAAAAAAGAGTATCTAGTGCTTTGTATAGGTTCAATACGCAATGTTATGACATATGGTTTGAGTCTGTACTAAGTATTGTTCGGTTTGTTCGTCGTTCGTCATTTATTTAGTCAAATTGTACATAGTTTTTTTTTCTTCTTATTTCTTTAAACTCATAGAATTTAATTTTTTTCTTGATATAAATACAGTTTTACTGATTTAATGAACACTTTTATTGAGCAGTTGAATAGAATTGATGTAACACAATATGATTACTGTGTAGAATCAATACTTTGTCGTACTGAATTTATCACATGGTGCAATTTTTATGTTTGCATTATATGAACACAGCATTTTAGGAATATCAAACATAAATTATTCTTTATTTTCCCGAGAAAAAAAAACCAAAAAAAAAAAAAAAAAAATAATAATATTGAGAAGAGTTGAAAAAAGTTCAATTTTATCAACAAGTGTTTTATTATTGTTGTTGTGTTTGTGGTTGTTGAATTAGATTAAAGCAATTTAATATTGTTTTCGACAATTTATAGATAAGTAGACGATGTATTATCATATAAATCTGAGACCCGATGAGATATTGATGAATTATAATTTTGTTGACAAACAATTTTATCGTCATCATTTGTTGACTAACTAGAATATAGTCCAAAAGCCATTTGGCATTCGATTGATTTTTAAATAAAAAAAAATTATGGTTTTTTCTCATCTACATTGAACTGAACTCCCAACAAGTTCATCGTTCGTATGTTTTCAATACATCAAATGTTCTTCTTCAAGGGTGACTCACATTTTAGAGAATTTATCACTTAGACGCAATAGCGTTTCTTTCTGTCATGACATCGTTTCGCTTCATTTTTTTATTTTTATTTTTTTTGTATTTTTTCCCTTTTTTCATTTACTATTTTTCTATTTTTTATTTTTTATTTTTCATTTTTCTTTATCATTTTCCACTTTTCCTTTCTCCATCAACACTTACACTTTCTATTCGTCGATTGGCCATATGCCAATTTAATAATGGAGTAAACAGCAGAAGTTCATACATTACTCTCTCAAAAGAATAAATTTCATTCGTTGTAGTATCAGCATTTTGCCAAAAAAAAAAAAAAAAATTCAATGTAAAATTAAAAACACATGGATTTTTCTATAAATGATATACTTTATTATTCCATCATAGATCATAGATTTCTTTGTTGAATATCATTCATTATTAATCATATTTTGGAAATAATGTTTTATTTTGTTAATTAATCAAAATAACTTAAATTGAATGATTTCTAATTCAGTCGTGGCGATTGCAATAAAAAAACAAATAGAACAAAAGAAAAAATTAAACAGAAATCGAAAATCAAAAATTGAATAGATGAAAATACGAAAATTTCAAATTGAATTAATTAAAAGGAAAATTAAAGAAAAAAGAAAAAAAACACTTTAATAACTGAGGAGGAAAAAACAATTAATTTATGAAACAATTATTGTAAAATTTCTAAAGAAAACGCATAATATATAAAATCCATTGAATTCATATATGTATATTCAATTTGTTTTTATTACTTGAAATAAAAAAATATTCATTCGTCATTACTATTTGTTGTTCTTAGTGGTTTTTAAAACGCAAAAGCATATTTAGTAATTTGGAATAGAGCGATTTTATTGGCGATTTGGATTTTATTTCGACTAAAAAAGGACAACATTTAAATTATGAGGCTTCGCGGCTTGAAATGTTGCAGCATTTTGCTGATTTTCAATTTGAGAAGCATTTTTATATATTTTCGTCATACAGTGGTGTGGCATCGCCAAGGGTCATTGACCGTGGCGATGTATCAGTGCGTGGTGTACTTCGAACTGATCGCGGACTTTTACCAGATTGATATTGGGGCGTCTGTTTTCCTTTATCATCATAACGAGGTGTATTTGATTTTCTGGAAATGAAAAGGAATAAGTCATTAAAAATGGTTTTTCTCTAAATTTTAAACAAATTAATCGACATTTTTAGAATTTTTTTTCCTAAAATTGATTTCCTTTGTTCAAAGAAAAATCTAATTTTTGATGGTAAATCCATCAATTTGATACTTACGATGATATTTTGGCATCCCAACTGGCAGACGCTTCTTCCCAGTCATCGTCATCCTGATACGATGGCTTGTTTTGTGATCTGAAAAAGTGAAAAAAAAAAAACAAAAACAAAAAATCGATTAAACATTGCAAATTAAAGAGAATTAAAAATTGCAACCAAAGAATTTGAGAGCCAAAACATACTTGGGTGTTGTACGTTGTGGTGGTGCATCCCAATCATTGTCCCAATCATCATCACCATTGCTGACGCTTGATTGTTTGGTATACGATTGACTTTGATGATGTGATCGGCTGCTGTGCGATGATTGTGTTGGTGTGTGACGATTCCGTGGACTAGGCACATGTGGTGAAGCGCGATGTGAATTCCGTGACCGATTACTACTTGAACCATAGCTCTGTGAGCTTGAATGTGAATTGCTTGGATATTGATTGGATCTGGATCGACTTTGTGGCGGTGGTGGTTTTGGATGTGCAAATACAGCGTTTGGTGTTGATTGGCTTCCATATCTTGGTGTTTGTACAGCATGATGCGGTGTTTGATATGGTGTCATAAATGGTGTTTGACCACTAGGTGTATACGGTGTATTAACATATGATGATTGACCACCATACGCACCCGGTGTATGTGGATAATGTGGTGTTTTATTTGCCACTTGGCTAAGGGAATGTAACATATGCGTTGGTAAATTACGTGCAACTTTATTAATTGCTTCACTTGCATAGCTCGTTTGACTGATATTTGGTGTGGCAAATGAGCTACGTGTACTACTTGCAACGGAACCGCGTGGTGTTATTGTTGGTGTTGCTGTTGGTATTGGATCTTTAAAATGTTCTTTAAACCATTTTAGCAATGAATTTAATGATTCAAATGTTTGTTGACGGAATCGAAAACCATCTGGTATAACGGTGACATATTCATGACGAATTTTACCGCGTGGTAAATATGAAAGTAAAAATTTGCCTGGATAATTTTTTGATGCGGCTACAAAGTAATGGATTTTATTTGGATTTTTCTTTTTTTCTTCTTTGAGCATTTCTTCCATTTTATCTTTCATTCCACCGGCTGCTTCACGATAATATTTATAACCAAGCATATCGCGTGCATATTGTGCCATTGGCGTTACATGACGTGCAATAATTTCATCTAAATCTTCAAATTCATCATTGCCAATCCAAAGCGATGAACCTAAACTGAATGCATTCTCTTTGCCCTCTTCACGTACATCAATGTGTTGATAAATATCATTTGCCACTTTCCATGTCACCGTTAAATGATCAGATCCTTTGCTTGATGGCCGAATTATCACCTCACCTTGATCCATATTTGCCATAATTTTAATTGCTTCAGCATATGATTTATTATGAAATGCCGGATGAACAATAATACGTTTTGTATATTGTTGACGTGCCGTTTGTTTTTTACTTTCATCTTCTTTTCTTGAATCTTTCTCTTCTTGATCATGATCATAATAATTATCTTTTTTCGGTCGCCATTCATTATTTCGATCCAATAAATCGGAACTTTTTGATGAACAATCAACACTAAATCGTTCATAATCAATTTTAATGATACGACAATGAATTGCTTGTCCAATTTGTACACGCTCTTCTGGATGTTTAACATGTTTATCTGATAAATGTTTTAAATGAATAAAACCGGTTAAACCATTTTCAAGTAATATTCGAATACCAGATGCCTGACCAGGACATGAACCAGCATCAAAATGATTCCATACATCATTTAATTCCGGAAAATCATTGCTTAAACAAAATGGACATTGCCATAAACCAGTTTCAGCATTTTTCTCTGGATCAGCATTATCCAATTGATCACCTTGCGGTTTTCTATGTACAATGCCAATCACTTTGGCCAATACCAATTTACCAACATAAAATGTTGATCGTGTTTCTTTTGTTAGCACTTGAAATAATTCTTCGCGATCCATTGATTTGTACGGTGGCCGTAAATCTTTATAACGTGAATTTAATTCATTTCGTATATCATATAATGTGATACTTTTATTACCAAAACCTTGTCGTTCAAGTTCAACAGCAAATGCATCCAAATCTAAATCTTTTAAACGTTCCGGTGATTCAAGAATTTCTTCTAATGCACCAGCCGGATTTGCTTCATCATCATCATATTCTAATGCATCGACAGCCATTTTTCTTGCCCATTCATATGTTTCCGGATGCACACGTGATCCATCCAATACTTCAACATAAGTTTCCGTACTATCGCCCAATGAATTTGTATCAATTTTTATAAAACCGGAACAATTAATAAATACTTTTGGTCCCATATGACATTGTGTAACCAATTGTGTACGATTTTCTAATCGTTGATTTGTTTGCTTGAGAATTTTTAATAGAGCTTGTCCTTTACGTGGACCCAAACCGCAAATAAATTGCACTAAATTCATTGTTAACGAATTTTGTATGGCCAAATTAATATCAACACCAACTTCATTTGTTCGATTTACAAATTCTAATGTAATTGCATCTAATAAATCTTCTTTTGGTAATTGATCTTGAAATGGATGATAACGTAAACATAAAATTTCTTCATCGGTTGTACATAATTGTGAGTATTCAATGAGCGGATCTTGTAAACGTCGTCCAATTGAAATGGCTTGACGTAAAATGATTGGATATTCACGAAAATCGGTTGAACCTTTTTTCGAATTTGCATACACTTTGGCCAAATCATTATTTATAATTTCAACATTAATTTGCGGAAATTGCTCTTCATCAACAAAATATTTGCAAACATCTTGTAAATCACGTTGTACCCGAAGTGCTTTCATTGATTCACCGCCAACAACAATAACATGTGGTTTTTTTGTTCGTATAAAATTCAACAAGGCTGGCGTATCATTTTCTTCATCATTTGCACTAAATTTACCACGTTTTGATGTGAATTTTGGTAAACGTAAATAATCTGTCACTTCACCATCACTATTTAATACAACGGTAAATGCGGCCTGTGATGGATCATCATCAAATGCAATGCTCATAACACGTACACCTTTTGATGTATCCCAATCATCATCGTCTTCATCAGGAAAACTAATGGCATACGGTGCTGTTTTTATCCATTCTGATAAATTATGCGCACATGAAGCTAAAACATATTCTTTTGCTTCGGCCAATAAAATGGATTTTAATTCTTTTCGTAAATCGGGTATAACCATTTTTGTGAGCGCCTCTTCAACACAACTGGCACGTAATGCATTCCATTCTTGTACATTTTTTGAAAATTCATCACGTTGATAAAATTGTTTTACTTCTTCTAAATATGATGATGAAGCAACATTACCTTCAATCAATTCCGAAATTTGAATTGTTATCAATTTATCTTCTTCGGCTAATACCAATTTTAAAAATTGATCACCAGTTAAATCACGAACCGGTTTATTTTTTAAATATTTCATACCAAAAATTGCATGATTTTCATCAATTTCTTTTTGACCTTGTTTTGTTGGTACAACACTTAATTTTGCCCGTTCAAAATACACTTCACGTACACTTTTCCGTAGCATTGGTTCACGTGATATTTGTCGTGCCACAACAAATTTAACTGCATGAAGAATTTCATCAACAGTTTGAAAACGTTTGCTAACATACTCTTTGGCCACTTCATGTGTTTCAAGTGCTTCTTGTTCAACATCATGTCGTTGATAATTATCGCGTAAATTTTCAGCAAATTGTTCGGGTGTTAAACCGAAACGTTTTGCAAAACCTAAAATACCAGCTTTTCGGCACATTGAATATGGACCAGAATCTCGAGCCGATTTCAATGTTTCTTCAGCTTGATCATCATCATCATCATCGTCGGGTATTTCTTCTGGTGGTTCAGCGCCTTCTTCCAACATATCAAGCTGTTTGCGACGCGCTTCAATTCGTTCCAATTTACGCTTTTCTCTCTCTTTTTTACGCCATGATTGTTGCATTTCAGGAATTTCATGGGCATAATGCAATAGAAAATGTGCATGCACATCTTTTAATTCTTCTGGCGTTTGTACCATATTTAAACGATCAATATCATCGTCTTTTATCAAACGAACATCATCTGGTATTGCATTATCTGGATTATTCATTAATTTATCAAGTTGATAATTTCGCATTTTTTCAAATAGCACGGCAAGATTCTTTTTTCGTGTATGCAATTGACACCATTTTGAATCATATTTATACACTTTCCATAAATCATTTATATCAAGCTCTGGACCAACATACTCTTTACGATAAAATGCTATGAATGGCACCTCAAGCTGTTGATTACGCATAAAATCTAATGCTTGCTTGATTTTACCAATTGCACTTGGTGGTTTTGTTTGATTCATCCATTCTTCGCCAGTACCATTACGATCCGATACAGTTGATCGTGTAAATGCTTGTCTATAAATCCATTCAGCCTCTTCTTCCAATTCATTTGAATTTTCTGGTACAGCCGTTATTGGTATATCACGCAATTGAATTCTTTCGGGTATGTCAGTTTTTCGAATCTATTGGAATGAATAATTTTGCGAATTTTATGAACAATTTTGACTTTGTCAATTCCAAATTGGAAATTGAAAAAGAAAAAAAAAAAACATTAATCACGGAAATTTACCTCGTTATCAACATCGGTGAAATGGCCACGTTTCAATTCGCTCGGTTCATAAATTTCAAAAATGGATTTTTTTGTTGTTTTCTTTTTAGCTGCTTTCTTTGGACGTTTCTCACGTTCTCCATCAACACCTTCATCTTCATAATCATCTTCGGCTTCCGATTCTGATTCATATTCGTCACCATATTTTTCAAATTCATCGTAATCAAAATCAACACCAAAAATGTCTTGACCTTCTTGTAAATTGACGTCACTGAAAATTCGACGAGCCTAAAAATGTGAGCAAAACAAAAAAAAACACACAGCGAATGAATGTCAAGTAAAGAAATTTAGTCATTGAAAGATTGGAAAATGTCAACACTTTGAAAAAAAAAAAATTGTTTCTTACCTTTTTCTTCTTTTCAGTAATTGGTCGACCTTCGTCGTCAACAATAAAATCATCGGCATCTGATTCCTCATCTTCGCCCATTTCATCGTAATTATCAATATGGTGTTCTTGTACTGATCGTCGGCTATCTTCGACCTATGTTTAGTTTTTTTTTGGAGAAAGAATAACGGAAATTTGATTATCTGCACAATAATGCGCTCATTTAATTCGCCCAATTTCATTTGCAATATGTGTAATTTGCAAATTTCTGAAATAAATTTTGGTCGAAACAAGCTCAAATTGTACAGATTAAAATGAAACATGGAAATGATATTGATTTCCTAATAAGAATAATGCAAATTGCCAACTATAGCTTAGCTGATCAAGCACGGTATTTGTATCAAACCAAAAAAACACACTTAAAAAAAAAAAAATAAGAAGAAGTATAGGCTTCGAATGTCATATAAAATTTTACCTCCATATCGTCCTGAATAATTCAAAAAAATTTTGTCAATTTTTTTTATTCGTTTGTTTGTTATTTTTGTGGTTTGAAAGCATGATAATGATGCGAAAAAACAATTTTAAAAAATGTATTTTCAAATTATGCCGAAATGGGAAGGAGATTAGGAATCAAAAGACAAGCACAAAGTTAGTACATGTAATAAAAAAAAAACACAAACAAATTAATAAAATTGCCGAACACAATGGTAAAATTGACGTAAACAATAAACAATACTCACATCATCGCCATCGAACAATTCATTGGCAATTTTTTCACGATCCATTCCACCGTCATCATCTTCCTCGCCATCACTGTCTTCAATTTGCATACGCTTTAATCGCTTGAAACGTTTCTGTTTAAACACATTTAGAAATTTTTGGTCAATTTACATCACATTTTGATTAAAAATTATTCTAGTTTTGTTGAAAATTTTTTTTTTGTTTATCAACACTTAGTCCAATTGAAAAATATCATATCATACTCTTCGTTGCACTTTAACGCCCAAATTTTCTTCGAGCAAATCGTAATCATCATCTTCAAGTCGATCATCCAGTTCATCATCACTTCGGCTTTTACGTTTTTGACGGCCCGATTGATCCGAATTTTCTGCATCACTATCTTCTTCGATCGGATTGTCATCGATCAAATCCTGTTAAAGGAAAAGCAAATTAAAATGAAATCCAATTTCGAGTGAATTGATATTAAAAGTGAAATCAAACCAGACAAAAGAAACTCATAATCATTATAATCATCCCAATGTCACTCGATGGAGCATGAGAAATAAATCAACTTGATTTGCATACTAACATCTAGTTCTTCACGCATTCGCTCCTCATCATCTTCTTCGTCCTCCTCGCTGTCCGACATGGCTTTGATTTTTCGGAGCTTCTTGCGCTCATGTGGCTCCAAGTCTTCATTTTCTGAATTCTGTAAATCGATTCAAAAGTGAAGTTATTCATGAGTGAAATTCCATTTTAAATATGTTTTTTTTTTTTGTTAAATTCGATTCAATTCTATTAAAGTTTGCTAATAATGACTAAACGGCTTGTATTTAAATTGAGCGGGTAAAAATGCCTCTAAATTTATCGTTTGTACTTCGAAATATAGATGTCGTACAGTGTGTACTGTGCAATGCATTAATGCGTTCTATTTTTACTCATTTTTTTTTCTTTAAAAATTTCAACATCGAATTTAATAGTTTTTTTTTTCTGACAAGATATTTTATAATGTATTAAAACAAATGCCAATGGAATATCGATTAACAGCAATATTCTGTTCTTGTTTCTTCCTTCATTTAAATCTATTTTCAAATGTATTTACAACATGGAATAATCAAGCGGTTTGTTGACTAATGTCAAATGGCCAAGCTAAATAGCAACAATGCACAGAAACCAATAAGAAAATCAAATTTAAACAAGAAAATAAAATGCACTCAATTTTTCAATGAAATTTTAATGATTAAGAATCACAATATGAACAATTAAAATTTTGTTTATTCATAGAATTTTGCCTATTGAATTGAAATCTTATACGATTTCATAATACACATTTCAACCATAGTTATTTACTTACATCGCTTTCAGACGCTTCCGAATCAAGAAAATCCGACATTTTATCGTATCAATATGAAATTGGGCACGTTTTCAACAAATAAACCAGTTGGTTTATTTCACAAAGAGCTGTATTGGCTTTCAATAATCTTAAATGAAAACGAAATTTTCTCACGAAATCACATAAAAGATAGAGAAATCTTAATGCCGAGCCAAAAAAAAAAAAAATTTGTCTACCACTACACTCGGAGGTGATATGCATGGATGAATGAAATGTCAAACTATGTCGATCGTGTTACAAGATGCAAAACGTTAAGGACGGTTCAGTGAACACAGCAATGCAAACATTTTTTTTTTATTTCAAGTAAAATATCGTTTTTCATGAATATTTAGACAAAATTAGTTGTAAAAAAATTTACAAAAGTTTGAAAACGGAATTTTATTAGAAAATTTTCCAAAAAAAAAAAAAAAAAAAAAAAAACAAATATTTAAATAAAAACGAAAAATTTATTGAAAGTCAACGTATAAAATGAATGTGTTAATATTCAGCAAAAATTCTTGTCCTAAACCCAGCAATTACGCACACATTTCTTTAATGATTGGAGTTATTGTCATAAAAATGACAGCCAAATGTTGCTTGTCAGTTGTTGGTGTTTGACTGCATATGCACCAAAAAATAGAGAAAAAAAAAAAAAAAAAAAATAAAAAAATAAAAAATTCAACAATATTTCCAACAAAAAAATAAAAAAATTAATTCAATTTACTCATTTTGAGAGTATTTTTTTTTATGCCAGACAGAACTGACGATTTATATTGTATAAAAATATAGAGAAAAAGTATATAGCAATTCAACAATATTCAAATTTATTTTGAATAAATATTCTCAGTTCTTGCTGTAAGTAAAATCACATTAATGTACCATAAGATTCATTAAGAAATAATAAAGAAAATAACATTAAAAAATTTACCATTATCACAAGAGACCATATGCTCGATTTGTAGAAAATTTAATGTGAAATTTAAATCATAATAAATTATATTTCAGGTGTTTTGACAATACACATTAGTGATCAATCTAGATATATTGATACAACATTTTAGACAAATAACCAATATGGAAGTACCGCGAAAACGTAAATTTAGTGTAGCAGCAATATTGAGTGAGGAGAGTAGTGAAGATGAGGTTGATTATGTTGCGCCACCGCCAACGAAAAAAGTTTTTGAAAATTATTCGGCCAAATCGTTGCGAATGATGGAAAAAATGGGTTTCTCTGGTGAAACTGGTTTAGGAAAGCAGGGTCAAGGTCGTTTAGAACCAATTGAAGCGTCAACACAAAAAGGTCGACGTGGTTTTGGTCTTAAATTAGATGGTCTCGATTTGGCTGCCACTAAATGGACAGAAGATATGGAAAATATTCAATTACATGAAACGGCCATATTTATATCGGATTATTCAGATGATTTAGAAACAAAATCCTATGATGAATTAAAAGCATGGATGGTTGAAGGGCCAAAAAAATTAACCATCGATGATGAAATTAATTTTTGCGATCCAGATATATTGAGAAATGTTTTAGCACAAAAAACGGTATTTGATAATTTAGGCGCTGATGATATGAGAAATGCTCGAACACGTTCAAATCCATTTGAAACAATTGGAAGTGGAATATTTTTAAATCGAGCTGCTGTTAAAATGGCCAATATTGATGCATTATTTGAATTTATGTTTACGAATCCAATTGATGAAAATGGTACACCGCTGGTTAACGAAAATGAACTACTGTATTTTGCTGATGTTTGTGCGGGACCGGGCGGTTTCTCTGAGTATGTTTTGTGGCGTAAAAAATGGCATGCAAAAGGTTTCGGTTTTACATTGCAGCGGGAAAATGATTTTAAACTGGATAAATTCTTGGCCGGACATCCAGAAACATTTGATCCATATTATGGTAAGGGCATTGTGATTGTTTTCATTAAATTTTCTCTTCTTTTTAATATTTTCTTTTTTTTGTTTCAAAAAATTGTTAAAACATTATTTAAAAAAAAAAAAAAAATTCAATTTCAATGTGTTTTTTTGTTTCTCTTTGAAATTCAGGTATTAAGGGAGATGGCAATGTGTACGATCCAGATAATATCGAATCACTAACTGAATATGTGCTAAAACAAACGTTTGCCGGTGTACATTTTATGATGAGTGACGGTGGTTTTTCTGTTGAAGGACAAGAGAATGTGCAAGAAATTCTATCAAAACAATTATATTTGTGTCAGTGTTTAACTGCTTTGTCAATAGTACGTGTTGATGGACATTTTGTAACAAAATTATTTGATTTATTTACACCATTTAGTGTTGGACTCATTTATTTAATGTATAAATGTTTTAAAAAGATTTGCATTGTTAAACCAAATACAAGTCGACCGGCCAACTCTGAACGATATTTGGTATGCAAATGGAAAAAATCAAATACAGATGCCATTCGACAATATTTATTTGATGTAAATTTACATTTATATGAAAATTTTAATCCAGATTTAGATATCAATGAATTGGTACCAATGGATGTAATACAAAGTGATGAAACATTTTACAATTATATTTTTGATAGTAATAATATGATTGGACAAAATCAAATTGTTGGTTTATTAAAAATAGCACATTACAGTAAAGATACAAATTTACGTGAACCTCGACAAGAAGAATGTAAAATTGAATCATTAGCATTATGGAATGTGCCCGATGAAATGCGTAAAGCACCACAAAAACCAGCAACAGAGCAATTATTTAGAACATTATTGGAGAATTGGTATCGTGAAAAGGAATTTATGGGCTCAATTGAACGAGCTTTAACATTGAATACAAAATTCAAAGATACATTTTTTGATAAAACCGATTGGGCATTTGTACCAATTGATGTGTGTGAGAATACCGGTAAAACGATACGAACATTTTTCATGAGTAAAGGAAATTCAGATGTATACAAATATACAGAACATCATACATGGGTGCCATTAACCGAAATATTCATTGAAATTACGCCAAATACATTGTTTTATGGTGAAATTGTAAAAGAATTAACTGGACAGGGTGGCGGTCAAATGATGACATATGCGATGCATATAATTGATGGCATTATTCTTGGTGGTATGGACTAGGGGCTGAGAACCCTTTATGAATATATACATATATTTAGTAGATATTCAGAATATTTACAATATTTATTTTTATTTACTTTCGTTCTTTCCCCCATTAGGTATGGATATACGCAATTTTAAATTGGAAAAACGAAATCGATTATGTCGTAAATTTGCAGACTCATTAAATAAACCACCAAAAGCAATTGGCATCAATAGTGATCGTGCTCAATGTACAGCAGCAATTCGTTGTAAAACACTTTATCAATTGCTTGATTTACGACGATTCTTTGGATCATTGAATATTTACAAATTAAAAGATAATAAGGAACGTCTCGGACATTTGGTTCGTGATCAAATGAATCCAAATCGTTTTTATGTGCCGCGTGGCATTTTATTATTTAAAATTCTAAAACCAAACTTATGTAAACGTTTTAATGAGAGTTGTCAAAAATATTATTACACTGATTTAACAGCAAAACGGGACTTTTGGTTGGAAGATATCAAAGATCCAAATACATTGTATGGTTCATTTAAATCAACATTTTCACATCGACGATTATGGAAATGGGAAGATCCAAAACAAGTAGACGAAACACTTGATGATGCATGTCGACAAAAGGATCTTCTCTATCGCGTTGATTTTGAAAATTTCATTTATGATGATTACTAATACTTTATGTTTTGTCGTTGTACTACTTTTTATTTCATGAATTCTGTTTTCTTTTAGTGACATTTCTATTCTATTTTCGAAAACATCACTTGTTCATTTTAATTGTAAAGCATTTAATTCTCTCTCTCTCTCTCTTTTTTTATTACAAATAACCGAAATGGCACAAAATTATCTCTATAAATGTTTATAAAGTTATAAAATGTATGATAGCAAATATCAAATGTTAAGGAAATGAATACATAATCTAGGCGAAACCATTACTTAATGGTATGAATAAAGAGAAAATATTTGTATTGAATATTTGGAACAAAAAAACGAACTGAATTGCGTTTATTATTTATCTATTATTTTCTGATCTTGGGCTAGATCTTAGGTCATCCAGTGCGTTGAGACAACAAATTTGACTTCAACCATCCAATGGAAATCTAAAAATATATTCTCTAAGTTTATTCGTTATTTTTCAGAAAGTTAACTCAAATCTGTTAAATTTGATTGTATTTTCCAAAGCTTAATTATCTTGGATTCGTTGGGTCATTTGTCTCTCGTTTTTCAAGTGATCAATATATTTTATGCGTTATGTACAAAAAAATGCTTATTCAAAATTGCATAGTACAGTCACTAGTACATTCACCATATATTGGTTCATTTTTATTAGAAAATCAAGCATGAGTTTTCGTTTTATTTCATAGAAAGAGAATTTTCATAAATTATGTTTGATTTTTATGCTACTACTCTTGAATTACTTATGATAAAAATGAATCAAATTTAATGAAGATTTTTTTTTTTTTTTTTTTTTTATTTCCAGGAAGAAATAATTGCTTTTATTGAAATATTCAAATTCTAAAATAATAAATATTCAATTGAGACCAATACATTACTTACATTTAAATAGCATTTTCATAAACTTTAAAACGATTTTTTCTGCGCAAAATATGTACAAAACGTACTATCAAATTTAAATTTTACTATTTTTACTCACTTTTTGATTAAATGTTCCATCAAACACCATATGGTTTCTCCGATTCGACTGTCTTTTAAATAAAAACACAATTTTTCTTTACTGAGCTCAGCAATGATATGAATTCTGTTTATTACGAATACTGTCATGCCGGTAAATAATGGTTTTTTTTTTTTATAAAAAAAATAATTAAACTATGAATCTGCATATGCATATGATTTTAAATATGTTGTTTGTTTAATACGGATGTTTCAATGAATGTATAAAAATAACATTTAAAAACTATTTTCAACTGAAGAATATGGTTTAAAATTGTAATTTTTATTGGTATTATGGATTGAAAATAAATGAAACTAATATTACCAAAAAAAAAAAAAGAAAGAAAGAAAGAAAGAAACCTAATCACCTAGCTAATACACACAATCACATTAACATCTCGACATTCATAAATCAGACTCATTTTAAATATATAAATTAGATTCATTAATGTAGAATTATAATGAAATAAATGCTAATTCAATTCAAACGCTAATAAATGCTAATAAATATGAAATTCATCCTTAAAATTCAATTCCTACATGCTATTACAAAATTATATAAATTTTAATGTGACGTTATTTGTATGCAATAAATCAAATCAAAATATTTGATCTGATAATTGCTTGTTTAAAGAATTTCTTGACAACCATGATACATACAGCGTTGGAAATCACAAATATACATTTCGGATTCAAAACCATCCCAATTTGATCGTAATATCTCATTCTCATCATTTTCATTTTTTTCATTTTTTTCATAATATTCATCTTTTTTACCTTTTTTACCTTTTTTGCCTTTTTTATCTTTTTTATCTTTTTTATCGTTTTTATCTTTTTCATCCTTTTTAACATTTATACCTATTTCATCTTTTTTATCAAAAGCCATCATATTGATACCTAAACGTTTGGTTTGATATCCAATCTTTGTTATTTCAATTTTTATTTCTTCTCGCGTCGATCGCAATTTAGCCAACTTTTCGTCGATTTTTTCCAAATCTGTTTGTGTTAGAAAAAAAAGGGGAAATATTGAATGAATTTTTTTTTCGCTTCATTTAATCACTGATAATTTGCTGAATTATTTAAAAAAAACACTATGAAATTCTATCAATGTACCTTTTTTTAATATAGCTTTCACTTGTTCCGTTTTCATTTTAACTAGTATCAGTACAATTGATATACACATGTTTGGCGGTTTACTTTTATCTTTTTTCATAAAATTTAATAATTTGCTTATGCTTGTACGTCTCGTAACCAAATTTTCAATTTTACTCTCATGTTGACGATCTAATTCGGAATAACTTTCCCATAAATAAAAAAGTCTCATTATTCGTGTACTTTTTGGCGCAGATTTATCTGCAAAAAATTCCAACTTTTTTGCATTTATAGTTTCCAAATTCCAAATGATTTTTTCTTGACTCATCTGTAAAGTTGAAAGAGAACACATCATTAGTCATTCATTTTAACGGATTTTTTTTTTTTTTTTTTTTTTTTTTTGAAAAATTCATTTCGTCCAAATTTTAAACAATTATGAAAAAAAAAAACATATAAAATCAGATGAAAACATTCCTTATTTATCAATTTTTGTATTTAACTTCGAATTGAGATTTTGTATTTAACTCCGATTGGTTTGAATTTTGTTTGGATATCACAATTTCAATGTCAAAGCCATATTTAAATCACAAACTTAAATACAAAATGATTATATTGTATAAACCGTTGTACAATTGCAACAAGAATAACAGCAATTGCACCAACAATAACAGCAATTATGAATTCATGACGAATCGACGAATGGCAACAGAAATATACTTATAAAATTTGCAAAAACATCATATTCAGCGTTATACAAGCACATCTCTTGAAAACTGTACATATTTTGCGAAAAATTTGCACACTGACAGCAACACGACAATATCAGCTGGTCTGTACATTCAAATTGATTTTATCACATTTTCATTCCAATTCAAATTCTAATTTATTAGATTTATCGATTTGGTTCTATTTGAATGTGTTTAATGTGCTAAGAAAACTTTTTTTGTTTTTTCTTAGCATTTTCATTTCAATCCCATATTTTAGCTTCATTCCTTTTAATTTCTTTAATTTAATTTTTTTCTCTCATTTGACTGTACTGGGTTCGGTACGGATAGAAATTGCAAAAAAAATGTTCGCATGTTTTATTTGCGATACAAATTTTCAATTTTTGCAAATTCTTTTTCGGCTTTTTCAATAATCACTTGATTATTATGATTCCTATCAAATAACCGACTGCGATAACCGATTCGAAATATTCAAGAAAAATTTTTTTTTTTAAATTTGCTTACCTTTTACGTTGTTTATATATATATATATCGTACAGTGATAATCGTATTCACGATAGCCTTTTGTGTCATGTTCGGCTTACTAAACAAAAAAAAATCTTGTTTCTAATGCTCTCCAAACATATGTGACAATTGATGTTTCAATTCAATTCACTATTGACCAACAGAGGGCTACTCATTTATTTTCGTTTTTTTTTCTATTTGATTCACTTTGTCTTTGATTTTAATATTGGAAAAAAAGTTTGTCTAATTTTCTTATTTGAAATGCATATTCATTTTTATTATTGACAAAAATTCACATAAATAAATTAATGTTAACAATGTTTGAATTTTCTATAAATAATATTTCTCATTTCAATCGATAATCATTGACTTTTGTCAATTTTATTATATTTCATAAATTCAACTAAATTCTAAGCACATAATTTTTTAAATACAAAATACATAATACCATGGCTACAAGCAAACAAGTGACATTGCTGTATTCTTAAAAATAATCTTTAAATAAAATTTTCATTAAATAATTTTCACTAAATAAAATTACTTTTATAACAATAACTTAATTGATGAGGAACTATGGACAAATTATATCGAATTTAATGTTTTATGAATTAATAAAAGGAAATTTTCTATCAATTTAACCGACTAAATTCATTACAGCAAAAAAACAGTTAGCTATAAATAAATGCCCAAAGCCAACCTGAGAATAAAATTAATAGTAATGATGCATTTGATGAAATGATTCTTGAGACTGAAACACTTTCCGTGTCACTTGTTCCGTCCATTGCATAACATTTCCCATTTTCAGTAGCAAATGGTCCAATTTGGGCGGCATACGCCATTAACATGGGAATAAAATTTTGTTCATAATTGCCTGTGAATAAATGTGATTCGGGACCAGATGCATAAATGCCAACATCCTCACCACCATGCGTTTCAGATTTCAGTGGAACTGTTGCCGGATATGATTGAAATGGATTTGAATAATTATAAATTGACAAATCGATTCGACTTCCATCTTCATTGTATGTTTTATAGTATCCTTTGCCATTTGCATAGCTTAGCGTTGTGTAAGGTAAACCATCTTGGCCCATTTTGCCGCTTAATCCAAGAATATCGTTGCCACGTTTCTGAAATAAGGAATGAAATCATGGATATTTAGAAGAAAATTGATTGAAAATTTACGTTGGAGGACGAAAATAGTTGCAAAAAATAATAATTTTTTTTCAAAGGTCAAAAAGGCGATTATGTGATTTTTCAAATTCAAAAAAAAAAAAAAAAAAATAAAAAATCTTGCTCAATTGAAAAATTGAAAAATGATTCAATTCTTACCGAGTAGCCGTTGTAAGTCATAACATGTGAATGATCAGCTGTAACCACAATCAATGTATCATCTTCACTTGTCATATTTCGAGCAAGTTCAATGGCATTCGCAAACTCTTTCGTTTCATCAAGCGAAATTCGTGCAAAATTCTCATGATGTGATTTATCAATTTTCGCACCTTCGACAAACAAAAAGAAACCATTCTCATTATTTAGTTTGAATAAATGCTTGAGCGCAGATTCGGTCATTTCGCTGAGCGTCGGTTTTGCTAGATTTTTTTCAACAATTTCGAAATTATATGGACAATGAGTATTGCTGAAAAGACCCAACACATATTCTGTATCATTTGCAAGTGAATCCAATCCAGGTTTATCGTATACAAATTGAGCCTTTCCTTGTTTGCTACGACTATCCATCCATTCTTTAATTAAATCACGATTATCACCACGTCGACCAGGTTTTTGCTCTTCATCCAGCATTGATGTGTCACGCATATTCTCACGGCCACCAGCCAAAACGATTTTAAACTTTTTGCTCACCTCATTTTCAACCAATTGCCGGGCAATGTCCAATGTTTCTGATGGATCACAACCATTTCTACGTACATCATTATCGGTTTGCCAGTAACGATTTGCAATATCTATTTGGAAGAATATTTTAAGAAAATGTCAAAATTTTTGTTATGAAAAATTTTCAAATCGAAGTCTAAATATGAAATCGTCTCCATACACGATAATATCGGGTGAAATAATAACAAGGATAATCGGAAAGATATTGAAAAAGAAAGAACGGCGGTGCGACATCAATAAAAAGAAACGGAGTTAAAACATCAAATACAATTTCAATCACAAATGATAATAGATTTATCTAAAATGTCTATGTCAAGTAGCAAAACTTCTTGACAAATGAAAAAAAAAATAATTTTTTTATGCGTAAATTTCAATGAGCCACTTAAAGTTTCTTATCTTTTTTATCGTTCCTACTAGAAACGATTAAATAAAATTACTTTATAGTAAAATAATGAAGAATACACACGTGCGTAAAGACCGCCTGGTGAAGCATCTGTAACCCGAGCATTTGTAACGAAACCAGTATCTTTGCATTGATTTTGTGCCCATTTTGCAATCGAAACAGTCTGTTTGGTTGGATCATTTTGACCTTTGCAATCATTTATTGGCACTTTTGCACTAACACCCATTGTTCCATAATTTGCTTTAACTCCACATAAATATGCCGTTGATGAACAGGAACTATCAGCTACTTGTTTATCCACACAATATGTCTAGAAAAAGAAATACCATTTTTCTTTAATAATTTCAATTTTAATCAGATTGCTTAACAAGTTCTTTCCTTTGTTTAACTAATTTACAAATAAATTTATCATTCCAAGCAAACATCAACAATTATATATTCATCTGAATTTCCATAAAAGAAAAAATTTAGCAAAAAATGGATTTTTTTTTCTTTTGCATTTTTGCAAAATGAAAATGTTTCGTGAATATTAAAAGAAAAAAAAAATCGTAAAATTGACACTTTTCATCGAATTCATACCTTTGATAGACCGAAATGTGGAAATTTTTCGAATGATAAACGATTTTTTTCATTGCCCATATACATTCGAGTTGCAGCAACTGTTGTAAGTGACATACCGTCGCCCATAAATAAAATCAAATTTTTCGCCTTTTTTGGTTTTGTCAGCACTCTGTCTGCTTCAACAAGCGTATTTGTTAAATATTCTTGTGCATCATTTCTCCAATAGTCGGCATCATTTTCATCATTATTTGCGTCAAACGTGACTGTTGGGTCTACCGCTCCCAATGAAATGAAAATATCTTGCGGCAATTTCTGTACATCTGGAAAAAATTTAAATCCATTTGCAGAAACTTTAAAAGGGTAAAAGAAAGCAAAATCAAAAAAAAAAAGAATCAAAGAGATAAAGGAAGAAATCAAAGAAATAAAGTCGAAAAACAAAAAAATGAGATGAAATGCGAAATTAATTGAGAAAAAAATTTCTGAAAAAAAACGACAAGATTTTCGGAAAATTTCAATTGAAAAATTAAATTATTTAACAAACTAAATGGAAAAATATAACAAATTAATTTGTTAATTAATTAACTCACCATCACAGTGACCACATTTAAGAAACACTGAACAAATGAACACAAATGCAACAAGTATGCGAATTTTCAAATTGTCGGAACCAATCATTTTTTTCGTTTCCTCTAATCTCTTTCGAAATAATATTTAAAATTAATTGTTGAAAAAAAAAGCGTATCGATCCGGTGTCGAGTACGCAAAGTGAATATGATGTCGAATAGGAGTGTCGAGAAATTGTGTGCTTCTGTTTGATTTTGTTAGTTGACTGATGGTTAAAATGTTTCTTATAAAAACTTTATACACAGTTCGGATGCTAGAATTCTAAAGCGCCGCAAATAATTTTTTTTTTTCTTTTTATTACTATCGTGTACGAGTGTGCGCACTTTTCATACAATACAAATTGTTATTCGTTCAATGTATTTTTTCTACCGATTTCGCTTATCAAATAAATCACACAGCGACGTTCGATCGGTATATTTTACTGTTCTTTGAACAAATACAATGAAATTTTGAAGCGAAAAGAAAAAAAAAAAAAAAATACGGATGAAAATTGCGCTATTAATAAATACAATGTTGAGCTTTGTTTATTTCTCCTTATCATTGAACAAAGTGGTGCTGTTTCTCTCTATTGCTCACGTTCACACGTGATGCTAACACACAAATTGTAATAAAAAAAAAAAAAAAAAAAAATTTCAATAATGATCAAAAATTGAGACTTGTATGACCGAACATTTTTCCACTCACATGTGGCTGGGTCTTTAGTTTTTTGTGCTCATTTATTTTCTAACGAATTCTAAGAATCTACACATCTCTTTGAATAACAAATCTTCTTTATTTTTTTTACATAGAATGCACACATCTTTTTCAACACGAAGAAAACAAAATCCTTTATTACAAACCGAAATAATTAGAACATGAAGCACAAAACACTTTATTTATTTTATGAAATTTAATAATTCTTTTCATGCATCTTTTTACATTTTTTGAATTCCAACAATTGTTTTATAGCAAATATTGTCATAAAGTTAATTGGATGCTAGTTTAGTTGATTTGTGATGATGAGTTATTCGAAATGATTTTCATTGAATGTCAATGTTTATTTTAAAATCATTCATTTTTATTGTGAAAATGTTTGTTCTATCGAAGAATATGATGTGTTTATTGATCGCAACAAAAGCCATGAACAAAGTCATGAATGTCGAGGAAAAAAAAAAACGAAAGAAAAAGTAGACAAAATAACGAATTTCGAACACTTCCGATGATAATTGGGAAGTAATTTGGCGTAAATTATTGGCTAATCAACAATAATTTTATTGGTTTTTTTCCACAGTAAAATGGTTTACTTTTGCGTCAAAGCAATAATTTTTTTCATTTCAAACCATTTTGAATGAATAATATTTGTTGTTCATCTGGTTTGACAAATTTATTGGTTGTTTGTTTATTTTAAACGAAATTATTTTTCGATAAGTATTATCGTTCAATTTAAGTTGTACTTCACTTTATTCAGTTCGATTTTATATGATAATCATAATTGTTCTTTTGAAAAAAAAAAAAAAGTGTCAATTTGACTTAATAACATGCATTTGGTCATATTCCTAGAATGATCAAAAGTTACAAATGGGATTACATATCATCATAAAAGTGAAGAGATAAATGATGGTTTTTTTAATAAATACACCAATGAGACAGTCTATTCAAGTTGGTGTAAACATTTCCATTGGATGAATAATGTCATGTTTAAAAATAAGATTACTTTTTTTTTCATTCTCGCCGTGGCTACACAGCGAAAAACAATGGAAATATTTATTATTTAAATGGAAATAGTCTGATTGTCAAATCATTGTACAATTCAACTCAATTTCATTCACATGAAACGGATTATTCAAAATCCGCGTAATAAAAATGTAAATTGTTAATTATGATGACTTGTGAATTCAGTTTGCTTTTCTAATAGAAAAAAAAAACACACTTTTTATTGCAAGTCACGTGTTTTTCACGTTCGATTGATAACTCAAAACTTAAGTATACAACAATTTTCTATGTCTACACCCCAGTCGAAAAAAGTCATGAGGCGATCGTTTCGCAATTAAATTTCAAATAAATAATGGATTTAAAATGATTTGATTTTTTTTTTTTTATGATTTGTTTATGTCTACGTCATTTACGATTCTTCAAAGAACTGTTTTAGCTGATTTTTTAAATTAAAGCCTTATCAAAATGCACAAAAGTTCAATGATTTTACAACACTAATTTCATATAACAGAGCGACACATTTAGAGCGACGAAAAAAAAAAGAAACAGCAGCCAATGAATTAATGTACACTGATATCAATTCATCAATATCACTTGCCTTTTCTCTTTTTAAAAAAAAAAAAAGGTTTTTCTCTTTCTTAGTTGTCAAATTATTTTTTCTTTTTTACTTTTCTTTTCTTTTCCTTTAATTATTATTTCTTTTTTACAGAAAATAAAACTTTTTTTTTGTTGTTTTTGTTAATTTTTATTGCAACTTCTCAATCCGATAGGCTTTATCAAATAGATCACATTTCGGTCAATGAAATTGCATTTTTCGCTTTCATTTCAATTCCAACGTACAAAATTTTAAAAAAAATCAAGCAAAATATCTACCAAAAATAAGAAATTTAAAGCAAAGTATACTGTGTATTGAAATGTCAAAGTCTTCGTTGTCGTTCTTCTTCTTTTTTTCTTTTTTGTATTTTATTTTATGACTTATGTCCATCTCGTACACGATCTGTTACACCAACACAGACACATTTTTAAACTAAACGTCCTTGACTTTGAGTTTTTCGACCAACCTGAAAAAAAACCAAAAAAATCAACAAAAAAATATAAACAAAAAGTTCAAAAAAAAAATGTTGTCTTACATCAAAAAATGGTCTTTAAACACATAGCCCACTATGGTAATCATAATAAAATAGGAAAATTTGTCGAATTTTTTATTTAATTCGCCGAAATTCTTCTCTAATTTGTCGAACTTTTGCTCCAAATTGCCGAACTTTTGCTCCAAATTGCCGAACTTTTGCTCCATATTGACGAAATTCTTCTCTAATTTGTCGACCTTTTGCTCCAAATTGCCAAACTTTTTCAACACTAATTTCATATAACAGAGCGACACATTTAGAGCGACAAAAAAAAAAGAAACAGCAGCCAATGAATTAATGTACACTAGAGCTGTTCACGAACCGAACTCGGACAGTTCGAGTTCGATAATATTCCTATTTCGATGTTCGTGTTCGTTCATGTTCGGTTCAAGTTGTTCGAGATAAAAACAATATTGTTCGAGTTCGTTCGTGTTCGATTAAATCTCAATTTCATTGACTTGCACGAGCATGTTTTGTTAGAATATGACGGGTTTTAATTCCATCTATCGGCCGATTGGTCTGCTGAGTTGATTTGTTCGGTCGTTCAAAGTTCAAATGAACGTTCAATTCAAACATCAATTGAACGACCGAACAAATCAACTCAGCAGATCAATCGGCCGTTAGATGGCGTTTGCTGTCAATTTTTGTACTTCTATTCATTCAACACATGTAACAAAACCTGCTCGGACTTGCATTTTGTATGAACAACATAAAAGTATTATGCTCATTAACCAATGTGGCATTTGTTGTATGTTTTTACAAGAGGAGAGCTTTGATTTCAAGACACTGACACCTATATGATTTATCAATGTATACTGACTATACCAACGGAAACGGCAAAAAGATACGATTTGTCGTTTGCATTTCGTAATGGTGTATGTGCAATTCAGTGTATATATGATAGAGATCGTTTGCAATGTAACGTCGTAAGACTTATACCGTCGTACATTAATGTATTTGCCCACGGCATGAAAATCCACTGTATGAACTTTCACAATTTTGTTTGATATTCATTTAAATTCACACCATACTCGTAGAGATGGCGTAAGAAACATGAATTTCTTTGCTAAAGCGACTTCGCATTAACGCTTTCTCATTAAATTGCTGCAATTTCTGGGATTATTTGCAGCAGTTGATATTGTTCACCCAGCTTCTAAAACACTGTTTATATTATAAACTTTATAATTGCTAAATCTCAAGATGTTGACTTTGGTGGTGGTACAACCAGTATTGTATTATTGGCTGGTGAAGTTAAAATATTTGGTGATGTGACCAAACGTTGGATTTTTTGTGTTGTGAAGCGTTTTTTGCTTTCATTTTGTGGCAATGGACTACGAACAAAATTCGAACACTTCAAGTTCCAATTTTGGTGTTCGTGTTCGTTCGTGTTTGGTTCGAGTTGTTCGAGATAAAGAAAATATTGTTCGAGTTCGTTCGTGTTCGATTAAATCTCGAACGAACACGAACAATTCATGTTCGTGAACAGCTCTAATGTACACTGATATCAATTTGTTATACTTTAAGCTGAAATTAAAACGTGACTAAAACGTTGTTTGTGCAATTTTTTTCCACTTTTTTTTCAATTCATACAATAACAATTTAGTACTCTTTTTTTGCAAACCATTTTATTACATTTGTTTCGTTTGATTTCGTTTTTGAAAAGCTTCCCAATAATAGTGTATTTTTATATTTGGATCATGATTTGGATATTTTTAGGGCAAGGGAAATTTATTTTGTTGATATTGGCTTGTCAAAATCATTGAAATTTCTTGTCCATCTCAAATTTTCGTTGAAGATGATACGCACTAGATGCGGAAGATTTCTGGATAATCCAGTCTGAATCTCTTTTAATTTCCAAATAGTTGAATTCCCTTGGTGATGACCACTTTTTATTTTCCAGTTAGACATTGATATTGTAATATCGAGATTTTAGGTGAAGGCCCAGGGTTCAGGAAAATAGCCAAAAAATTAAAACAAATTCGTACAAATTTGAATTAAATTTTATTGCTTCGTTCACACACAATGAATGTTTCGTTCACACGATCTTCTGTTCTAATGTTTACTAGGAGGATTCAACTCTCACGAATGCGTACATTTTTACGAATTTTTCAAAAATTTTGCGAATGCGCTTATGGACATTTGCACGGTATTAGCGAATGTTTACGAATGCATTTGCTCCAATAATAATTCGTATACATTCGATAATACTGTGCAAATGTCCATAAGCGCATTCGCAAAATTTTTGAAAAATTCGTAAAAATGTACGCATTCGTGAGAGTTAAATCCCCCTAGAATCTTTTCTGATCATTTTTGATCACATCTAATCTATTTTTATCTCTTTCATTTTATTTTTCGTTCTATGATTGGATTTTTAGCTTATTTGGTGACTCGTAAATTAGGCCTAATAAAATAAAATAATATATCAGTACAAGAAAAACCCGAAATAACACAGTAATAAGTTCTGCAATAAAAAAAAACTCAAATTCCCCAAAAAATACTTCATATTTATTACATATAAATTTATTACAAGCAAATGTTTATTACACCTAATTACAAGTCAATTCGCAACAGTTTCTTTTTTACATTAAAAGCAATACTATAAAATATGACAATAATTACTTAAAGGTAATTAGAGATAACTTAATCGAAACTGTAGGAAATTCAAAATGAATTATTAATGGGGAAAACCTTTAACAATGTTGAACGCAACTAATTATAATTCTTAAATGATTCTACAAAAAAAATGATAAAAACAAGATTGATGCTAAAATGAATAACAATGAAATTTTTAGTGAAATTATTTTTGCTGCTGAAACACTTTCCGTGCCGCTGTTTATCGTTTCCAAACATTTTCCATTTTCGATAGCAAATGGGCCAATTTTAGCGGCATGTGCCATGATTATTGGAATAAAAGATTGTTCATAATTTCCAATAAATAAATGTGATTCAGGACCGGATGCATAAACGCCAACATCCTCACCAGAATGTGAATCATAAATAAGAGGAACTATGGCTGGATATAGTTGATAAGGATCTGAATAGTTGTTCTTTGATAAATCAATGCGACTGCCATTTTTGTGGTAAGTTTCATAGTATCCTAAACCATTTGCATAGCTTAATGTTGTGTATGGTAAGCCATCGTCTCCTTTTTTACTATTGAGACCAAGAATATCATTGCCTCGTTCCTGAAAAACAAAATATTGATAAAAATCTTTCAATAAAAATGTTGAAAAAAAAAAAAAAATCTTACCGCATAACCGTTGTAAGTCATCGGATGTGAATGATCAGCGGTCACCACAATCAAAGTATCTTCTTCATTTGTTATATTTTTTGCAAGTTCAACGGCTTTAGCAAATTCTCTTGTTTCGTCAAGCGCTATATGAGCTTGATTGTCATGATGACCCCAATCAATGTTTGCACCTTCCACAAACAAAAAGAAACCATTTTCATTATTTTGTTTCATTAAATGTTTAATTGCAATTTCCGTCATTTCGGTGAGTGTTGGTTTTTGCATTTTTTGATCGACAATTTTAATGTTATACGGCATATGCCAATCATGAAAAAGTCCCAAAACATATTCGGTATCATTGGCAATTGATTGTAGCCCTCGTTTATCATGCACATACTGAGCATTTCCTTGTTTGCTTCGACTTTCAATCCATTCTTTAATCAAATCACGCTTATCACCACGTTTACCAGGTTTTAGCTCTTCATCCAGCATTGATGTGTCACGCATCTCCTCTCGGCCACCAGCCAAAACAATTTTCATTTTTTTACTCACTTCGTTCTCAACAAATTGTCGAGCAATGTCAACGGTTGTTGATGGATCACATCCACTTTTACGCACTTCTCTGTCATTTTCCCAGTTTCGATTTGCAATGTCTGATTTAAGGCAAGAAGAAAGAAACAATATTTTATGTTAACATGATAGAAAGAAACCAACAAAAAAAAAGAGATACAAAAACAAATGAAAAACAATTTCTTTTTAAATCACCGACTACGAAAAAAATCGTTTATGTCAAGTAGCGAATCATATCTCATCAATTTTTATAAGCAATTCAACAAGACACTCAAATATTATTATTTATCTTATCTCGCCTACTAGAGACAATCAAATATGATTTATGAAGAATAAAAATTAAAAAAAAAAAAAAACAAAAACTCACGTGAATAAATGCCACCGGGAGAAGCGTCTGTAATTTTGCTGTTTGTAACTAAACCAGTATCTTTGCATTGATTTTGTGCCCATTCAGCAATTGATGTTGTACGTTTGGCTGGATCATTTTGACCATCGCAACTGTTAAGAATTACTTTTGCACTCACACCCATCGTTCCATAATTGGCTTTTACCCCAGATAAATAAGCAGTTGATGAACATGAACTATCTGCCACTTGTTTATCCACACAATAAGTCTATGGAAATAAATGTCATTTTGATCATTTTAGTTTACAAATCAACACAATTTCAACCGTTTTCTTTTTTTTTTCTTTGAATAAATACCGAAATTTTGAACTTTACAAAATATATAATCGAATCATTCATACCTTAGATAGACCAAAATGTGGAAATTTCTCGAATGACAATTGTTTATTTTCATTGCCCAAATACATTCGGGTTGCAGCCACTGTTGTAAGAGACATACCATCACCCAAGAATAAAATCAAATTTTTCGCTTTTTTTGGTTTTTGAACTCCGTTTGTCAGCCGCTTTATTGGATCGCCAAGAACACTTTTCAAATATTCTTGACCCGTATTTTTCCAATATTCAGCATCATTCTCATCGAAATTTGTGTTGTAAACAACTTTTGGTTCAACTGGTCCAACTAATGGGATAAAAGTGTCTGGTAAATTGACATTTTTATCTAAAAATTTGTTAAAAATTGATGAGAAATGTGTTTTCAAAAAGTTTCATGTAAATGTATTCACCGTTGCAGTGAGCGGCATTGATGAACAAAAGCGTTATAAAAATGAAAAAATTCAAAATATTTGAACAAATCATTATATCGATTTTTAAATAATTAGCGCAAAGCGAAACAAAGAATGGATTGTGTTTCGTTGTTCGGTTGATAACTAACTGATTTCCAAAATTATTCGATAAAATGATTTATACAGTTGAATCTGTGATATAATTCACAAAGGAATTGAACCAGATATCTTGTTAAATGCCTTTGAATGTATTCATCCGATTGTAAATTTTTATTTATTCAATCACATTTCTCATCAAATTGATTGTCTGTGTGCTCAAAATACAGATAAAGATTTATGAGATCATTATTATAAAAAAAAATTCCCAAGAAATAGCACATTCATTAGATTAATTTTTTTTTCTTTTTTTGCATTGTTTCGAAGTAAGAATTTCTTTTTAGTCAATCTTTTTTCCAATATGCAGTGTGTTCAAGTCCACGTGCTATTTTTATTTCATTTTGCATGATATTTTGATTTCGTCTTATTTGTTGTCATTGAATTCAACGGAAAGACTTCCTTTCAATCTCTTCTTATCATCCAATCAAATTTTTTTTCTTATCATCCACTGAATACGCTAGTTAATCATTTTCTTATACAGAGATATAAAGAAAAAATGGTGTTTGTAGTGCCTTCCAAAATTTTTGTTCATCAGGAAGAATACTCGTGTGTCAATTATCATCAATAAATTAATTAGTTGATTGAAATTTCATTTTTTTTTTTTCAAATCCGATGAAATGAATACAACATGTACTCATGTTTGAATAATGAATATATTTTAAGCGCATTTATTTCTTTATCCAGTAAAAGCAATTTTTTGGTAATAATTTCAATTTCACGATTTTTGAAAAAAAAAATTGAAAGAAAAGAAATATACGAAAAAGCGAGAAAAAACGAACAAAATCACCTTTATAAGTACATCTGAATCAATTTATGAACATCTGAATTTTCATTTGTGTCCGTCCGTCCGTATTTTTGTTTCGGAAATTTTCAATTGTGTCCGTTCGTCCGAACCTTCTGAATCGGACGGACGAACGAGCAAAGAATGAATTTTAAACGGACAGTCCGTGTCCGTTGATACCTTTACATCTGATGATAATTAGGAAGTAACTATGCGTAAATAGTCAAATATATAGAATTTAAAGACAAATTTCCATGCGACATTTCAAATTTGTTTACGAATTGAAAATGAATCAATAAACCTCGACGCAATAAACTGGTTTTTATTCCGAATTCATGGATGTTTTTTTTTTTCATATTTTTCAATATTTATATTCGTTAAAGTTAGTTTACGTGTTTCGAACGTGTGATAACGTTATTTTCGGTTTGAATTTTAATTAGAAGCAATTTGTGTTCATCGAACGAATGCACATATTTTTTTTTTTTGTTTCGTTTCGAATCGTTTAATTTTCGACTTTATGACAATTTCTATATTTGTCAAAACTGTTTATTAACAATAAGTCAAATGTCCTTTTAAAAAGGGGGAAGTTGAATAAAAAGAGAAAAAACAAAACTCGAGACAAATTCGCGTGATAACTTTATTTGATAAACGATGCTTTGAAAATCACTGTAATTATTACTGTTTAGTTGACTGCGTCATAAACAATGGAGCTAAATTGAATCATTTCAATCAAAATCAAAGTTTGAAACAAAGTAAAGGAATTTTTTTCGAATTGAACAAGGAAAAAAAAAAATGCTTCTTCGGTGGTTGCTATACTGAAAAAATAATAAAAATGTAAAATTCATTTGAAATTGTCAATCATATCTCAAGTGATCCACATGCAACAGATCATAATAATTCTTAATCCAAGTAATAAAAATGTAAATTGTTAAATGTAATCGAGTCAAATGATGAATGCATCAATTTGTGTTTATAATGAAATTCACGTGTTTATCACGTTCAAAGTTGATAACTAAACAATCCAACCAACACCAAATCAAGCTAATTTTCACACACATACATTGTTTTAAGTGGCTTCTCACCGTTGAGTCAAATGGCGGACATTTTTGCAACAATTAAAGTGTTTTTTATTTGGTTTTTTGCTATTTGTTTACCGTTTATGGCATAAAATCTTGATTAACAGATTTAAAATTAAAATGTTATCAATTTAAAAGTTCAATGGTTTTACAACGCCAATTCAAACATAAAACAGCTACAATTCAAACGACGATATGAATAAGAAAAAAAAAAATGAGCAGCCGCCAATAAATGATTACAAGTCAAATGCTTACTCTGGGTTTTTCAACAAGCTTTAAAAGCCTCAAATTAAAACGTGACTAAAATTGCTGCCCCTTTTTTTTCATTCAATTCATACAATTACAGTGCGCACTTACTTCAACAATCATTTAATTGTATTTGTTTCCACGGCATATGAGTCTTTTCTGTTCAATGATTTTTTTTTTTCTTCCTCGCGTTCGCTGTGTGTTCGTGAACATAGCTATATTTGCACAGTTTATTATAGCGCCGAATCGAAATGTAACATCACACAAGCAGAGCAAAATTGAATGCTGATAATTTGCTTATAAAGTCTAAATTATTTTGTCATTTATTTTCAGTTTAGTTTTCGTTTATCCAACGTTAAGGTGCTCACACACAGGTGCTCACGACATTTTTTTTTTTTTTTTTTTCACTTTTAAATTGATTTTGGTGCCGAAACAAAGTAACAATGAAACGATACATTGTTTTTTTCCTGTTGATGTTCGTTCAGGGCATTGTTTTTGCAAAGCCTGGTTTTGATGGAATTCCTGAATTACAACTCGCATCGGTTCTTTATGAAGAGGAAACCCATAGAGATTATCATTTGAAAAATGGCGTTGAATTTGTTAAACAGCAAATATTAAAAACATCCAAATTAAATACAAATGTTGCAAAAAACACCGTTTTATTTCTTGGCGATGGAATGTCCGTACCAACTTTGGCTGCAACACGTGTTTATATTGGCGGTGAGTCTTTTTTTTTTATCAATTTCTCATTACATTTTTCTAATTTCGATTTTTTTTTTTTTTTTTTTTTTCTCCAACTCTATTGAACTTTTCTTCTGATTAATTTTCGTTTTACCTTTTGATTTTCTTTTTTCAATTCGTTTCATGGTTCCCAATTTTTCCTATTTTTCTCATTTGATGATTTTTGCAATAATTCGTGTTATTCGATTTCATTCGCAAATGCTTTCCCATTCATTTAATTTTTTTTTTTTTTTTTTTCAATAAATTCATTATGAAAAATGAGTTTTTCGTTTTCTTTTTTTTCTTTTTCTTTTTTGTCTCTCATTTTCTTTCTATTTTTCTCAAATTGTTCGTTACATTTTCTTTGCAGGTGAGAAAAAATCGTTGACATTCGAAGAATTTCCGTATGTTGCCATGTCAAAAACATATTGTGTTGATAAACAAGTAGCCGACAGTGCTTGTAGTGCGACAGGTATACAGCCATATGATAAATTTCAAATTATTGTAATTCTGATTGGATTTGTTTTTTTTTTTTTTATTGTTTCTTTTTTGTCATTAGCTTATTTGAGTGGCGTGAAAGGGAATTACGGAACAATTGGAGTGAGTAAACTTTTTTTTTCCGTTCTTTTCTTGTTTGGTTTGTTCAGTAGTATTCAATTAAAATATATTTTAATGGTTAGGTGAGTGGAAGAGTGCCACGAAAACATTGTAAGGCTAGTAATGAAAAAGCTTTCCATACGGAATCGATAGCACAATGGGCAATTGATGCTGGCAAATCAGTTGGAATCGTAACAACTGCCAGAAGTAAGTGAATGCAAATGTACTTTTAATCACATCTCTTTTGTCTGTCATTTAACATTTTTGTTTTTTCTTTCTACTTTCAGTTACTCACGCGAGTCCAGCAGGTTTGTCGAATGCACGTGTTTGAAACGTGATTTTGATCATTTATTTATATATTTTTTTTTTTTTTATCTAATATCATTCAATCATTTATGTCAGGGCTATATCTTTTTTCCTTTTTTCTTGTTATTTTGGTTCTTTTTCTTCATTTCAATTCTAATTTTATCTTTATTTGTCACATTTCATTTTGTTTTTTTTTTTTTTTTTTTCTTCTATTTTATTATGTTTTTTGTTTTTTTCTATCCACAGGAATGTACGCTCATACTTCTGAACGTGATTGGGAGAGCAGTAAAGATGTTCTCAAGGACAATTGTGATGATAAATTAAATGATGATATGGCTGAACAATTGGTTTATGGCAAAGTTGGAAAGAAATTAAAAGTAATTTTCGGCGGTGGTCGCAGTAATTTCATTGATCAAACACAAATTGATGAACAAGGCATTCCTGGACGTCGAACAGATGGCAAACATCTGATTTCTGAATGGCTTAATAATAAAAATGCAAATGAAGAACGAACGTATATATGGAATAAGGTATATTTTGATTTGTTTCCCATTTTTTTGAAATTCTTAGATTTTTTTTTTTCTCTCACTTATGTGGCATAAACAATGACAAACATTTAAATATTATAATTGACTTTCAGTGTCTGTTCTGTCTTGTAATATCTCACATAAATATCAATGAGTTTCTCAAACAATTTTTTTTTTTTTTTCACTTATCTAGACCGAATTGTTATCTATTGAACCTACGTTGAATGGAAGTGTTTTGGGTTTATTTGCTGCCGATCATTGTTCATACAATCACAAAATTGATGGTATTTCAGATGTGGAGCCAACATTAAAGGAAATGACAATGAAAGCTATTGAAATTTTAAAAACAAATCCAAATGGATTTTTTTTATTTGTTGAGGCTGGTCGCATTGATATGGCTCTGCATGAAAATGTAGCCCATATTGCACTTGAAGAGACGGCCGAATTTTCTCGAACCGTTAAAATTGGTACACAAATGCTCAGCACAAATGATACATTATTTGTTGTCACAGCTGATCATTCACATACATTAACGCTGGCAGGTTATCCAGATCGTGGAACAAACATTTTTGGAATTGGTTCCAGAGGTGATGCCGATTTTTTGCCATATTTGAAATTAAGCTTTGCCAATGGACCCAGTTACAAGCCAAAAACTAGCATAAATCGCGAAGATCCATCACAAGATCCGAACCTCAATAATTTTGATTATTTATCACCATCATTGCTTCCATTGGATAAAGAAACACATGGTGGTGATGATGTAGTTATATTTGCCAATGGACCACATTCTCACTTATTCACTGGTAGCATGGAACAGCATACAATTCCGCATTTTATGGCATATGCCGCTTGCATCGGCAATGGTATAACACATTGTAATAATAAATTAAATGGAAAAACTTCAATTTAGTTTCATCTCTTTTTTTTTCAACACCATTGAAGCACCCAACTTTCATACAAACTAATTCGAATGAATACGACAATTTTATAAATAAATTAATTAAATTTATTGAAATAAGGAAAAAAACATTTAGATTAAGAAGTAAAATAGTCTAAATTAAAGATTAAAATGTCTAGTCTTATATTAAAATGATTGAAAATCGATTTGTAAATAGATTAACGCACTGTAATTCGAAGCTCAAAATATTAGAAAGTTTTTTCATTAATTTAATTTGAAACTTGATATTTTTTTTTCATCCACTTTTTGATGAGACAATTTTTCCCTTGCATTTTTGTTTTGAATTTATTTCGCTCGTACAAACCTACCGATTGCCTCACATAATGATTGTGCGATTACAAGGCGCCATACAATTTAAATTCGTGGAATGCTATGATGATATTGACATACAAACATGAAATATTGCACGTTTCGTTTTTTATACCGTTTGAAAAACTCGTGATCATTTTTTTTTTCACTTCTCTCGTACTGATAAGTCAAAGCGATTAATAACATCGAAGCAATGAATGTGGGTCAATTTCGAAAAAGCAGATTTAAAACGTTTTTTCAGTTGAAAACGATTAGTTTACAATGTCGCATATTCACGTCAATTAAACTGTGGCGACAAACAGAATACAGCACTGCCACCATGATAAATTGTTTCAACGAAACACTTTCTTGTGTTGAAAATTTCAACTTGAATGAAATTCATCTCAATTTAAGTGTATGACAAATGATAACAGATTTGAGCGGTTCAATCACTGATTTCATTTCATATTATTTCCCATTCCAAACTACTTTTATTCCATCAATAAATTTGCATAGGCGGATATTTAGCATTTCTTTGTGCTTTTGTTTAAAAAAAACAAAAATCCAGAAATAATTCACAAACTTAACTCAAATATTTTGATTGAATATTAATTGATAATCCTGTTAAAATTTATAGCTCAATCGGAAGTAGCTATACAAAACAGATAAAAAGCAACGAGTAGTCAATGAAAGTGTGCATTCTTAATTTCATATAATTCAAGGTCAATTTTATTGGCTCATTTCATGGATCTTATCGAATTAAAGAATGCCTTCTTTGTCAATTTAGAATTTAACCGTGACTGAATCATCCACTTAGTACAATTGATGCTTGTAAAACTGCGATAAAAGTGAGTTAATGTCAGATGATTATTGAAACAAAATGTTTTTTGTACATAACGTACTTTATTAACTTTAATCAATCAAATCCGGTTATTCCGAGAATTCAAGTTTATTAATATAGTCTTGATCTTGAATTCTAAATGGTCATAGCAAATATTCTCATTATTAAGTGTAATAATTTTGATAAAAGTGTAACAATTTGTTGAGCCTGTCTAATCAATGAACCACGTTTAAATTTTTATTAAAAAATTTGAATTAGTTCTAGTTGGCAATTATTGATAACTAGTGCACCTTTAATTTATTCGTGATTTTAATTGAGTTCCCTCCCTTCCGATCCATTGTGTTAAAACAAATGCTTTAAGAATATAAAAGACATCAATCTTACATGATCAAACTAATTCAGTTATGATCCTGAAACAAGGTTAAATTCTAAAGGAAAGTAAATAGTCAAAATAAAGGGTAAAATCTATCGAATTTTTTAATGAAAACTGTTCAATATTCTTTAAAATGTATGGTTTTAGTTTCATGATTTTCATGATTATTTAAATTAAGCAACAAACCATTCTGTCATCTAAATTACGGAAATCTAAATTGGAAAAAAGAAATAAAAAAAAAAACGAGAATAAATAAATGAAACAAATGTTTGTTTGTTTTTTTTTTTTTTGGATCAATGGTTTATTATTGTAAATATTTCACTGTTCATTTCAAATGATTCGCATACGTTGTCTATTTTGTTGTCGCAAATGTAATATTTCTTCGTTTTTTTTTTCATACATATATCTATCTATATATATATATTGTCGTCGAGATTTCAACTTATCGCCTATGAAAATAGTATTTGGCCGGCAAATCATCGATTCGAACACATGCAC
This sequence comes from Resseliella maxima, assembly GCA_029041755.1. Lineage (NCBI taxonomy): Eukaryota > Metazoa > Arthropoda > Insecta > Diptera > Cecidomyiidae > Resseliella > Resseliella maxima. The sequence goes on along the minus strand of JAQOWM010000056.1, from coordinate 116,121 downwards.
ACAATATATAAATATTTCATTCAAATCATACACACGCAAACACACTAACCGATGGAAGTTGCCAGTGTTAACAATTGATATTGTTGTAATACAAAAGCATTCAGTGGTTGGTTGCAGGACAGAAAAATGCCCACCTGAATCGCACAATTCATCATAAATCTACATGAACATTTTTGTTTTTCTAAGTTCACCAAAATCATATGACAAACTGTCACTTTCTCCCTAATTCTCTTTCCTGTCTCTTTTACTCTGCCAGTGCTGCTTTACAATAAAATTTGTTTGTTTGTTTGTTTTTTTTTTGTGTGTGTGTGTGAAGATTGTTAGTTTTTGATTATGAAAAAAAAATGAACTATTGAAAATATAATTTTCCATTGGAACGATCCCTCCGATTTTTCTATATATTATATATTTATATATATATTTTTTTTCGATTTTTGTTTTTTCTTTTCTATCAATTTACTTCATTATCATATTAATAAACAATCCATTTATCATAGAATATATACTTTGTTTTTTTTTTTCTTCTGTTTGAACACTTTTTCACACATTCATAACTACATTCATGATTATATTTTGAATAATTTTCTTTTATATAGGTTTTTATGTGTTGTTGATTTTCATTTTTTATAGTCTGAAGAGTACATATTTGTATTGTTTTGGGAAGGAGGGGGGGGGGGGGTTGTGATAAGCCGAGAGGCTTTTCATTTCAATAAAAACATAGATAAGGTTCAATTTTAAATGGAATAGACTCAGAGAGATGTGTTAATTTTTTTCGTTTTTTTTTTTTGGTTGGTAAGTTCAAGATAATCGAAAATAGAATGCGGTTGAAGAGTCAACTTTTGAAAATCCGTGAAACCATTTCTTCAATTTTTTTTTTTTTTTTTTTTTTTTTTTTTTTTTTTTTTTCATCCATCCAATGATCATGAAGCCATTCTTCATTCTGCTTCGATTAAACTAACGATTTTCAAATTATTTACATCTTCAACCCATTTTCCGAAATCGAATTAAAAAAAAATTCCAAGAATATTTTGTGCAATTTTTTTCATCTTCATTATTTATATGAAAACATTGATTGTTTTGAATCCATTTGAATTGAAATCTAATGGGTTTCGACACATTTTGACAATAACCATTGTAATCTCATAATGTGATGAATATGCATTACCCTTTATCACGCTTTTATATGTGTTATTTATTTTGTTAATTCTTAATTTTTTTTATTGTTTTTGTGAATAGAACATATTTACTGCACACAGATATATTACACATCCATTTGTTTACATTTCCTACGATGACTCAAGTTTACATATTTGTGTTGATTCTCTCTCATTTGGTTAATATTTGTTTAAATGGAGTTTATCCCGAGAGTTTATCATTTAAATTGTTTTTGATTTAAATAGTGTTTTTTTTTTTCTTCACTTGTATTCTCTCTAAAAAGTATACATATATGTGTATTATATATAGTTTCTAGGTAAATGTCAGAATATTTAGATGATGTATGTACCATCGCGAGTTTACATAAAATTGATTTTGTTCACATTTGCAAAATAGATCGATGTAATACAAAAAATAGTGTTTCAAACATAGATCTCTCTCGATGAATCAAATTGGTTGGGAATGCTTTAGTGTCTTATAGCTTTAGTGTCTTCTTTTTTTAATGCGCCCCAGATTGAAGAGAGAAAAAAAAAATAGTATAACATTTACAGTATGATATCGCTCAAAATTGGAGCCTCTAGTCAATAAATATCTTTCAAATATTCAGATTAATTTAAGTTTTTGGTTAAGAGTATTTTAATATAAGTTTTCAGTATATTTTTGTTGATGTAAATATCAAGTGTTACAATAAATAGTTGTTTGTTTTTTTTTTTTTTTTTTTTTTTGTATATGTATGAATATATATAAGTAAGAGATAATAAAATTACAATTTCATTTTGCATAATTCCATTTCGTCATCACCATCGTCGTCATCATCATCGATGTATGTATTCAAAACGTTCAAAACACAATTCCAGGCCAAAGTGAATATTTAATCGTAGCCACAAATGTTTGTTTGCTTGTTTTTTTTTTTTTTTTTGTTCGTGTATCGTATTATGTGTTTTTTTTTTATTACTTTAAATTAAGTCCGTTTCGAAAAATGTACGCGTTGATTAGACCTATCTAAATGTATCATTTGTTAATTTTGTTGTTGTTGTTGTTGTATCGTTCCTGTTTCCATAAAATATAAAGCCAGGAAAGCAAAACCGTCTATCTTTCTCTCTTTCGATGGAGAAAATTTAAATTCGATTTCATTGGATTTATGTGTGTGGTTTATCAACAAAATTCAGCATGTCAATGCGGTGACGGGTGCTCGAAATTCTCAGAGTGCATTATTCATTTGTTGAGTCTCTACAAGTGTTCACTATTTTTTTTTCTCTCTCTCTCTCTATTTTATGCTTCAATTGACCAAAAAAAAAAAAAACATTGTTTTTTTGCCTGCTAATTTCAATTTCAAACAAAACATTTCTCTATTGATTTATGGATTTTCAATGAGAAGTTATTCTAATAAACGTAAATATGGGTTAGTTATTGCAGTAAATAAAAGGAGAATAAATTATTTGAAGTAAAAATGTTATAACGAAAAGTTAGCTAGAATGGAAGCTTTGATTCATATTTTTCCTTTTCCTTGCTGATTTAAAATGCATTTTATTCGATTTAAATTTCGAATTTGGAACAGAAATGGACACATTAAAAATACCAGTTTGAATGGTAAAAGTGTTGCAAAACTAGTAAATGGTAAATGCTTTTTTTTTTTTTATTTAATGGCTTTTCTTTTAGGTCCTTAGTTTTGACAACCTTTAGGTCCTTAGCTGTGGAAGTATCTCATATAATAATGATTGTTATTATCAATGAAATTCAATTAATGCTCGATTTGGAAGCTTTTTTTGGATTTCGTTTTACAAACATGTAATTTTTTGTTCTCAATTCTTTGCTTTTTTCATCATGCCAATTTTTCGCCGTCACCAAATGAAAGATACAATGCGATTTCTTTTCTACTTTTTTTTTTGTCTATTTTTTATTCATTTTAACTTTTTTTTTCCTTTTTTACCTAAATCTTTTATTTCTGTTTTGTCATTTTTTTTTTTTTTTTCAATTTTCATTACTTCCTTTTTTTCTTTCTTTTCATTCTCTTTACGTCATTTTTTCAGTAAATTTTCTTTTATTCTTTATTGTTAGTTGATAGTGTGGGTGTTTTTATTGATTGAATGACTGTGTATTTTATATAATAATCGATTAGCAATTTATGTTTATCTATTTCATAAAATGCAAATAATGTGCGCAAATAGTCTCATCAGATTCCATTTGGTCAATTTATTCAATATCAATATCTTAAATGTATATACTTAAAAACCATTAAATAGCATAATACATAGTGATTTTACATTTACTTTGTGTATTTGTGTGTAATATTTGTGTGTAAATGTGGATAAAATGAATGATATTTCATTGCCCACAGACTGTCTTGTCATTTTTATAAATTACATTTTGTAATTATAATTTTGATTATTTTATGGAAGCATAATTCATTGATTTGAATTTTGCATTTCACCTTTTTCATATTTTTTCACATAAGCGCATACATATCGTTCATTTTTCATTGTATGCAAGTGAAACATTGAGTGATGCTGAAGAACATTTTAGTTGGTAAGCAAATGTCAAAACCATATTCAATGTATAAATTACTGCAATTTTCATGGAAAATGAATAAACTCACTCAGCGAGAGACAGATATTCTCTCATCGAATGCTTTTGACATTGAATCAAAATGAGCAATTTACTGCACTTTCAACACATCGTCTCTACCGTTTTGTCAGTTTAGAGTTTATTGTGTTGTTGTTGTTGTTGTTGTTGTTGGAATTGTGTCCACTTTATTCGCATACGTAAATATGAAATCGAAATGGTAAATCAATAAACTTATGTTATCGAATCTAAATTCCCGAAGGAAATTAACTCTTTTCTTATTTTTTTCAATAAATGTTGTTATTTTTGCGACGAAGTACTGCTGCTTAAGCGGATTATACAAGAAAAAGAAAAAGAAGGATGAAAAAAAAATGAAGAATAGAATAGATTTGTATCGCATCTATATCAGACTAAATGACCGAAGATATATACTGATTCCAATTTTTTTTTTTGTCATTTTTTTATTATTATTATTATTATAGAGTATTTTGTAAATCGCTGTGGATGAGCCATAACTGGTTTTTATTTTCTAGCCGAAACTATTTTTTGGCTGTTAAAATCATAACGAATTCTGTTGAAAAAGATCGATCGCTGATTAAAATCAATTACAATTTTTGGATAATAATAAAAAAAGAAAGATTTTCGGCTTACCCTCATAGTTGACCAAACCATCGCCATCACTATCGGCCTCCTTGATCATATCATCTACTTCTTCATCGGATAAACGTTCACCCAAGTTTGTCATTACATGACGCAATTCAGTCGATGATATTAGACCATCGTTATTTTTATCAAAAACTCTGAGTGTTTTGTATATGTTTTGGTGTTTTATGTGAATTGACAAAATGAACATGAAAATATCAATGTCATGCTCAATATTTTCCATATAAAAAGAAAACCAAAAATATTCAATCTTACCGGAATGCTTCCTTAAGCTCATCTTCGCCTTCAGCAACTTTCATCTTTTTCGACATCATTAACAAGAACTCGTTGAATTCAATTGTTCCATTTCCATTAATATCAACCTCATTCACCATGTTGCGAAGTTCATTTTCTATGAAATGACAGCCGCAGGTTGATGATACAATAAGTGTATAAAGAGGAAGAGATGTAGAAAGAGAAATACAAGTAGAAAATTCCAAAGAAAAAGAGAAAGGAAAAGAAAATAGATATAGAACGAGAGATAGAGAGGCAAAGAAAGAGTCAAAGAGAGAGAGAGAGAGAGAGAGAGGAAAGATAGATACAGAAAGATAGATACAGAAAGATAGATACAGAAGAGATAAAGATAGATAGAGAGAGGTAAATAGAGAGAAAAGGAGGGTGAAAGAGATAGAACGAACATTGAAACAGATTGAAATTCAAATAATAAAAGATTTTGACGTGTAAATAGTGTTTTGTTAACACACTTACCGCTCGGTCTTTGTCCCAATGAGCGCATTACGACGCCCAATTCTGCCATGGTAATTGTGCCATCTTCATCTTTGTCAAATAGCATAAATGCCTCCTTGAATTCTGTTTTGAAATTGGAAAATGTGAATGTGTTTGTGTGTTATTCATAGCGAAAAAAAAAAGAAATATGTCAAACTACGTGATTACGTGGAAAATGATAAAATTTATTTTACCTGCGACTTGTTCTTCGGTAAGTCCATATTCGGTCTGTATCATGAGAGAATGCCGAAAAACACATTAATATCAAAATGAATATTGTCAGTTGACTATTGTAACAAAAACAATTAACATTCCGAGAAATGCTCACGGTGAAATTGTCATCGTGTTAATTTTCTAACATTTCTGATGCCCTCGCGACAAAAAACAAAAAACTTACAGATCCTTCAACGATATCCGTTTGACTTGTCAACGTACGCAATCGACGATACTCTTTATTGTATATCTCTTCGTTAGCAACTATGTCATTCGATGCCATCTCAATATTCCCTTTAGTTATTTATATTGTTTGACGTTCATTGCCTCATACACATGCAGATATTTAATTTCCACATGAAAATGCTCCAACCGAATGGATCACATTGACAAAAAAAAAAAACAATTCTATGAAAATTCGTTCGTGTCGTTCGTTTTATTGCATTCAATCAAGCAACACTATAACAATATATGCAAACCAAATTTAATATTCACTCCTTTCCACTATTAAATACAATGGTTTTTCGTGTTTAAACTAAAACGCATCGGATTATATTGCTTCGAAATTAAATTTTAGTTCCATACGAACGAAGAGCTATCGAAATGAAAACGTGTAAAATGCTTTACTTATTACGCACTCCTTTTTTCCGAAAAAATTTTCTCGGTTTTCTTTTCCGTTTTCGATCTTTTATCACTCGTTTGCTAGCATTTTGAATGAATGTGCGCACACGGGCACGATTTACCGAAACATTTATTTTTAGATGCTTGATATAATCAATTCAAACGAATTTCGGTTTCGTCGTTTGCTATTTTGATTATTTTGTAATGTTTACGCTGAACTTGTTTACGTGAACTCATTCAACTCAATGACTTAAAAACACATATTTGAATGGCAAAGTATGAGTGAGAGAGTGAGAGAGTGATCATACTTTTCCATTCAAATAGAGAGAGAGGGAGAAAAAGAGAAAAAGAAAGGAAGAGTCAGAGAGATATGTAGAAAAGCACGAGAGGAAGAGGAAAAGAAAAAAAAAATGAAAGGAGAGAAAATTTATGTTGTGAGAATTATTTGTAAAAGTGTTTGCATATGTTGATGCTATGCCAATGGCCAAAATGAATGTGCAACGTTTTGCAAAATTTATCCAACTCAATCATGGCAAATATTGAAAACGTAATTTTGTCGCAAATTTTTTCGCAAAAACGAATTTTTTTTTTTCACTCTTTTTATTTTTATCAAAGAACAATTTGTCGAAATTTTCAGTTCAAAATCACAACCGACAATCGCGTCACAATAGTGAACGTGACTTTTCCATGTGTGTATTTTCTCTCTTATTTTCCTTTCAATATTGTCATTCGATTCTTATATTCGGAATGTGATTCACGAGAATTTCATAGGGAGTTTGGGAAATGATTTTCAAACGACAGATCAATTCGTTCCAATTCGTTATTTGTTTGTGTTTTTTTTTTATTTATCAAATATATGTTTTCGTCGTACGGATACGTATGATCAAAAAAAGCAAAAAAAAAAAAAAAAAAAAAAAAATCAAACTTTGTTTTTGTTGCAAAACTCGCTGTTTTGTCGCTTCTTGCGAAAGCGAAAAAAAAGAAAAAAGTTGTCACTCACCAAATCGATAGTCACATTGACATCATAGATTTGCTTCTTTTTTTTTTGTTTTTGTCCGGGCCGTGTTGGTGGTGCTGGTGCTGTTGTCATTGTGACTGGTTTCATCGATGGATTTGTCGATAGTTTGCCATTCAATGATTGTGATGAACTTTTTGATGTAAATGGTGGCTTATTCGATGTTGGTGTTGTAGCCGAACCTTTATGATGACCATGTCCAACGGATCGTTGGCCGCTTGGTGTACGTTCCCGTTGCGGATGTTGTCCATGCTGTTGTTTATGATGACTACTACCGTCAGCTGGCTTATTGCGAGCCTATCAAAAATCGAACAAATTTCAAATGATCAAAAAAAGAAGGAAAAAAAAGAGAGAAAGAAAAACAAACAAACAAATTATTTGACTTGCAACTTTAATAGTGAGAGAAATAACGAGAACGATGATGAGCAAACCAATTTTCTTGGTTATTTATCGAATTCATGCGAATTATGCCTGTAATTAAATCAAAGTAAACGAGCTAAAACTAATCGAATTATTTTCGGTAGGATATGGAAAACTTTTGATATGAAAAACATGAATTGGTGGAATTTTATTTGGTGCACACAGCATGAAAAGCAGTACGCATTTGACGACGTAGCGGAAAAGTTTCAATTTCAACGATTATTAACGGCCAACACACAATCATAATGGTTAAAGTTTTCTTTCCCAAAATAACCTATATCAATGGGCAATATTGTCGTTCCCGTTCAAAGAAATACATAAATATAAACAAAATAATAGCGAAATGGGGAAGAACTGAATTGAATGGGGTGGCAGGAGTTGAAGGATGGGATAAAGGGACGAAAGGATCAAGGAGTGAAAGAAACAGATTAAGAAGGAGGAGAAAACAGGAAGGAAAATGGAGGAAGAAAATGCTTGTAATTAAAGAAGAAGCACAGGCATAGAAATACGGTGATCGAATGAGTGGTTTTCCATGCAGATTCAATGTTCGTCCATAACAATAGAAAAGAGAATAAAAAAAAACACACTATTTAGTTCAAAAAGTCACAAACTCCATGCTCTATAAGGCATGATTTATTCTCACCACAGCCAAATGCACCAAAAGGTTAAACGAACACAAACGGCATGTGTGTGTGTGGCTTTTATTTAGTTTTGCATTTAGCATTTTTGGTGTTGGAAATATTGTTGTTGTTTCATTGCTCTGTTGTTGGTTACTATTCATTTGGCTGCTCACACATATATGTGGTTTAAATTGCAAATACTTTCCGGAAGTTAATCGACGTCACAAGTAAAGAAACAAAAAATGGCACTCGCTTGCCTAAATATCATGCTTATGAATTGCATGTTTTTATAACAAATTTCCGTAATTTAATGCGAAATCATTAGGTCATATGACTATCGTGATAATTTTTTTTTTTTTTTTTTTTTTTTGCACGTGACTATCACGATCAGCTGTGTTTTGTGTAAATGGTCAAAGTTCATTCGAATTTACACGGTTTTGAGCTTTCGATGGGCCCTCACATAATATAATCATTTTCATAGCAATTATGAAACAAATTCCATATGCCAGTCAATGGTTACTGCGTTCTTCAAATTACATAATACCAAGAACCAACGTTAAGGGTTTCGACCATTTGAATTGGTTTCATGATTGTCATGAAGTGCGCACTTCAATGTTGCTTTATATTTGTCCTTATTCGAGTTTAATAGCTGGCGGGCAGTTACACCAAAATACGTAGCAGTTTAATTTCTTTCTTTCTCTCTCTCTCTCTCTCTCTCTCTCTCTCTCTCTCACTCTCACTGTCTATTAAACTTTCTTTGGTCGCTGCTAAATTTCTTTGCCAGCGTTGACTTTCATTCATCATCAATTTTAACCAAGTGAATGCACATCGCTCGTTTATTGAATGAGTCCACAAGCTCTCTCACACACAACAATTAATGTCGTTGAGTGGATTTGTACGTTTTAACAAAGTTTTTCCGAATGAATACAATTGACGATGACGACAACGACGACGACGACGCCGCCATTCCTTACCAACTATGCCATAAATATTTTCTTATTATTCCATCGCATTTTCTGATACGATTTTATTGGCACATTTTGTGTGTGTGAATATGCTTCGTGTATAACAAATGACTCACTTGAAGTGAGCCAATCATCATTTTCATTTCATATGAATGCTTTCGCGTCTTATCGCCGTTAAAATAAACAAGAAAAAGAAGAAGAAGAAGAAGAAGAAGAAAAAAAGGAAGGAAAGAAAAAAACAAATTCAATAAAAATGAAATGGACGATGAAAATATAGCATGCTAACGACTAATTCCTAATCAAAACCGATTTGGTGTTCATTATTCAGCAAGCAAATTACATCGAAAATTGAATTCAGATGAAAACAGATGCAAGTGGGAATTGTAATGAAATTATTTATGGATTTTTATTGTTGTTGTTTTATTATTTTTCTTCAATTTCATTTTGAATGACTGAAGTTGATGGATTTATTAATATTTGTGGTTTAAGCATTTGTCAAGCCGAGACAATAAATGCGACTATAATTGAAGCAACCCAGCGTAAAATCGGCAGCTAGTTTTAGCTGCCAAATGTCAAAGTGAACGCGTTCTATATATTCATGCGCGTATATACATATATAGTGTGCAGGGGAATATATACGCGTGAACGCTTGACCATGTATTTACATACGCGCGCTGTATCTATCGAGAGGAGAGAAGAAAAGAAGTGATGAGAGGAGAAAAGAAAAGAAAAGAATAACAGTTAATAAATTGTTATTTTTCATTTTGCTTTTTGTATTTTATATTTTAAGAAAAAGAAAAAGAAAAGATACAAATTTAAGAATATTTGAAACTAATTCGCAAAAAATAACAATACATAAAAACATATTCGTCAAATGTATAAGATTATCCAAGTATTCATGCGCATGTAGACTTGTATAGTGTATGAGTATGCGATACATAGAAGCAAACGCATGCGATACAGAGAAGTGAGGAGAAAAGAACAGTGAACAAATTTACATTTTGAAATAAGAAAGAAAGAGAAAAATATTGCAAATGACGTACGTATGAATATTCAGAGTCGCCAATAAGAACAATTGTATTAATACACAAATTGGTCAAATGCCGCTTCTTTTAAATAATATTTATATATGCCGCAAAGAAGCGGCATTTGACCAATTTGTGTATTAATACAATTGTTCTTATTGGCGACTCTGAATATTCATACGTACGTCATTTGCAATATTTTTCTCTTTCTTTCTTATTTCAAAATGTAAATTTGTTCACTGTTCTTTTCTCCTCACTTCTCTGTATCGCATGCGTTTGCTTCTATGTATCGCATACTCATACACTATACAAGTCTACATGCGCATGAATACTTGGATAATCTTATACATTTGACGAATATGTTTTTATGTATTGTTATTTTTTGCGAATTAGTTTCAAATATTCTTAAATTTGTATCTTTTCTTTTTCTTTTTCTTAAAATATAAAATACAAAAAGCAAAATGAAAAATAACAATTTATTAACTGTTATTCTTTTCTTTTCTTTTCTCCTCTCATCACTACTTTTCTCCTCTCCTCTCGATAGATACAGCGCGCGTATGTAAATACATGGTCAAGCGTTCACGCGTATATATTCCCCTGCACACTATATATGTATATACGCGCATGAATATATAGAACGCGTTCACTTTGACATTTGGCAGCTAAAACTAGCTGCCGATTTTACGCTGGGAACTAATCTAATTGAGATGAGAAGCTCGTAACAATATATGAATTGGATGCGATTTGTTTGGTAAAATGAAGAGGTCGGAGGGTACGATATCTAACTAAAAACAAACGAATATTTTGTCATAATTTGTAAATGTGATTGAGTGAATGAGTTGAGAATTCATATGTTTTATGAGTTTGTGTGTGAGTGTGTGGTTTTAGATAGAGGAAAACCACAAATTACAGATACCTGAGTGTCACGAGTGTCACTCCTAAAGCTACTTGTGCTGACACTTCGAGCCTGGAAAATACGAGATAGAGATGACAGAGAAAGATAGACATTAGGGTAGAGATAGATATAGAAAACCGGATTTTCGTTACTTTTTGTCAAAAAAAAAGAAAAAAAAAAAAAACAAGGAAACCAAAGAGATTTCGAAAAAAAGCTCTAACTAATTTGAACAGCATTAAAAGAGACTTTATTATCTATTTTGTTTTTATTTCATTAATATTATCGGATTCGAGGACGATTTTTGCCGCATCGGAAAGTTTTCGACACATTCACTCGATGTATGACACTCTGCATGTGTGTTTGTGTCAAACAATAACTTGTGCTTGTTGACAATTCGTTGCGCGTTTTATGTATCAAGAATGAGAAGAAGTGTGGAGAGAATCATCGACGAAAATAAAATTTATGTTTTCAATATATGTATATGTGTGATTCATAATCGAAAAATACCTTGCTTCGTGTTCTGGTTGGCGGCGGCGGCACAAAATCCTCTTTTGATTTTCGTCGTTTATCTTTTAAAATCATACGCGCTGCTGCGAATGCCATTTTTACTCTTGATTATTCCTTTTGTGTGTGTTTCGTTGCTTTTTATGAGATTATCTATCTATCTCTTTAACTCAATGGCTCTATTCAAGTTTTACGATAGCTGGAAAATTTTTTATGTTTTTATTCATACACACGTACGACTAAATCCTTTCAATCAGTACCAGCCAGTTTATGCTGCATATTCAATTTTTTTGTCCACATGGAATGAAACAGCTTGTTTGCACAATGTTTGTTTGTTTTTCTTTTTGTTTTTGCTAACATTCACATTTAAATTTCAAAATTGAGTCTCAATTTTAACTTTTCAAATTAAGCGTTCAATCAAAATTTATGTTCGATTGCTATAACGTAAATTTGATTGATACCAGTATCAAGTTCAATTGTAAAATCGACAAAATTATATTTTCGAAATGTGTTTATTGACGTTCGATGATTTCTTTTTCACTTTCCGTTTTACCTAAATATTCACAACAAATATTTTTGTTAAAATTTTTGAAGAAAAAAAAAACAAGAAATAAATTTCAACACCATATCGATTGATTGCAATTCAAAATTCGCGATTTAATAAAAAACGGCACTCGAACTTTTGACTTTTCTTCTGTCAGCTTTGATGAACAATCAAAGCCGTTGAAAAGTCTTATTCCGTTTTGCAAGTCAAACAAAAAATGTTTTTATTTCATTTTTGGTTTTTCGTTTCATTTTTTTCTTTTTTTTTTCATCGTTAACTTGCAAATGACCCCGTTTCACTTTTAATCGCATATGCAAATGAAAGTTTTACGAATTACTCGTCCACAACTTTCTTTCATTATGCCATCGCTATTACTAATGCTTGAGCTACTGAAGCCACCGTTGCTGCTGCTATTGCTACTGATGCTTTTGTCGCCATAACTGCATCAACATTTTCACAAAATATGCCATCACCGAACGGAATTTTATGCATTTTTCCCTTGCGCTGAATTAATCATCGCCAGTTTTAATAAAATCCAACTCGCAATTCCAAATAGTTTAATCTGCAATATTTCATAATCTGCTTTTGACAAGAGGAAAATGTTTTAAATTTTCGATTCACTTTTCCCTCACTTTTGCTCCCCCATTTCTCTTTCACTCTTTATCCCTTACACACTCATTCACTCGCTTTTTCTCTTTTGCTTCCTCCCATTAACCCTTTGCATTCATTTTCTCATCCTTTCATTCTTTTTTACTCTCTTCCCATCTCACTGTCTCTGTCTTTCTCATTCACTTTAACTCTTTCTCCATTTTTGTTCTTCGGTTTTTGTGTCTTTGTGTTTGCATTACGATTTTTCCGCACACTTTTATGCATTTCAATGGATTGTTGTACATCGAGTGACTGCAGAAGAGGCTGCTTAATGAACATATTAAAAAAGCATGGAATTTATCGAAAAGCTCCACGGATTACGCGGTAAAAAGAACGAAAAAAAAGCATTGATTCCATTTTTGGTGTCAAATTACGACGAATATTATTTAAGATGGGATTATGCAGTTGAAACCATTTATATGAATTCAAGAGAAAACTCAAAACTTCAGCCTCTCTTCGTTGAAATATCATTTTCGATTCAAAAAAAAAAAATAATCAGTTTTCATTTCGTTTAAAAGCTTCAACAAATTGTATTTGCTCTTGTGACAGTGTATGTTTGTTTTTTTTTTAATTTGAGGCGTTCTTCTGAGATAAATGGCTTTGTAAACGAAGTGGAACTTGTGTCAAAACACTCAAAATGCGAGAGAAATGAAAAAACATGAAAAATTACAACAACAATCATTCATCCATCTGGAGCAATTTTAATCATATTCAATGTCATGCAAAACGACAATTGTCAAATAATTCGTTGCGAAATGTGCATGATTTGGAGGAACCTGGGACTAACGCTGTAATTGACGATGTGCTCATGTTTTCAATTTAACAAGTTGTAATTGTGTGTTGTAAACATGACCACTTTCTCTTTCTCTCTTTCTCTCTCTCTCTCTCTTTCGCTCTCTCTTTCTCTCTTCTTCTCTCTCTTCCATTTATCCACATTTTAATAATTAAAAAAAGAATTCCCATTTCCACTAGGGGATCGAGAGCAATTTATTGCAATATTCACATCTTTGTTCACTGTGTAAATTTTCCACTTTTAGTGGCCTGATGATGTTGCGGAAGTTTTTCCAAACTGCATTTAAATTTAATGCGCCAATTATAGTGGGTACATGGAAAAGTTTACAGTTAAGTGAGCTCGGGATTTTGGCACCGAAGTTTGTTGAAAATCCGAATTTCACACACTCGAAAAAGTAAAAAGTGTCAAATCAGCAAGGCAAAAAGAAGAAAAGAGGGATTCAATAGCTAGAGCGAGACCAAATCTGAGATTGAGCAAGAGAAAAGTAGAGCTCAAACGGGCACACTTATTCATTTCAATACCGAAATGGTTACACAATATCCTCTTTAAAGAGGAGAGAGATGGTTCCCAATTTTTCTCCCTCCTCATCATCAAATAACTGAATGACTTGGGTTTTTAATGCGACAATTTGTGTGTGTGTTTGTTTTTTTTAAATTGGTAACCAATGGATCGAAAGATGTCAATTGAACGCATTTGTGAAATGATTGAAAATAAAAATCATCGATAAAAACATTTGCAATCAGGAAAAGTACGCAAAACAAAAACAAACAAAAAAAAGTTGCCATTCATGCGAATCGAAGCCGAACAAATAACAATGTATCGCCAGTCATTAAAATGAAAGTGAAGATCGAAAAAACAAAAAAACTCATTGTCGATGCAATCAAAACCGTTTATATTTTCGTATCGAATATACCCACACATTGATAGTGTGAAAACGCAGAATGAAAAACGACAATCACCAAAATCCAAGCGTAGAATGCCATCGTGTTTTAGTTGGTTGGATTTTATTTGCTAGCGGCTAAATATGAGAATATTTTTCACATTGGTTGACGTTTCTTCGTTTTTTTTTTTTTTCGTCTTTTGCTTCCCATATTTTTCTTATTTATTTTTATTCGTTTTTTTGGTTGAGTTCGTTTAATGTTATTGCTGTTAGATATGCCTTAACAGTCGTATATTCGCTCTTGCTCATTTGTTGAAAAATATCCAATGCGGTAAAATGAAGTGTTGACGATGAAAAAAGACAACACAAATTTTCACCAAATATTCGGATGAAAAGAAGTCGAACCAAATAACAGAAAAGTGCAAAAAAAAAAAACATGGAAGTGGCAAAACACAATGGACTGTGACACAGTGAATGGAGAATAGAGAGAAAACCCGAAGAAAAATGAAGGAAAAAAAGTTTTTGGGAGAAAATCAAAATGAAGAAAAGAAAACATAAAGAAATTCTCTAAAGCACACGACACTGAAACCCATATGGAAGATCCAAATGGATGCGGAGGTGGGGGAATGAACAACAAAAATATGCTTAGCATTGCCAAATAAATGTAACATATCATAAAAATGAGCCACACATTTCGCAGTCAAATTTTCATTGAACTTCAAATAGCGAAAGGGAGAGAGAACGGCAGAATAAAAATGATAGAAAAAGCGCAAAAAGAAAAGGAAAGAAGGGAAAGAGCGACAGAAGAAGAAAAAGAGGAAGAGAGAGGAGAGAACATGAGTGAAATAGAGATACCATGTAAGAGCACGAGCAATTTGTATACACCGACAAGTATGGGCCAGCGGATGAGCGTGCAAAGTTTGCTTGGGATGGTGATATGTGCCAGATTTATATCTAAATTGAAATTGTAATATATACACAAAAACGGAAATACACATAGATTTCGATATCATGAACATATAAAAACATAAAATAATATACATATTTAAAGAGTCGCTTGGAACATTTTTGGCGCAATTCATAAGCAGAGAACGGGAACAACTGAAACTGGCTGGGTAAATTGAATTTTCATAAAAATGGTATAAATTGCCCGGGATTTGACACGCAAAAACAATATAAACTGTTCAATTGGAACAAAACAAAAACCCCCATTGCACATGGTAGTTTAAGTGTGTTTGTGTGTGTCTACTATGTATGTCGAATAAACTTTGATTCAATGAGACATAAACAAATCTCCATTTTCCATATATGAAATTGCCGTCTCGGCTCATCACTCGACCCAAATTATTTTTTCTTCTGCTACATTTTTTTCTTTACAATAAATGATAAATATGAAACCATTCTTTACAGGAGCAGCTTAACTGATTACATGTTTTAGCCAAATGATGCTTTTTGCTGTTTAAACACTTGGATGACAGTTTGAAAGTATTGTCAATCAACGTACACACACTTAGTTGAGTACTTATGCTTGCCACACAATTGAACCAGAAATAACAGGAAAAAAAAATAGAGGAAGAATGATGAAGATATATGATGAAGATTTCATATCGAATAAACACATTCTCTGCATCTCTCTTATCCATATTTTGTATTGTGAATATATTGTCAAGTTAAATGCGCGCATTTCCTTCACTTTCTCACTACAAAACGTATCATTCAACACACCATAACAATGTGAAATGAAATATCACACAGAATGTATGTATAAACAATTCACTTTCAGTATGCATTTCTGTTTTGATGTTTGCTACAATTTTGCATTCATAAATGTTGTCTTGATATGGATGGAATTCGTTAACGATTGCAGTTGCAACGAGTGGATGCTTAAAATTGAGCACATTGTATTGCAAAATGTATGAATTTTATGTGAAAAGGACGGAGAGCGAGACTGATAGCGAGAGCGAAAGAGAGAGAGAGTGAGAGAGAGAGAGAGAGAGAGAGAGAGAGAGAGAGAGCGAAAGAGAGGGCGAGAGCGAAAGAGAGGGCGAGAGCGAAGAGAGAGAGAGAGAGAGAGAGAGAGAGAGAGAGAGAGAGAAAGAGAGCGAGAGTGAGAGGGAGAGAGGGGCAAAAGGGGAAATATGAAATGGGAAAGCAAAACGAGAAAGAAGGTTCGAATGAGAGAATGAGAGAGAATATAGAACGAAAAATTGACAAAGAAAGAGAGGGCGAAAAAGTGAAACTATGAAAAAAGCCAAGTTATTTAACCATATATGAACTCAACTGATTAAACAAAATCATGTGACATTAAATAGAACATAAATGTCACTAAACGGGCAATTGTGTTTGCATTTGCACGTGAATACTTTGGGAAATGGCTTAATGTACAATGAATGTGCAAAAAGTGTACGATTTGTGTGTTTGTTTGTGTGTACAATTTATTTGTCCTTTAAAATGCGACCAGCAATTTTTAAAGCAGCTGGCAAACAGCATTGGTAATTTACGGAACAATAGTTTCAGTTTGGATGGTTCACATTGGAATTGTGAATGCAAAGTCTTTTTATTCAATGTCTTGCTCGAGCATATGCACAATAACTCTGAATTCATATAATAAGCATATAACCCGAAATTTTTTCCATTTCTTGCCACTTGTATACAGAATACCATATGGGCAATTTCTACCTCCTACAAAATGGTAACGATGTGGCACTTGTGGTTTGCCAATCATAATTTTTACCAATGTATTTCTCATTTTGCCATTCTATAGAATGGTTACATTTGATTTGTGTTTCTATTCTGTTTCTCCAACTATGGCCAGGTAACTGCCGCATCAAATTCTAAAAACGAGTACTTTACGTATGGAATCAAGTTGTTGTGGTCATAGGTTTTATGTGCAAATTTGCGAAAATCCACACACACACACACACACATCACATATTGAAAATAAGTGAAAGAGAATGTGTGAATGGAGAGAAAGAAAGAGAGTGATAAAATTCAATGTTTTTCACAACACAATGCAATTTACATATGCTGTACTGCATGTCATGAAAATTCCAAAACATTTTCGAAAGATTTTTCGCACTGACACTAAATATTCATGGAAATTTCATGTTTTTGCGTATCGTTAGTATCATGGGGAGGATGAAGTAAAATGACACGATGTATTGCCGCACCTATGCATTTGCCCCCGAAAAATCGTCTTGTGTGTGTGTGTGTGTGTTTGAAAACAACGTGGTGGAATGGTGATGAGAAGAGGGAAACGAAATGGTGGAGCTTGAGAAGACAACATAGGATGAATGAGGGAGACAAGAAAGAGCTTTTATCGAGATAAATGTGATATGATGAAGAGAGAGAGAGAGAGAGAGAACAGAGAGAGAAAGAGAGAAAAAAAAAGAGAAAAAGAGAGAGAGAGAGAGAGAGAGAGAGTGAGAGTGAGTGAGAGTGAGAGTGAGCGAGAGTGCCTATAAAACTGTGAATTTTCCCACAACAATGTTCAATAAAATCCAAGCAAACGTGTCCTATTTAAACAAAATACCATCGGTATTGATTGCTGGCTCAGGTGTTAATAAACCGTCATTTGTGTGTATGTGCTCAATGCTCACACAATTCCGTTAAACATTTGTGAATTCATTTTAAAATTTCCTGCAGGCATTACAATAACGACCGGAGGAAAAAGAGTCTCACTCTCACTCTCTCTCTCTCTCTATGTGTGTATCATTCATGCGGTGCAGAAACCCGCGTCACTCCCCCAATACCGATCACTACTTGTTATTTCATAACAATTCCATATTTTGTTTGCATCTTTTTCATAATGTTAACTGTTCAGTTTGATGCGCGCCTTCCAATCAAATCCAATTAATTTACTGAACCAAGTGTAATTCAATGCAGTATAAAAAATGTTTTTTTTTTGTGCTTTTTATTTACATGTTGTTTGGGTATTGTATATTTTTTTCACTCAAAATATGAACCTCTTATCGCTGCAATGCATTTGAATCAATGTCAATATCACATTATTTCATATGGATTTCAGTTCTCATTGCCCACATTTTTTTCTTTCTCTTTCTCTCTCTCTCTCTCTCTCTCTCTCTCTCTCTTATTTCTCTCTCTCTCTCTCTTGTATTAGTTTGGCAGAATTTTATCGAAAATTGGCAAAGCGGAAAAACTGACGGCAACAGAAAGATTTTGCAAAAAAAAAAAAAGAGTCTGTATATGGCTCTTCTATTTACCATGGATATATAGACTCACTTTTGCTTAAATACAAAACAAACATCGAAAGTAGGTTTCTTTTGTCGATGCGGAATAATATATTGACCTTCTGTTGGCATCTTTGCTGTCTTCAATTTTCTCTTTCTCTCTCTCTCTCTCTCTCTCTCTATCTCTCTGGCTTTTTCTTTTTCACTTTCTCTCTTTCTCTGTGGTTTGTTTCCGCTTTTTCTATCTGTCACTTTCTTTCTCCATATACATGCCTAGTCCAATCTCATTCAATGACGAACAGAGAGTGAGAGCAAAGCGTATGAAAACCGAAATTAAATTTGATTCTAGTTTCATTTTAGTTATTCGTTATTTTGGCTTCGTTTCAATTTAGGTCACGTTTTCCATGATTTTTGTGAACTACAATTTTTCCATTTCTATTGCTATCATTATTGCTGCTGTTGCTGTTGTTATTGCTAAGTGTTTTGAGGCTGGATAAAGAGAAAGGCAATTTTTTTCCCTCCATTTTATTCTATTTTTTTGGTTATTATTTAAATTTAAAGAATTGAAATCTTATTCAAATTCATGCATTCTTTGGCCGCATATTCATGTAAACTCATTTTTTTCTCGGTCGGCAATCATATCGCAATACTCATTGTTCTTCTTTGACAGCTTGTGTGGAATAATTTAACATTATAACATAGTTTGCGGGAATTTTTCCCTTTTCGCTCTCTTTCTCTCTCTTTCTCTTTCTCTTTCTCTTTGTTTCTCTTTGTTTCTCTTTCTTTCTCTCTCTTTCTCTCTCTCTGTTTCCCTATTGCTATTATTTTATGTCGCTTGAGATGCAATCATTATTTATGAAAATAACAAACCTATTCATAATTCTTTTTTGCCCTTGTCATTTATCTGCCCTTTTCACCACATTCCACCTTAATTCATATATTTTAGATACGATGACACATACAATGCTTTCACTTTTATTGTGGTACAGACGGAATAACTTATGACCATAATGATAAAGTGGTCACAAATTGACAATCGATAACATAAAAAAAGAAAAATACACACAAATACGTATTGGCAAGGAGTGAGGGTGCACACTTTTCCATTTGTCAGTAAGAAATTCGCTTTTTCATGCTGAATGCTTTAGGAAAAAGTGATTGAGAATGGGGATACAGAGATACATAGAAAATAAAAGAGAAAAAGAAGAAAAGGGATAGAAAAAGTGAAAAGGGAAGAGAGAGAGGGGGGGGAGATCAAGAGAGGAACATTTGGAGAAAATTAGAGAGAAAATAAAAGAGCGTCAGATAGAACAAAGAAGAGAATGAGTCAGGAAAAATCAAAATTTTGAAGGAAAAAACTAACGCCGTTAATCGTAAAACGTTGAAACGAATGGACAAGAGCATCGTCTCTCGAAAATCGCAATCGAATTCCATCAATGCGAATGGTATTTTCCGTATCGAATTTGCAAACGGAACATTATGGACGAATCAAGACAATTCATTGGAATGCCATATTTTACGTATTCAAACCACAAAAACGGAACGTTTAATATGCCGTCTTTCTTTCGTTCGTTCATTCGTTCGTTTATTCGGTTATATTTTCTTTTTTTTTTTGTTTTCATTGTACTTGTATCATGCTCAAACTGCCCACTAATACCATTAATCATGACAAATCTGCTATTTTCTACTTGTTTCTCGCTTTTCATTTTTAATAACATTAGACTTCATGAAAAGCTAAAAAAAGCAGTTTAAAAAAATGTTGTACGGACGCTTTTGAAACACCATAAATTTCATCGTGTTTACGTTTCCGTTTGCCATTCGCTGTGGCTCTTTCTTTACCCCCCACCCCCCTTCCTCTCTCTCTTGGTTGGTCTAATTCTCACTTGTTCAGTCTCTCAATCTTGAGTGGCTTTAGATTATGACCAGACTGAATCACGGCACTATCGTCGTTGTTCCAGTGAAAGGTATGTAAAAAACGGAAATTATGGTTGAAACGCGCAAAGGGCGAACCATAGCTTTTCAAGCGATTATTTTAATTTATTATATTTCTGTGCCTATTTTCCACTATGTATATAAAGTTGATTTTTTCTGATTTTGCAAACTTTCATTTTCGTTACACTTTAGCAAGCCAAGTCAAGTCAAGAAAAACTATTTTTCAACATTTTTTCGTATCATAACATTACAGACACACTCATATACACACAGCATATCGGATTCCAAAAATATAAAAAAAGCAAACGTACAATGTTTATGGTAATGGTATAGAAGACATGCGATTAACAGTTTTATGACTATTTTCTTTTTTGTTCCGCTGTTACTCGCCATTCAAACACACTCACACACCAAAATTGTACCCAGATAACATACAGTTATATCGTCAGCATTTGTGTTATGAAGGAAGTGCGATAGAAAGAGATAGAGATAGAGAGAGAGAGAGAAATAGAGATAGAGATAGAGATAGAGATAGAGAGAGAGAAAGAGAAAAAGAGAGAGAAAGAAAAGAAGAAAGAAAGAAAGAGAGCTCTTTGGCGAGCAACAACTGATTGTGATGGTCGATTGAATTATTCAATCGCTTTATTATTTAGGTGATTGGTAGATTTATGCATTGGACGTGTGACATTTTGGGATATCATCCGAATATGTTTGATATTAATATCGAAAGCACCAGATATTATTATGCTTGGCGTAAATGGGCAATTTGTGAAAATGGCAATCTAAATAGTGGCATACACGTGATATCACCAAACAAAATGTTACTTAGGCACTAATCCAAACTAATCTGAGCACAGTGAGCCACTTTTCTCTTTCTCTTTATGCCTTGCCTCACAAATAGTTCAGGTTATTTTTGTTTTCATTTTGACATTATCGCGTTAGACTCGTATAATCTACATGAGGCAGCAATACGAAACGATAGAGGCTAGTTTAGACACCTTATTCTCCATAAATATGGTATGGTAACAATGAGGGAAAGACGGTTTGTGTATATGTTTATACTTCCCGGTCTCATTTGCAAAACGATACCAAAATACATTCACTCACTCACTCACTCACTCGAGCCTCATTGCGAGTTTCACACAAAAACTCGAAATGGCGAAATTACAATTACTAAATAGAGAAAATGAAACTCTATCCATTTTTATTTTCTTTTGTTCATCGAAACGGTAAAAGCTAACGAAGAATAACATTGCGTGCAAAAAAATCGTGAATGCAATAATTCAAAAGAGACGAAGAAAGAAAAAAAAAAATTCAAACGAAGAAATGAAAAACTTAAAAACGTGTTGGTGTTCATTATTAAGCACGACTAAGCTTATAATTTTGACTTAGCCTATCACACGCGCGTCCTGTGCCATTCCATCACCAATGCTATGCCATGAATTGTACTTATATCGCATATTCGCTTGTACTTGAGAATCCATATCGCCAACAAGCATAAACATTAAACGGAAAAAGAACCTGAATAAAAATGAGCGATATTTATCACGAAATGAAAATGAAATAAAAGCAACACACACGTATTTTAAACATTTACTTTCGCTTTCTAATTCATGCTTCGGACTCGAACTCAGACTCGGAACTCATACTAAAACTGAATTGACTATATATTTTCTTGTGTTTGTCGAATTTCAAATTCGGAAAATTTATTGAATTTCGCTCAATTCAAATCTATTCGATCGAATGTTAACCTATTTTTGTTTTTTTTTTTTTTACCCTCGAAGAGAATGAAAGGGAAATAAAAGAACAATATCATCGAAATGCAAAATATAATGCAGTTTTCGATAAAATGGCAACAAAAATGAAAAAAGCTAAATATAAAAAATGCATTTGGTGAATTCGTATAAATCCATTTGCCATCAAATAAACATGAAAAACAAATAGAGCAGAAAGATTTGATAAAGATTTGTAATCCCCTGGTTTTTGTTCACATAATACGCAATTCAAGCCTGCTGCAGGAATGTACAGTTTTCACTTTGGCAAACATTGTATACACCACACACATTATATCGCCTAGAAACTACATATAGGTTTTTCCAAATGAATTTTTACCATAAGCAGACGTTACATTGAGCTCTCATTAGTCAGCTAAATAATATTGTCGAAATAACGTTAGCCGCTGACACGATGTTGTATATAAACGAAGAAGAATCAATACATAAGCGACACGTGAAGGAAGAAGCACATACCAACGAATTAAGTGGTGCGCGTATTTAATAAGAAACGATTCATATAGATGATCGAAGGAAGCGGTGTACACCACTTAGTTCGTTGCTATGTGGTTCTTCCTTCGTGTGTCGCTTACACAAATCGCTTCCTTTGTGTGTATGCATTGATTCTTCTTTCTTCTTCGTTTATATACAACATCGTGTCAGCAGCTAATGTTATTTCGACAATATTATTTAGCTGGCTGATGACAGCCCAGTGTAACGTCTGACAATCAGCATTCATGGTCAACATTTTTAATTGCGCCACAATTACAACTTGTAATCAAACCAAACAATCTATTCGGAATTTCCAGAACAAATTCCACAAATCAAATAAATTTTTTTATATTTTTGTTCTTTTTTTATGCAGAATTGAAGAGGCAACAATTGATGTTTCCTTTATCGCAATTTTAGTTTTAAAACATAATAACATTCATGATTGTTTATTTCATTGGTTTTTACTCTTTTACTCTTTCTTTCGCTCTGTTTCTCTCTTTTTTTTTAATCCCTCTTTCTCTCTCGCTTTCTCTCTCGCTCTCTCTCTCTCTCTGGTATTCTTTTATTGGGAAAATGGCGATAACAAAAACACAATACATTTGATTCAAACAAACCGCAAATTGATTACAAAAGCTATAATTTAATGGTAAAACTTGATTGAAAACCATGAGAATATGAATGGTTTCGTGGTTTTTCTTGTTTATTTTTTTCATTCTCTTTTTGTTGTTTTAATATATTTTCCATTTATTACTAGACCAGAGAATAATATTTTGATGAGAAATAATTGCAAATGCGTTTATGGCCATATTCTATGAAATAATAAAAAAAAAAAAAAACGAAAACAAGAAGTTTCATTTCACATCCGCTTTGCCTCGAACAAACAAACATCAACCAAAATCAATATGAATAACGAAAACATGTTTGGAAAAACCAATAGAAATTAGTGTTCGTGTTCGTGTTCGTGTTTGAAACTGCACGTAACCCGCAACTTTTTTTTGTTTTTTTATTGAAAAGTTGTCTTTATTTGGTGGCAATCAACTTATGGGCCATTCTAATTGGCAATTTGTTTGTGTTTGGCGTTTTAAACCCAATGGGCGAACAATATCTTTTATTGTATTTGGTCAGTAATAATAGTGAAATAATTCCTCGGCTATAATCAAATTGTTATTGAATAAACAATGTTGTCAATAATACATCTATCAAGTCAAAGGTGATTTCTTCAAATCAATTATTCAATTGAATTGTGAATTGTACCTTTCATGCTCGTAATATAAACAAACGTCCAATATCGATGGTATTCACTTTTTGTCAGTTGTTTGTTTATTTTTATTCGTGTGTTTTCTTATGCAAAAGCTTTTTCGATTTTGTATTTTTTTTTTCTTCTTTCTGACCATTTTTATTGAAACAAATTTCTGTTTGAAGAATTTCTATTCGAACAATTTTTGTTTGAAGAATTTTTATTCAAACAATTTTCTTTTGTAAAAAAAAAAAAATCTCTAGGCGAACAGTTTTAGATTTGGATCATTCATTTTTATTCAGATCCGAAGAAATTCGGGCATTCTTTTCATTTCGATAAACAATTTATCTAAAAGTCTGTTTGAATTATTTCTTTGTAAACATTTTTAATAGTTAAACACATTTTTCGTCCGAACGATTTTTATTTACAACAAAAAAAAAATAAGTTCTTCTATGGATCAATTTTACTTGGTTAATTGTCGGTATTGTCAGTTAAGTGGTTTATGTTTTGGTCATTTTTCGTTTAAACAAAATTGACGCTTCCGCTTTACAATGTGTATGTGGATTAAGAGTTGTGCTCTATTTGGCCAAAAAATGTAATAAACAGTGGTCTTGTTTACGATTATCCATAGTCCACACATAAATGTTTGTACTGTGTGACAATGCAACATGGCACGGTTAAAGCACTCTGCATGGAAAAGCTTAAGCAATTGCTTACAGGAGTCGAACAAACAAAAATGCAATTTTCAAAATGTAACTCACTTAATTCATTGTTTCATATAAGAATTTAATGAAAATTGCTTCAATTGCTATAGTAAAAACCAACTCGTATATTCATTAATTATTAAGAAAGATGTGTCAATGCACATTTTGGAATTTTATCCAAAAATACAATTTTGTCTCGTTTTCTTACACATTCTATGTCTCACCTGGTTTCATTCATTTAATGTTATGTTGTCTGTGTTCATTAGACGTTTGTTCTACTTTTCAAAAGTAATAAAAATAACAGCAACAACAACAAAAAAAACTCTTGAAAACATAAATTCCATATAAATCACAAGACACAATGCAATTAATTTACTATCGAAATTCTGAATCGTGGAAAATAAAAATTGCAATGAAAAGAAAGGAAAAGAAAAGAAAAGAAATATCCCAAATTAATTTTCATATCGTTAACTCATACCATAAATGTTGAGCGCATGAAATATTTTATATTTTGTAAATTTATTACGTAATTTCAATTTGATGGAATTTATGATAAAAACGAACAAGAGCATTGTGAATGCACATTCCTCAATTTCGTTCAATGTTCTTCCCATTTTTTTTTTTTTTTCATTCTTTCTTGTTCGGAGATTGCACACAAACACATGGGGAGAAAGAGGGAGGAAAATAGAAAATGAGAAATATAAAATTTTATTCGTGTTATTCAGCAAATACACACACACAGAATACAATAGAAATACCACATGCATACACACACACACACACACACACACACACACACACACACACTCACGCGATCAGAAGGCACACTGAACGGACATCGAAACCAATCCGAACCAAATTGAGCGAGCATAAAATTCCATTCAAAAATTGTTTGGTATACGAAATAGTTACATAAATCGATTGTTCAATTGTTGCAGCAAAAACGAAGATAATTTCACATGGCACAAATCTCAAGCAGCAGTATCAATAGCAGCAACAGCACTATCATCGTCAGAAGCAATAGTATAACAATATTCGGTCTTGTTATATTGTTGACGTTTGTGAACGGAGAATTGCGATAAAAAAAAAACTGAAACTAAACAAAATACGAAAATCATTGGATGATTGAGAGAACACCAGATGTTCACATTAAAAACCACATCACAGAAAAAAAAAAGTTCACTTCAACGCGACAAAAAAACAAAAGTATGCAAAATCGAATCTCTTTCGTTTCGTAAGAAAAAAAAAAACAAAATTCTTGAAAATTTTATTCACAAAAACTTGCGCGAAATTCAAAACAAATGTAAAAGAGTTGTTTTTTTCTTCGCGTTTTTTCTTTATCACTTCGATCATGTTTAAATTGCAATCAGACCTTATGGATTGAACACTATTTTGTTAGTTAATTTGCGTTACGCTTCGTTAGTTGATACATCAGTTTTGGCGATGAAATGGCATGTGTACAGAATGCAAGGACATCACGAATACGACTGAAGCAATTTTGACACTGGCAAACGTTTATATTCAAACCGAATGGACTGGCGTTGCCGTTGTTCTTATGCTATGTTTTTTTTTTTTCGTGTATTCTCTCAACATTTGCTCTATTTTGGCCGACGATACACGCGAACGACAGATTGATAGTGTTTTTTTTTTTCTTTTCCGTTCGCTTCGTTCGTTTGTATGCTCCGTTTCTTGGTGAAAGTGAAAATGGAAAAAGGAGAAATGTGTAAACGATTCAATGTTCACCGGTCAACTAAAGAAGTTAAACATAAAAATTCCTTATTCATGTTTCAAACATTTTGAATCGAACTTGATTTCGATTTTCCATCCGTTTTTGTTGATATTCCTGTCTCTGTTTCGTTGATTCAGACGAGCGCGCGCTTTTTCTCTTTTTTTTTTTGTTGTTGTTGTTGATATTTCAATTGCATGCGGAATACAATTATGTGAAGCATGTGTTTTCATCGCTTTGTCTGTATCGAATAGATTTACATCTAAACATTTACAAACATTTTGTGTCATCGGAATTTTTCGTTTTTCATTTCTTCGGCACAATTGATCTTGTGTCTCTTTCTCTATACGCATCGTCTAGTTGACTCTGTTTCACCAATTTGCCACTAACATATTAACTGGATTTCTATTGATATTAAGCATGGAGAAAATTTTCCCGTTCCGCATTCACTCACACACACACACCCTCACATGCATCGCGTATGTCTGTGCGTCGGAGTATAACCTCTCCCGAATTCTACCTACCTCCCTCCTTCTCTCTCTCTCTCCCTCCCTCTCCCTCCCTCTCCCTCTCTCTCCCTCTCTCTCTCTCTCTCTCTCTACCCTCACTCCATCTCCCTCTCTCTTTTCTTCTCTCTCTCCCTCCTTTTCTCTGTGTATTAGATTCAAACATCATTTTTACTCTTTGTGGCCATTCTATTTGCCTTCATACACTTTCACTTAACTATTCACTAAGTGAATTTTCAATTTCTATCGTTTTGAATTGCTGCCACTTGCAATCTAATTTTTGTTGTTGCCATTTTTACTGCTATGATTGTTGTTGGTGATTTCACTTCATGCTACCATTTAAAATATGCATTTTTTATGTTCTAACAATGCATTTTGAAATCTTGTATTGATCAGCATTTCCGTTTTGGCAATGATATTCACATGTGAACCTTTCCAAATAGTCAAACCAAAGTCCATTACCATGCACATTTTCACAAATGTTGACACCTTCATCTTTCACCGATATTTTTTATTCTTTGCTCTTTATTTCTACCTTTCTTTATCCTTCTTGTTCTTTTGCTCTCTCTTTTCCTCTTTCTTTCTCTATCTATTCTCTCTCTATCTGCTCTTTTTGTTGGCAAAAAGCGGAGAACCAAGATAACACACCGTTAACTGCTTTAAAATGCGCATGACACGAGCATCTCTCTTCGATTCACTTGAACATTCTTCTTTCCTCCTTTTTTTTTGTTTATATTGTCGATTTACGCTGATTTTGCTGTCATCGTTCTACATTTATCTATGGTGTGTGTGTGTGTGTTTACTTGTTTGCTTGTGATTTTGTTTATTTTCTCGGCTCGATTGAAAGTTTACTGCAATTCATCTATATATATTTGTATTTCGTATATATTTTAAGACGATTTTATGCGCTTGATAACATATGATTGATGTCAAAACCCTCATTCACATGTGCCAATCTTGGCCCTTTAATCTGCATATCCATCTCTCGTCATACTATACATACAGTGTGACTATATCTTAAATGGCAAGATATTCCATTTATTTTATAAGCAGTAATTTTTCATTTTGCGCTTATTTTCCACTTTTAAAGACATTTTTGATCGGCATTTGAATAGACCAACCAGTATACCATTTAAACAACTCCATAATCTTTCATTTTCAATGCTTTTCTATTGAATTCGCGCGCGCAATAATAATAATGATGATGATGATATGGATGAAGAAGAAATAGAAGAGAAAAAAGAACAAATTTCGAAGGGATTTGTTGGCAACTGTCGACGCAAGACTATTTCTGTTATTCAAGGTTTATTCATTATTTAAAAGACAAAGATTTAACAAGGCACAGTGAAATCAAAATGATGAGAAGTGGCAAAGCGTGATGGTTTGGCAAGAGGGCGAGAAAATTGATGCGAATTCTTAATTAATTGCACCATTGATATCCACTGCCATAGAATCTGCAATGTTCAATTAAATTCAACGCTAAGAACTGTCTTTGTTAGATTAAAATCGGATTTCTATCAGACAATTCGATACCATTAAATTGTGAAAATGATTATACATCACTGACACCATTCTATCGAGAATGTTAAATGCCGAAAATTCAATTAAACGACTGCATTCAACATAATGTGTTCATATATTCTAGCACACACAATCTCGCTCTCTTCGGCCCCCCCCCCCTTCTCTTCTCTTTTCTTCTTTTCTCTTCTATTCTCTTCTATTCTTTACATCTCTTCCTCTCTCACTTACTCACTGCAATCCCTTTTCGAATTAATTATTCGTGCAAACACACGTGTGCATCATCATCATCATCACGCCGTAAAAATTGCGCCAATTTTTCATATGCGAAAAACCGAGAATCTAATTTTCATCACCATCGTCGTTCTGACTATTGACTTAATAAATGACTGCAGTTGCCCATGTTAAGCTGCATTGTTCACTGGCCCATTTGGTGTCCATATACTTTTGAAATGATGGAAAAAACCGCTTCATTAAAATTGCCCATGGAAATGTTCATGCTTCATTCGATTTAAAAAAAAAAAAAAAAAAAAAATGCAAACCGTCATTGGCATAAATGTGATTGCAGTGCCATTGTTTAACTAAGCTACTGGTGAAATGAAAAATTAATTAAAGTCACACTTTTAAAACACATTTCCGGTGAAAATGCAAAGAAAATCGGAAGTAAATCATACGGTCGAATGGAAAAAAGTGTATTTTTTTCTTCAACGGCCGACTAAAAGCAACGCAACCGATTTAAAGTTTTTAATTACTAGGTCTCATTATTTATTTATGCACTTAAACGTTACTGCAACCAATGTTGAACGATGCTTGTTAAACAAACAATATCGTCATGCGATTTGTATGGAAATACATTAGTTGAGTTGTTTTAGATTTGGAGTGTGTGATGGGTTTTATAAATGGTTTGAGAATTTGCTTGACATTGGCTCAATAGACTTTCAATAGAGTGCTTTGTATAGTAGGCGAATTGTCTCCGCTAGATTTTGTCTATCTTGGGAATTCCAACAGTGATTTTGAACTTTCATCATTCAACAGTAATTTTAAAGCAATTCTACGGGAATATCGAATGAATCAGCATTTTTGTTTTGTATAAATAGAACAGTTTGATTTCTGCTTAATTTTCATTGATAAACTAATTTTGTGACGTAAATGGAAACGGAAACCGAACAACACATTATTATTATTTTTATATGCTGGGGAAACAAAGCAAAGTAAAAAATGACAGGTGTCAAACAATGCATATAAAAATACGTACAATGCGAAGATCATAAATGAACGAAAGATATGTAAATATTAATATTTTAATTCGATACATGTGCATGACGTTTAATCTGATAATTTAATTCATCAATATCAACAAAGAACACGTCAATAACCTTATCATTGATGCACAGTTATTTTGAAAACCACTCAATACAACGGGTTGAACTAAATATTTTTTGTTTGATTAAACAATGCATGTTTGCTTCATTCCATTAATAGTTTAGCATAAATACGTCAAGCCGCTAATAATTTTCTTGAAAACATGTTCATATTTTCACATTCAACTTAATCGCTTTATTTTCATATTTTCATTAGATTGTTTGATATATTTGACCAAATGCATTGACTAGTTTTAATGTTTCAAATTAATTAATGTATTTTCCGAGGTAAATTAGTTGGACAATGAACATGAATATACAATTCCAGTGATTTATCAATTTGATCAACTTTCAAAGCCACGGTCATTAATTACTCATTACTAATGATTAAAAAAAAAAAACAAAAAAACGAACTTTCATCATGGTTGTTACCTTAACACTGAGCGCTATGTATGAAATTATTGTTCAGAAGAGTAGCTCGGTTTTAAGTGTGAAATTAAGTAACAAAATTGTCAAAATAATGAGAGCGAAATGTAGAATGGGGAGAGGGTGTGAAGATGGGGGTGAGAGAGAGAAAGAGAGAGAGAGAGAGAGAGAGAGAGAGAGAGAGAAAGAGAGAGAAAGAGAGAGAAAGAGAAAGAGAAGGAGAAAGAGAGCGAGAAAGAGAGAAAGAGAGAGAGAGAAAGAGGGAGAGAGAAAGAGAGAGAGAAAGAGAGAGAGAGAGAAAGAGTGAGTGAGAAAGGGGAATATAGAAACTGGAGAGAGAGAAAGAGAATAAGGGTAGTAGATAGTTTAATTGGAGTGAGAGAGACAGAGTAATCGGGAAAGAGATATAGAGTGAGCGCGAATAAAAAAAAAACAAAAATCAAATTACCAAACAATTTGAATGTCAAAGCGTTACCTTTGATTTAATCTCGTTGCGTTTGTTCAAGTATATGCGTGCTCATCAAATAGAACGAAATGATTCTCAATATTCGGGGCTAGCCCACCAATGTTGACCATTTATACAATGATTATAAAAAATTTTTACTATTTATGATGACGCATCAAATTGTTCATCCATCAAGTTTTTGTTTCTACATTATTCTCGATTTGTCAACATTGCATTGTCAGTGCTTATTGACCAATTGAATCAAATTGTAGAAATTTGAAAAAGTTTATTACGAAAGTGTTGTTTACTTTCTTTTCATGGAAATGAAATATTTATTAATATTTTTATTGATTTTCAAATTGAATTTCCGTGAAATATCATCCATTTTAAATATTGTTCGTCGTGCAACACTGGAGGAACAACAACAACCAGGTTTATTACCAACCACTGACGACTTATTTCAAATGGGAAAAAATCTCTTTGGTCGCTATCCGTTTGAAATGGTAAATATGAAGATGCTTTGATGATTTTTTTGTTTTTTTTTTTTCATCCAAAGTTAATTAATAACTTTTTTAATTAGCTATACTCGGCGATGCATGAACGCTGTAAGTTAACGTTCAAATAATATTTATATTCGATTGATTCATTGAAAATGTTTGTAAAATTTATTATTTAACAACAGGTACCGAAGAACTTACAAAACCAATGGCAAAGCCAATGTTTTTCTATAAACCGAATATTGCAAATATGAATTATGTGCTGAAAATTAAAGAACAAAATATTTTTGTGCCATTAAATGAACCACAAAGATTATACAATTTAAAACAATTTAATTCAGCACTTCCGCTTGTCATAATGATCACAGGATGGACAACAAATGTTCAAAAACCAGTAAATCAAGCATTGGACATTATTTATGCGGCTTATCAATGTCGAGGCAATGTGAATTTTGTGGTAAATTTTCATCATCTTCAAAGTGAATATTTATTGACTTCTGTTTTAACTTTTTTCTTTTGTTTATTCAATAGTCAATCGATACAGGTTTGTATTTCTTCAATTTTTTGCATATTTTTTGTGCTATTTTTGCATTGAATATACTCAAATAATTCATTTTGCCGATTCTTTTTTTTTTATTATAAATTCCTTTGACTTTAAAGGACGTTTCATCGATACCATTTACACTTGGAGCGCTGTGAATACCGAACAAATTGGAAAAATTATTGCCAGCTCTTTGAAGTATTTTATTCAAATGTATCCAATCGAAAATATTCACGTGATCGGACACAGTCTTGGTAGTCATAGTATGTATTTTAATAAAGATATTTCTTGTATTTTATTGATGTTATCATAGGTTCTGACACAGGATTTTAAGGGTTCCCTTGACCTGTCTTTGACGCCGAGAAGAATTGATCAAAATTTTTCGAAATTGCTACGGTTTTTTGGAAAAATTTTATGATAAATTTAAATTAGATGAAATGAACTCCCTATGAATTTTTGGTCGGGATTCCCCCTTGAGATCGACGGTGTCAGAACCTATAGATGTAACTTGCATAATTTATAATATTTTCTTAAATTGTATTTTATTGTTTTCCGCATATAAACAAATATATATATTTCAGTTGCCGGATCATTAGGTGAGCACTTTTTTCATTCTCTTTTCCCTGCTCGTATATATTCAAATGTCTTTGTTTTCATGTTACCAATAGGTCGGCATTTAAAAATTAAATCTGGAAAATTACTACCGCGTATTACAGCTTTAGATCCAGCAAGTGAGTACATTTCCATAAAATGCAATATTCTTATGTGCATTTTGTTACGTAATTTAATTTTGATGAGCAAGAATCTCTTGTATTGTAATTTTGCATGGCATTTTATACAAATTGAAATTGAATTGTTTGTTATTTAGATCCATGTTTTAATACTGAAAAAGATCTAATCGGTCTAACGCGCACTGATGCTGAATTCGTATTAGTTATTCATTCTAATCCAGGTGGTCTTGGAAAAAGGGATCCAATTGGTGCGTAAACCATTTTATTCTATTATTTCAATTCAAATGATGAATAATGTAGAAAATTCAAATCTTCAATAACACAAAAAAACAAATAAAATTTAAAAAATTTTAAAATTTATACACAAAGGTGATGCGGATTTTTATCCAAATGGTTTACAACCACATCCAGCTGGATGTTATACAATGTCATGTGCACATTTACGAGCGCCAGAGTTTTATGCTGAATCAGTGTATCCAGGGAATGAGAAAAATTTTCTTGCAGTTGAATGTGGAACATTGTTGACAATAAATACACATTATTGTTCAAAAAGAGAATATCCAATGGGCTATGCAACACCACAAAATATAGCCGGAATTTTCTATTTAAATACAAACGATGAAAGCCCATATGGATTGAATGCGACCAAGGGTTTTACACCAGTATGCAATTAGGGATCAATATA
Organism: Resseliella maxima; assembly: GCA_029041755.1. Taxonomy (NCBI): domain Eukaryota; kingdom Metazoa; phylum Arthropoda; class Insecta; order Diptera; family Cecidomyiidae; genus Resseliella; species Resseliella maxima. Next base: position 83,070 of record JAQOWM010000056.1, on the reverse strand, counting down.
AAGTCGACATTCTAGAGCATGTGAAAAATGTTTTTCTGAACCTTATTATGAAAAACAGTAGGTTAATAACATACAATATCTGGACGCAAACGAAAATCTTTATACAAACGATATAAGAAAAAACATTTTTTTTGTATTTACAATATCTAAGAGACAAAATCTGAACATTCAGATTCCTTTACTTTTTTACTTATAAAGTAAGTACTCCAAACCGCTTAGCACATCAGTTATCTTTAAAAATTAACAACATTGTACGTACTCATTTCTCGATTTCGATTTGATTTTCGATAATTAACAAGAATGAAAATATTTTTCATTCATGTATGCATAGTTTTTTAACGATTACATTATATGTAAGTTAAAAATCAGTTTTCAAACTCGCCTGAAGATAAAATAATGTATTTTGAAAACTTTTGCGAATAATACGCACTTTTGTATTCGAATAAAAAGAAAAATAACAAAAAAAAATTGTTAAAAAAATAGAAATAAATAAAAAAATTTTTTTTTTTGCATTAAAGTTAGATGAAAATGAAGCCATTTCAACAAATAAACCGCCATTTTTCATTAATTTCCCAAGCTTGTTTTTTACTTGTCAAAAAATAGCATCTGGTAATAATGGTAGGATAATTTTTTCACTTTTACTGAACAAAAACTGCAAACTGAACGCTCACAATTATCTCAGTGTTGAAAATACTAATTATAGAATTGTTGTTTTCCTTTTTTTTTTCAATTTAAAGTGATGAATATCATGGATAGTGAAATTGTTCAAAAGGGAACAGAAATAGATTTATCAGGTGGGTTTTTTTTTTGTGAAATTTTCTACTTCCTCTATTAATAAATAATAAATGATTTTCAATTTCTTTCAAAGGTGAATTATTGCAATTTATGAATGCACTTTGTATGAGTGCCAATCATTCAGATGTGACATTTATCATTGATGGAAGGGAAATATGTGGTCATAAAATCATATTAGCAGGTCGAAGTGAATATTTTCGTACATTGTTTAATTGTAGTTTGTCTGAATCATCACAAAATAAAATTAAATTGCAAGTAAATTTTGAAGCATTCAAAATCATTCTGCGGTACATTTACACGGGTCGTATATCGCTCGATAAGTCACCTATTGATCAAATAATAGATTTGCTTGAATTAACTGATATTTATTTTCTTGAATCACTAAAAAATGCCATTGCAAAACATTTGGTATTCAAATTAACTGTGGAGAATTGTGTTACAATCTTGAATGATGTACGACTTGATACTTTGGATTCATTGAAAGAGGCATGCATGAGATTTTTCGATCGCAATGCCTTGGTATTGTTAAATCATGACATATTCAAAACTTTGTCAATTGATTTTCTATGCTCTGTATTGCAACGTGATACATTTTACGCTTCTGAAATTGCAATTTGCAATGCGGTTCGAAATTGGTATACAGTTAATCCAAATGCAGATTTCAAGGTAAAATCAATTCGACACTCTTGAGTAAATATTACCCTATTTGACAATACTGAAATAAGTATTGTAAATTGAAAAACCTGTAGCGCAGGTTAAAGTACGATTTTCATGCGATTTTCAATATTGTGCATACTGACAGTTTGAAAAACATTGATGATAGAAATAACCTTAAAATTTTAGCGCCGTTTCAAATGAAAAAACCGGCAATATCGAAATTCGTATAAAAACCGTACTATAACCTGCGCTACAGGTTTGTTCAATTTACAATACTTATTTCAGTATTGTCAATTGCTGTAATACTTGAGATTGTACAATGTACATTCGATAAATATTTCATTTTACATAAATCCATATGAATCCGAATCACTTTTTTTTTTTGTTATTAGACTGTATTTTCAGTGATACGATGGTCCCTAATACCCACCGAAGAACTATTGAATACCGTTTTAGCATTTAATAACACAGATTTGATGCGCATAGTGAAGGAAAATCGCGAATCAAACAAAAACTCTAATCGCATTTCGTGTAAATATAAACAATAATTTAGTTTTCATCACAAATCCATGGCAAACAGCTACGATATACAATTAAAAACTTCTTTTTTAATGTAGTTTCAGAGGAATCTGTGAATATTATATCTCCCAAATACAATGCAAAAACCATAAAAGGTGAAAACCCAGATGCACTTATGAATGGAAATTTTAGCAATTATGATATTAACACAGGTAATTTCAATTCGATTTATTTACATTTTAAAATATTATTATTCTAAAAATTGACAGAGTATGAAAAATGTTTTAGATGTGACATATCATTTGTTGGGAAATTCGATGCAGATTGACAGAATACGAACAATGGATAAAGAAATCATTGTGGATCTTGGTGATGTCAAAATAATAAATTGCATTGAAATGTTGTTAATGGATAAGGATACGCGATCTTATAAATATTATATTTATGCTTCAATCGATGGTTTGAATTACGAAAGAATAATTAATCGAAGTGATTGTTATTATCGATCTTGGCAATATTTATATTTTAATTCACGACCTGTTAGGTACATTAAATTGATTGGACGGGCGGCAAAAGACATTTCAATTTTTAGAGAAGCAGTACATCGTTATGATAACAGCACGTATTCACATTCTTCTTTTGATGTAGTTGAATTGAGAGCGATGCACAAAGAAATCGAATGGCCAAATTACAATGTTACAAATGTTGAACTAGGGGCAACAGTTATGTGTGGTATTGGTGGCAATAATATGTTAAAGAAAAATTCGAATGTGTTTACATGTCCTTCTGGAAATGTCATCAAATTAATGTTATCACGTCCGTATATCATTGGTTCAATAAGAATGTTACTTGGAAATGACAAAATCCTCTTGCAAGATTACTCCATTTTTATAGAAACTTCGTTAGATGATGAAACAAGGATGATGGCAGTCGATAAACGTTGCGAAAAATTATCATCGTGGCAAGAGTTTCAATTTGAAAAACGACCAACTTTATTCATTTATATATATACCAATGACGAAGTAAGTCTTATTTTCAATATCAATATGATTTTATTTATTTGCAAAAACGTTTTTATTTCTCTTATTTATTCATTTTTAGAAATTCGTTTGCACATATTTTGAATGCCCAATGAATCCACAACGACCTAAATTAACATTTGAATAAACACCAAACATAAAACTATACATTTTGTTCTACAAAGATACATTTATACATAGTACATTTTAAATAAAAAAAAATCATTATTAATATTATAATTGTGAAATGTTTCTTATTTTTTTCCCAAAGTCTGTTTCACTTGATGCGTGAATTTTCTTCTGTTTTTTGTTGTTGGGTGTTTTGAACTTGTGATCATTTTTTTTTTTTCGATTTTCGACATTAATATTCCAAAATTCAGAAATTCGAGGGGTAGAATCAATTTTCATTTGCAACAAATCAACTAGCAAACCCTTTCTTTTAAATGTTCCTGCTTTATGTATCTTGCATTATATATTGACAGAATTTGCGAATTTTCTGCGAATATTTCACTTTGAAACGAACTTCAAACCTTTCCATTGAATTGCATAGAGGAATATATGAAAAAATGTTCATTCGCGAATAGTTCCATTCACCTAGAGCTAAAAAAAAAAAAAAATACAATCTTGCGTGTGACGAAACAATTTCAATTTCCAAATAAAATCATTATTAAACTTGCAAATGTTTCTAATATTAACAATAGGAAACGCATTTTATGATTGTCTGTTTTATTCTCGCACAATTCATTCCGTACTTTGAATTAAACAAAAAAAAAAATTATTTTCATGGTCAAAGTCATTGAGCATTGTGAGTCAGGTAACATGAGTTGCAGTGGGGTCATTTCTAACGAAGCGGTCTGTCTATTTATCACAATGCCAAGAAAAAACAAACAAGCGCCGATTATATTGTAGTTTATTTTAGTATCTGCACTTGTCGGAACATGTTTTTCATACTAAACAATTACCCAGGTAACTACTTTGCATAGTGCATTTTCAGAAGGTTCATCATAAGTAATAAACGTTCATTTCATAAAGTTGAACAAATATAGAATTTAGAAACTGCACTTTCAGGTAGATTTTTTAGATCGTTAGTAAACATTCGTGCAAATTTCTGTACATTTTGTGCATTGTTTAAAATGGTTGCTTGGGATGAGTTAAATACATCATAAATCTGAGCACGTTCACATATTTCAATTTTATTATTTTTGGTCTCTCTGGTTTTTTTTTTTTTATACACAAAATTCAAGTTGGATATTTCGGTGTTTCAATTCTTCCAAAATATTCGTCATTCTTCAATGTCAACTGCATAAAAGTTTGATAAATTTTTCAAGTGTCTGGATAGTATTTCTTGAACCATCGATAAGGCAACATCGTTTTCAGAAAAAAAACAAAAATGAAGTATTTCTTGTTATTTGTGTTACTTTGTAAATTGTATGCACCAGCAGAATCATTGAGTATTACAAATCTTGGTAAATCAGCTGTGAATGTTGTAAGAGGTGTTGCTGAAAAAATACCAGATGCAATCCCATCCGCTGAGGATTTATTTCAACTTGGTAAAAATGCCATTGCTGGTTATCCATTTCAAAAGGTATGTTCTCGTAAAAAATCGGCGACGATTGCAATCGGGCCCTGGGAAATAGAGCCATAAGTGGATTTTGTGCTTGTTTGTCGAAGTTTTTAAAAGAAAATTATGTGAAAATTACAAATTGAAAAAAAAAAAAAATGTCGAGAGAAAATCAAATAAAAAATCGAAAATAATTTAAAAAATGTTTTCAAAGAATAGAGATGGATAAGATCAAAAAATAAAGATTCTTTTCAGAAAAGGAATAGAAAAATATGCAAAAAAAATTAATTAAATTTCTTTTTCAATACAGGTTTACAGTCTCATCAACACATTCTGTAAGTAAAAAAAAAAAATAAAACAAAGAACAAAATTTCAAAGAAATTGAAATGCAAATTTCTGACAAATTTCTGACAAATTGTAGGTTCAGCAGCATTGTCAACGGAACGCGTAAATCCAGGAATTACACCGGAAATTGGCAATATGAGTTATGTTCTCAAAATAAAAGATAAAAATATTTCGGTGCCATTGAATAAGCCACAACAATTGTGGTTACTCAAAGAATTTAATCCAAGATTGCCACTGGTTATGGTCATCACTGGATGGACCACCAATTTTAATGATACAGAAAATGCAGCGCTTGATGTTATTTATGCAGCTTATCGATGCCGTGGCAACGTTAATTTTGTGGCAAGTTTTTTTTTTTATCATATTTTTCTACAAAAAATCTATTATCGAACACCAATTAAATATACTTTTTTTTTTTCTTTATCGTCAATTTTTCATTTCAAAATTGAAAACAGACTGTTGATACAGGTTAGTAACTATCCGTTGGCGCTATCAATGTGCATTCACTCATGTGAATGAGTTTTCAATATGCAATATTTTGATGATTTTTTTCCTCCCATTTCAGCTGGTTTTGTTGACACACTTTATTCATGGAGTGCATTTAATACTGAAGAAATTGGAAATGTGATTTCAGATTCATTGATACATTTGGTGAAAACTTATCCAATTGAAAAAATTCACTTAATCGGTAAGTCTCTCAGTAAAGCTCAACATTCTATTTGCGGAACACAAAAATTAAAACAATCGTGTTTTTTCCTCGTGATTTCACGATTTTTTTTTTGATTTTTCCTCGATGAAGACATTTCACTCTATCTCTGTTCATTGCTTTCATTCTCTCTAACTGAATAATATTTTTTTTTTTTCTCGATCATCACTATAGGTCATTCGCTGGGCGCACACAGTAAGTTGCAAAAAAAAAAAATTTTCACGATTTCAAACGGATTCAACTAAGCTTTTGAACAATTTCAGTTGCGGGCTCGGCAGGTCGTAATTTGTATTACAAAACGGGAAAACTACTTCCACGTATTACGGGATTGGATCCAGCGAGTAAATATGCACTTTTTTCTCTTTTTCTCTTTTTTTTTCTCAATCTTCTTTTCTCTCATTATTTATTTCACCATATCTCCAATTCTCTCAGTGTCTACCTCTATGTATTTCTCTTTCTTTGCTCTTTTGGAGAAAGAAAGTTCATCAAGTGTTTTTTTTTGTTCATTCTCAATTCGATGGCTAAAAAACAATAATTTTTTATTTTTTTTTTTTTTTTTCATTTTTAGATCCATGTTTCAATTCAGGTGAAAATCTAACTGGGCTTGCACGTGGTGATGCTGAATTTGTGCTGGCGATTCACACAAATTCCGGCGGTCTCGGAAAACGTGATCCATTAGGTGAATTGCATTCATATATACACATCTTAGTGTAATGCAAAGTACATGCATCATTCATTTACGATTTACAATTTACAAATTGTCTGCAATTCAAAGCGATTTTATACTTTGCATTCATGAATAGTATTGTGCAATGTAAAAGCTATTAAAAGAATTAACTTTTTTTTTAGTCAACGAATTCCGGTTACTTTTTTTTTGAATCAAAGTTTATAATGCATGTAATCAATGCATCTGATTCATTCAGCAAAATTGAACCAGTATAATTTCATATATTTTACTCTTTGTCTCCGTAAAGTTTTAACAAATTCATTTTCATTAAATCAGCAAAAATATTGTGAAAAATGAAAAGTAATTCAAATATTTAATTGAAGTTTTTGTTTTTGATTGTATTCAAATTAGGTGATGCTGACTTTTTTCCAAATGGAGTACAACCACTTCCACCCGGCTGTTTAACGATGTCATGTGCACATCAACGTGCACCTCGATATTATGCTGAATCAGTGTATCCTGGCAATGAATACAATTTTATGGCTGTAAAATGTGGCTCATTATCAGCATTGAATGGAAATTTTTGCCCAGGAAAAGCCGTTCCAATGGGCTATGCAACGCCAAGCAATTTAAAAGGAAACTTTTTCTTGAAAACCAACGAAGATAGTCCATATGGTTTGAATGCAACCAAGAATGCAAAGCCAGTTTGTAATGAACGTATGATTTAAAGTTGTTGTTTTTTTTTTAACGAGAAATATATACATTTTACAAAAAAAAGGAGAATAGAATGCGTTTTTCTTTCAATTTTTGATGAGCATACCATGGATAAGATATAATTTAATAATAGTACATACTGAAAGACAACTCTGAATATTTGTTTAGCGAATGATTTAAGTGGTTAAATTTCCATTTTTCTGATCAATTTCATGTATTAAGAAAATATCGTTTCTATTAATATGAATGCCGGTGGTTGTATTTATTGATAAGAAACATGTTTGAAGCGTGTTTATTTCGCTATAAATAAATTCATTCTTTTTATTTTGTGCGTATGGCATCGATTTAATTGATAACCTCATTTGATATTTAAATACGCGAAATTATATAATGAACTTGAATAAATCAATACAAAGAGAAATCACACATACCTATTTATGCCGAAAATCGTGCTGTAAACAGACATATCAGTAGTGCTATTAAAAATGTTTCTATAACACGATTTTTCGTGTATAAGTGATTTTTTGTCTTCTCTTTGTTCGGATGTTCTTCGATTCTGTTGCAGAAAAATAAAATCTATAATATAATCGAAGTATGCATTTGTTATGTGCTTAATGATTGGTGATTTCTTTGAGTGAAGAAAATACAAATCAATTGAAATTCACTTAAGGTACATAGTTTTGAGTCATTATGATTTCTTCAAAATGTTGGCACAAAATTGAACGTAGAAATGATTTATTGATGAATGAACTTCAAGTAGAAGACAATGTCTGCAGGATATGTCTGTGTGTATACAAAACACAGTGTGATTTCAATTCATAAGATTTACGGTTGAAGTGTATTTTTTGCTACAATTTTACACTATTTCTATATTGTGCGTGTGACATCGAATTTAATAATTGATAACCCTTTTTGCTATTCATATATATGTTACTATCTAATGAACTTGAATCGATCAGATTGCCTTTTTCTTTTGAGTGAATATGTTAATCTGTATTAATTTTAGTTCATTATTATTACTCAACGACTGATCTTGTTTGATTTTACAGTGGAATTAGAGTTTAAATTTGAATTTGACGTTTTTTTTTTTTTTTTTTTTGATGAAAATAAAAGATTTAAACAGCAAAAATGAAATGGTTTTTGATGTTTTGGTTAATTTTTACATTTTATTCAGTGGCCGAATCAAATATGTTTGATTTGACAAATATTCAAAATATTGGACGTTCGGCGGTGAATTTAACTGGAAGCGTAATTCAAAAAATTCCAGATTTTATTCCATCGCCGAAGGAATTATTTGAAAGTGGCAAAAATGTTCTTGTTGGCTATCCATTTCAACCTGTAATTCTTGATTTTTATAAATACCGATTATAACGATTTCCTTTCTAAATTAAAAATAATTATTGGAATGCAATAAAATGATAATTTTTTTCTAAAATAATTTTTTTTCACGCAAGGTTTTTTCAGCGATAAATGCATTTTGTAAGTTTAAATTATAAAGAATTCGAAACTTGCATTGAAAATTAAACTGTAGCAATTTAATAACGATAGTCTTTTTGTTTATTCAGGTGGCGCAGCCCTTTCAGCCAATAAAATACAACCACTGATAACACCGAATGTTGATAATATGTATTTTGTGTTGAAAATAAGAAATGAAAGCTTTTCGGTACCATTAAAAAAGCCAGAACAGTTATGGTCATTACGGGAATTCAATCCACATCTTCCACTTATATTCGTAATTACAGGATGGACAACAAATTTCAATGAAACTACCAATCCAACACTTGATAAAATTTATGCAGCCTATCGCTGTCGGGGAAATTATAATTTTGTTGTGAGTTACGCTTTTGATATTCAATTTTATTCATCTGAAAGTTTGAAACTCAAAATCATAAGAATTTGTTTTTTTTTTTTTTAAATTCTTTTCACTCATTTGCCAACCAATTATTCAGACGGTCGATCCAGGTGTGTTTTTATTGCTTGTGATAAATATTTTTTTTTTTTTTTATTAAATGTTTAAACAGCATTGAAAACGATTCTCATAATTCGAAAATCTAAAATCTTCACTTGCAGCTTCTTTCGTTGACACTTTGTATACATGGAGTGCATTCAATACGGAGGAAATTGGAAATCTCATTGCCGTTTCACTGGCATTTTTGATTAAAAGCTATCCGATCGAAAATATTCACTTAATCGGTAAGTGTGAGATCAGCTTTCATTTGCGGAACATAGAAGAAATCAATCGCGTTATCAATTTCCTCGTGATTTCATGCAATTATTGAATTGTTTTTTGTGCGCTCTTTCTCTTACATTATTTTCATAGGCATTTTTAAATCTGTTTCTATTCTGGAGATTCACGCACTATTTTTTTTTCTCTGTGGATTCAATCTTTCATTCTTTCTCTCTCTCTCTCTCTCTCTCTCTCTCTCTCTCTCTCTCTCTCTCTCTCTCTCTCTCTCTCTCTCTCTCTCTCTCTCTCTCTCTCTCTCTCTCCCTCTCTCTCTCTCTCTCCCTCGAAAAAAAATCTCTGTTTTTATTCCAGTCATTCTCAGTAACTCAATAATATTTTTAATTCTTATTTTTCTCTCGATCATCTCTGTAGGTCATTCGCTGGGCGCACACAGTAAGTTGCAAACAATTTTTTATTTTTTCATGGTTTCAAATGGATCATTTGCATGAAATTTTGCTTTTAAATAATTACAGTTGCTGGTTCAGCTGGTCGGAATTTATTTTACAAAACGGGAAAGCTAATACCGCGTATAACTGGTTTGGATCCAGCCAGTATGTGTATTTAATAAATATTAATAACGTCAAATGCCATGAAATTAGAATTTCAACACATTTTCATTGATTTTTCAGATCCATGTTTTAATCCAGGTGAAAATCTAACTGGTTTATCACGTGGCGATGCCGATTTTGTTGTAGTAATTCACTCCAATTCAGGTGGACTTGGAAAAAGAGATCCAATGGGTATTTATTTTGAAGAATTTTATTAAATTAATGAAATGCTGATGAATGTTAAAAAATGGAAGACTTCTACGGTTAAAAAAATTTCTTTATATTAGGTGACGTAGATTTTTTCCCAAATGGCGTTCAACCCTTGCCACCAGGTTGCTTTTCAATAACATGCGCTCATCAACGTGCACCAGAATTCTATGCTGAATCAGTTTATCCAGGAAATGAACACAATTTTATGGGTGTTAGATGTGGATCTTTAAGTGCATACAATGCAAAATATTGCCCAGGAAAAGCCATTCCAATGGGCTTTGCAACACCAAATAATATAAAAGGAGATTTCTTTTTAAATACAAACGGTGAAAGTCCATATGGTATTAATGCTACTAGAAATACAGTGATTGTTTGTAACGAAGAGAAATCTTGAAGTAATAATTTCGAATAAAAAAATTTTTTATTTTTTTGAATAGAAAAAAGAGTCAAATCGCTTTTTTAATGGAAAATTTTTACAAAAAAGTTCCTGTAAATAGGCAAAAAATTAGATATTGAAACGGAAAAGTTTTTTTTTTATTCAAAAGCAATTGCTTTCATATTTCAAATGAATGAAGAATAATGAAAAATTTTCTCAAGAATTTATTTGTGATAAAATGAACGAGATGACATTTTGTTTAACTATTAAAATTTGTAAAAGACTTTTCGATTATTATTTTATTAATATATTAAAAAGAGAATTATTTCTATGTAATAATTATCGATAATCGATTAATAGCGACCAAAGTCATCTCCATGTTGAGTTATTACAATGTCATACTATCTATTAATAGAATTTTAAAATACGTATTGTGCGAAAATGTACACATTTTTGAAATGATACATAAAGAGAATTCAACTCATCTTACAGTATGCATTCTCAACAATAAATATGCATATTTTGTATTAAAATGTTTACGATCGTTTGACGCATATGAAGAATTTTTTCTTTTTTAATTCTAAGTAAAGAGTAACAGGAAATTTACTATAAATTCACTTCGACGATAACGTATATGCCTTCAGTTGGTTTTCGAGACTCATAAAACATTTGTTTATCTTTCATCAGAAGAAACCTTTCGTACTCAATACAATTAATTTTTTCAATTGACATTTAATTGAAGCAAAATGAAAATCAATTTATTTATCAGTTTGTGCATTTTGGTCTTAGCTTTTGTAAGTCAATGCTTTAATAATTGAATTATTTTTTTTTTATCGAAAATCTCCTGTGTATTTATTTGAATAGGATACTGCTTTTGGAGTGGGTACTTTAAGAAAAATTAAAAGTTTAGGTATTGAGTGATTATTCCTAGAATGTTTTTGTTTTTTTTTTTTTTTTTTTTTTTGAATTTCATTATTTGAACAAAAAAATTTTTAAAGTTGTATAATGCTCTAGGTCGACAGCTATCGAGAACCGGTTCAAGCAGTAAAGACATTGCTAAATTAGGTGAGAACAGATTATTTGAAAATGGAATATATTTGAAAAAAAAAAACATATTAAACATAAATTTCCTTCTGCATACCATAATATCTAGATCGACAATTATCTAGTATGAGTATTAACCTGACATCGGAGAGTACCAACGATTGGGGTAAATTTAATTTGAAAAAAAAAAAAAAAAAAAAAAAAATCGATTTTAAATTTAAGATTATGTGTCCATTTCTAGAGCGACAAATTACAAGTTTAAGCACATCAAACCGTAAAAAGCTATTAGGTAATTCATATTCTTAAAATTTCAATACTATTTATCTGATGATTCACATGATCAAATGATCTTTCTAGAACGGCAATCATCAAGTTTGAAATATCTTACATTATTATTGCCATCGGTATATGAACATTTAAGTGAAAAGATTCGTACGTTGCAATTTGACAATCCAATTCCCAATGTATTTCTTAGTGAAGCAGCAATTGAAGAAAAAGGATCTGAGTGGATGAAGATGTATGATCATTTAAATAGAATATTTCATTTTTTTTATGAAATTTAATGAAAATGTGTATTCTTTGAAGGTGTTGTGGTAAAAAAGGCGAATATTTTGATACAGTTAAAAAAATTATGAAAACTGGCCGTACGAGAATTCAAAATTCGTAACGTTTTTATCAATAGTATTATAATGAATTTACAAATGCACTAAAATAATCAACTTTTTTTTCAACAGTGAAATAAATCAAATTATTATGGAAGCAAATGATGGATTTAGGAGATTCGAGAGAATATTCGAAGGTAATGGTCTAGCTAGATGTAACCTTAACCGGTTTGAAAAGTAAGTTTTGAAATAAAATTTATCAAAAGAAAAAAAACAAAATTGAAAATACATTTTAGCTAATCGTACCTCTTGTTTATAGTTCTATAAAACCAAATTTTCAAGAAAATGCCCAACAATTGAGAAAAATTTATAAGAAATCGTAAGATAACATACAGATATTTATCGATGTGTTATTCTTTTATTTGTAATTTGTTTGCTCTTTTATTCTTGTAGATCTAATGCTGGTGAAAAAGCATTTATTGAGAAAGTTTGCGTTGATATGCATGTAAATATATGTAAAATGAAAGCTTATTTAAAACTTAGAGCTTCAATTGGATTGAATTAAATACAGAAAAAAAATGTATAATGTAAAAATGTATCTATTTTCAAGTCTATTTTATTCAATGTAATCCAATTTACGCGTTTTAAGATGGATTTTCCAAGAACAACGATTGCAATCGTTGACGATTTGAATTTCATAGATTCCATTTTCTAAAATTCGTTCAACGATTTTACTGAACGATTCAAATCGTCAACGATTTCCTTGGATATTCCACCTTAAAACGCATAGATATAATTACATTCAATAAAAAAGACTTGAAAATAGTTCTTTTCAAATATACTTGTTTCTGTCTAAGATATGTAAACTTGAATTTTCAAAATAAATAAAGCGAGCAAATTCAATCGATTATTAGCTCCATATGAAAATTTATTTTACTTTAAAAAAGTATAGAACTTTTTAAAGTTGCAGATAAAAACCGCTTATAGCTTTTGTTAATTTATTCTATGAGTTTACCATGTGCATAATAACTTATTGGCTATATGATTTTTAATATGTGAATTTGAAATTCCAGGAAATGTATAAATTTCAATTGCTAATAATCTCTTTAAAATGCTGAATATTTGTTACTATCCTAATAAAGAGTTGATTCAAAATTGGAATACAACAATATCATGATAATGTATGAATAAAAATTAAAACACTTGATTAAATAATATTATTTACACCCGTTAGAAAAGGAAGTGATAATACTTTTCTATTTCATGTATGAAATTTGTGATAAAATCGCTTTGCATAGTAAATGACTTTAATATAAAGCAATATAAAACTTGTATTTACATTGAAAATATATACATGTATCGATGCAATTTCAAATAAAAATTCATTCTTTTGAATGAAAAATATGTTGTTTTTATGTTCAGAATATTATTTTGTATAAATAGTTAGACATTTTATAATACACACTTTATTTCAAAGAATATTTGCAATCGTCTAATACTGTTCAATAGAAATGAAAAGAAGTGGGAAAAAAAATTCGGTATAAATGCTCTGTTGCGAACCAGATACATATTTAGTATTTGAAAATATCAATTGATATTGAACTCTCTAATTGAACGTAATTTACAAATGAAGTCAATCATCGTTCGTTTTTTTACTTTATCTTTGGCTTTAGTAAGTGATCATCATACATTTTTCTATAAATAAGAGTTTTTTTCTCAAGAAAACTTGTTTTGTTTCGATTTTTTGCGTCTTTCTGTACTTTAAAAATAGGATGCAGCCATGGCAATGGGTGGCACAAGCAGTAAGAAGATGATTGCTTTAGGTGATTACTGCTTATAAGTTGAATATGTTCAAAGAAATTTACACATCATTTTTCTTATTAGATCGACATATAGCAAGTTATGGGGTTTCAAACAGTAGCAAAAAATTGGGTGAGAATGGATTTGTTCCTTGTGAATTTTCACCATTAATTTTGAATCAAAATGTTTGATGAATGATTTTAATACACTCAACGATTTGTAGAGAAACAAATTTCGAATTTGAGTAGTTCAAGCAGTTCCAGTGGAAGCAAAAAATTAGGTAATCAATATCTCTTATTTTGTGAACAAATTTAAAGACAATTTTAATGTGATTTTTTTCTTTTTAGAACGTCAAATTTCAAATTTGAGCACTTCAAGCAGTTCCAGTGGAAGCAAAAAATTAGGTAACAAAAAATAAAATATTATCTCCAAAAGTTATTCTCTCGAATTTTTTCAAAATTTAATCGCAAATTTACTCAAAAATGCCCAGAACGTCAAATATCGGATATGAGTGCTTCGATCAGTAGTAAAAGATTTGGTAATAAAACAGTAAAATATTTTCATTTCATGATTGAATAAAGTATACATTCATCAAAATATAGATCGACAAACTTCCAGTATAAAAATTACGCTTTTATTATTGCCATCTCTGTACGAATGTTTAAGTAAAAGGATTCATACTTTTTCTTTTAATTGTTTAATCCCCAATGAACATATTAGCATGGCAGCAATTGAAGAAAAAGGTTCAAAATGGATGAAAAAGTATAAATAATTTGATCAAATATGCAATTATTATTCAATTTAAATAAAAATAATTTTCTAATAGTTGTTGTGGTCAGAAAGGTGATTATGTTGAAATGGTTAGAAAATTGAAGGAAACAAAACCTACTGACATTGTATATTCGTAAGTTATTTAACATCATTGACCATTTTAAACTCTCACAAATGTATTGAAATTAACAATTTTTTTCATAATTTAGAGATAAATTGAATGAAATTATTGAGGATACAAATTTTAAACTTAAGAATTTTGAAGGTGTTTTTAAAGATCATCCATTAGCCAGATATAGCATGTTTCGCTTTGAAAAGTAAGTTTTTCAATTTTTCAACAGAATTTGTCAAAGATTAATCTTAAGAAACAACACAAGAAAAAAAACACTGGCATTTTGAAAAAAAAAATTTGATTTTTGGAAAATAGAAATAAATAAAAAAAAAAAATGTGAGTCAACTTGAACATTCTAAAAACTTTTCTGAAACATTCTAAAAAGAACATTTCTTCAAAGTTCATTCATTATTTTCGGCCCAAAAATCGAATTCATTTTTTAGCATTTTAGAAAAAAATTTCGAATTTATTGTAGAGTGAAATAATAAAAGTTAATACTATTTCATTATCTTTAGTGCCTTGAAAAAAAATCTAGAAGAGAATGCGATAAAATTGAACAAACTGTATAAGAATACGTAAGATACCTTTTGTCCTTTCAAGAAAGAAATACGTTTTTGATTTTTTGTTTTTTTTTTTGTTTTTTCAAAAATGCATTTTTTCATAAATATTCATATAGATCAACTTCGGATAATTTAAAAACATTGATCGAACGTGTTTGTGTTGATATGCATGTGAATATATGTAAGATGAAGGCTTTCTTAAAATATAAAGATGATTGCGGTTTGGGGTCTTAAAATGTTCAAACATGCACACGTGGCTAATAATATTTCTTCTTCTTTTATTTTTTTTTTTTTTTTATATTCGTTTATGAACGTAATTTGATTTTAAATAAAGTTTAAAATTAGCTTCAATTAAACGGGGGGGGGGGGTTTTTTTTTAAATGAGAGGATATTATTATTATCTATTTTTTTTTTTTATATTTTTTTTTTTGGGGGAGAAAATTAAATAGGGGGGGCGATATTTTTAGAATATTCAAAAAAAAAAAATATTTTAAAAAAATATGAGTTATTTTAAAATTTTATTCTTTTTTTTGAGAATATTAGGCTGCCATTTTTAATAAAATTTTAACAATTTATGCGAATATTTTGCGAATGATTCATATAAATAAAATTTTTAATCCATTATAAGCGAATGAGGTTATTTGCGAATAAATAAATTCCCCTAGAATTAAAAGATTCAGTGTTAGCTATAGATGGATTGAAATCGATTTTGCTTTGAAATACAAATTTTGTATAATAAAATGAAGATTTTATTCCGAAGCTAAAAATGAATCTTTAAAATTCACTAAAATCTATTAACAATCATTTTCAATATTATAGATGAAACTGAAAAATAATAAAAATTTATTTAAGAAGAATGATTTTCCCTTGACACTTAGAATCAATATTAAATCCTCAACCATCCTTTATTTTTAAATTATAACTTCTCCAAAATCAATGGAAATTGAAGAGTTTCTGAACAAAATGAATGGATTTTGAGAATTTTTTCTTCTCAATAGCTATCGCTCTTCCGAATATAGCACTCTAAATGCTGTTGTTATTGCACAGACTGACAATTTCATGAGTCAGTCTAACATACATCGAAGTTAATCTTCAATGAACTATCAAGTAAGTAAGAATTTCATATAAATTTTACAAATTCTGCCAGTCAAACTATTTTTCTGGTTTTTTCATGTTTTCGTCTTCTGTTTTATTTTCCTTTTGTTTTATTTCGCTTGTATCAATTTGGCAATAAAAAACCTTTTGAGGGTTGCGTTCACTTCATTTAATCTCTTCAAATGACTATCGGTAGAAATATTGCTTGATCATATGAACTTTGTAAATATAAAAGAGCTCATGAATGATTTAGTGAGTTATATTGAATATCAAAGGGATTTGGTGAATTTAAATAAAACTAAGAGATAATTGAAATTATAAATAAAATGTTGAAAAAATAATAAGAAAAATTTCAAATTTGTATTCATTGAGCTGTCTTATCGTACGAGAGAAAAAACTTATCCATTAGTCGCGTCATTCGAAAATATTAATTCAAAACAGACAGAATGAGTCTATACATATTCATTGTACCGCACTTATTCAACTTGTTACTTCATTGTTTGCACGTGCGTTTTATCAAGAGCATTTATTCGTTTGTGTCGAATCGCATGGACTTGCGTCATTGGAATACGTATCAACTTGAAACTTTGTTGAAACGCACATAAGTTTAATCTTGTCTTGTTCAATACATGCGAATCGCATAAAAAACCGCAAACACATACGAACATTGCCACATTTCTTGCGTTTTAATGAGCTCCCAAAAATGATTTTTGCCGCAAGTGAAGAGCAACACTCCCTAAATATTCGAGTAATGTCATCAGTGCGGTTCAATTCATTTAGCTTTCTAAGTCGTTTTATTGTTGTTTCTTGCAAAATATTAAAAAAAATGCATTCATCGACTTCAATGAATTTCGTTGATCAAAAAGTTCAAGTTTAAATTTTATAAAATTAAAGTGTTTTAAATGACAAAAAAAGATTTTTTTTGAATAAAAGTAAATAAAAATTTTATGAAAGGCTTGTTGCTATGTCATGTACATGTTGTTGTTATTGTTACTTTTGTATTTTCTACCAATTGCATTACAATTAAAAAGAATTAATTCAAACAAAGTTACACTAAAATTGAAAAAAGTTGCAAAAATCAAAATTAAATCGTACAAAAAAAGTGATTAAAGTGAAAAATTTCCAGTAAAAATGGCCAGTTGTGAGATACATTTCGAAAACAATCCGTATCAAGTTGTTTACTCTGGTCAGATGATACGCGGCACCGTATGTTTGACGCTTCCAGAGCCACAAAACGTTAAATTATTGTATATTGTTTTCTGTGGTTCGGCATTTAAATTCAATAGTTCAACAACAACGGATGTGGTCAAACTTTGGGAAGAGAAAAAATATTCACTGAACAACGAACACGGTATTGCTTCAATTCAAACTCAATTCACATATTCTGAGTAATGAATTTTTAATTTTCAGGCCGTCAAGTGCGATTGCCTGTTGGAACGCATATTTACGACTTTTGCGTTCTACTGCCGAAACGATTACCCACATCAGTAATGAACTTCATACGTTGAACGCTCGTATTGATTATATTCGTAAATGATTTGTTTATGTTTTAGATTGAAGGGGGATATGGAAGCATTAGATACACTGTAACTTTTGTTGTCGATCTCGTCACAAGGCCATATCAACTGGTATTTGAAGAACCATTTACTGTGCTTAAGCCAAAAGATTTAAATGCAGATCCAAATATACGGGTAAACTTTCATTTGCACACGATCTCTCTCTCTCTCTATCTCTATCTCTCTCTCTTTCTTTCTCTCCCTCTCTCTATCCCTCTATCTCTTTTATTTTCTTTCCATTTCTATCATTCTCTTGCTCTCATTTACTCTTCTTTCCCCTTTTCCTCTTTCCTTTCAAACGAATAGTTTGAAAACGAATAGCCTCTATTCCCCTCGGTGCCTTCAAAAATTTTCCATAAAAAAAAAAATTTCTTTTTCAGGATTCAGTGGTGGTTCATAATCAAAAACATTTTTATCCATATGGAATGTTGTGTTTTTTCCCACAAACACCACCATTGATAATTTCCGCACGAACACCAGTTGGTGGTTATACGCCCGGCCAGGTTATAAATTTGAAAGTTAGCGTTAGCAATCAAAGTGATCAAGCAGTTGAAGTTATTACGGTTCAATTAATAAGAGTGAGAAATGGAGTATTTTTTCTTTTATCTTATCAAAACATCTTATCTCATCATTTTGTGATCACAAAAATATGGTTTTTTTTTTTCTTGTTTTTTCCAGGAAATCATTTATGGTTTTAACCGTAAAAAGCAAAATGAACGTGTAATAATGAAAAATTTGGATACGACTAGCTGCGATTCAGATCAAAATCAAGTAATTGATGTTAATTTACTTGTACCGCCAACACCGCCAACAGACTTATCCGCTGCAAGTATTATCAATGTTAGATACTTCATTCGAGTGAGGAAAAATCAAAAAATTTTTTTTTTTTGTTAAATGAAAAGTAAAATACATTCATTTTGAAAAATTGTTTTTTTTTACAGATAATCGCCATATTAACGAATTGCTTACATAAAAATCCAGTAACAGATGTTCCGATACAAATTGGCACATATCCAATTTCAGATAACCAGAATTATCATGCACCTGAACAACAATCAAATGATGAAGTCACTACAGATCAAAATGCAATCACTACAGATCAAATCATTTTGAATGCACGTCATTCCAATGTTTTAAATGAAATGGAACAAGATTCAAGTCCTTTAATCTCCAGACAAATGGAAGCGCTACAAAGTGTACAATCATCAAGTGCTCCACCTCCATATCCAAACGATGGTAAATAAAAATGCTTTGAATGACCATTTATTGACAATAACTCTATAATTATCTTTAAATAAAATAAATTTCACATTCAAGATCCACCAACATATGAGGAGGCAATGATGACAAATCCAAAACGAAATAATTTTAAACCAAAATATCCAATGTACAGACGTCAAACATCTTATTCCATAGGAGAAGAATGATATAAAAAAAAAATGCATGCTCAAATGATGAAAAATTCGTCAACATTTATTTAAGAAATTTTTTTACTCAACATAAGACATTTGGATCACAAACGCAAAAGAAAAAAAAACATTATTAACTTGTATGGTTGCGACTAGAGCGAATTATTCGCATGTGCTCTTTCTCGTAAAGCAACAAATCAAGACACAAACATAGACAAATGTTGTATATCAGATACGTACGTATTCAATTCGCAAAATTTGTATTCTTAAAGTCAATATTGATTTGCATTGCCACCATCTTTGTAAAACATTATCCATTACCATAAATGTTTAAAATTACGAATCAACGATAATATGTTTGCACTGTAAACATTTCTATATCATTTTGATAAACAAATAAGAACAATTACCTCATTTTAATGAAATTCATATTAATTCTACTGGAATTTTTTCGTAGAAATTAAAATTAAAATTTTAAGAAAACTAAAAAAAAGGGAACAAGAAATAGAAAAAATATTTTATTATTCGATTGTATATGCACAAATATTTTGTAATTAAATTTATTTAAAAAAATCTTATCAGTCGTTTCAAGTTCACCAAAAATTTCAAGTGTTTCAGTTTATTTGAGATGGATTAAGAGAAAGAACATTTGAAATAGATAAATAAATCATTTTATTATGAATTTTGTATTTAAAAACATTGCAAGATGTCAAATGTGTTTCTCTTTTTTTTAATTATCTCATTCGTCATTCATCATTCATTGCCGGTTATCTGCATGAATGGAATGAACACGTTTCAATGTAAACATCTGAATGAAAGCATACAAATGGAACTTCCATTATGAAAGCATACGAGTTGCCGCATACGAATGGATGCGGACGTTAGCGATTCTCAGCTGAGCGACCAGTTGATTTGAATTGAACGCATGAAAACTAGTGTATGTATGCACAGAAACGATTTTTTTCTTTCCAATAAAATTCCAAGAGACGAACATTGGTTTGTGCATTCAATATGTATAGTTCCGTTGATTTTCACCAGAGTGCATGTTCACGTTAGTGATTGTTTCAAAAGATTTGGTTGCAATTTTAACGATATTTTGTAAGATGTTTGATTGATGAGTATGAACGATGTGTGTTTTTTGTTTTTTTGTTTTATTTTGTTTTTTGTTTTTTGTTTGTATCCAAACAACTTTACTTATTCATTTTCAATCGATTGAATTTTCAGATTTGATTTGCATTTTTTGATTTAGGATTTTACATTTAAATCACAACTTAATTCTATAAATTCATCGAACACCTTTTTTTTATTCATTGAAACTGAATATTGATGAGATTACATCTTGAGAGCGATGTTTTCAAATACCGATTAGATTAGTTGATGTTGTTTCTTTTTTTTTTCTTCAACGAATTAAGCTGTTGATTTGAAATGATTGTGTTGATTTTTGTAACTTATGCGTATTACGTTAATAAAATGCGACATTTAATCAGTTAAATTGGCATTCTGTTGATGAGAAATCTTTTTCATTTCGATGAAAATTGAGAACAAAACATATCAAATAATCACAAAGTTATTTTCCAATGTTTGATTCTGAACTTTTCACATTTCAAGACATTTATCACAAAATTATTTACAACTTAGAATTCAAGTATAAAGTATATTGATATAAAGAGCACATGTGATAAATAACTTAACTGTTTTTCTATGTTTAACATTATGCATAAAACATTGTTAAATTGTTTTTGAATAAACAAACATAACACGTGCAGAATGTATATCGACATTCATATGAACGATGTCATAGAGAATTTGTAACTCAATTATTTAATAATTAGTGAAAATAGATATGTAAAATGTCAAATTGAAGTGTTTTAGTATAAAAGCAGTCTGTAGAAAATGGTTCAGTCTTATTCTCAATCTAAGTCTCAGTTATAAATCTAGGAGACTTTGTTATCGCTCCATTTTGAAGGTAATTACTGGCGACAAAAGTATTATATTGTGTAAGGTAATGGTTTGATGTTTTTCAACATTCAGCAACCTGTATTTTAGTCAAACTTTGTTCTAAACAATTCATTCAATAGATTAGCCCATTGAAGAAATAACAATCGAATCAAAACTAGTTTTCTTCAATAAAATTAAATTCAAAATTTCGTAAATATATGGAAATTGGTATCATCGAATTCAATCGAAAATTGATAATTTGACGCAAAAGGAAATTCCAATTGACATCATTGATTGTGTCAAATCAATTGATTTTGAATAAATTTGAAAAGTGTTCATTTTGACAGTATCGATAAACGAGCTTAGAACATATTGTCACAGTCAGTGGAGTTTGTTGGAATTGTCAAATTTGTTTTACTCAGAAAATTCGGCGAATTTTCTTGAACGAAGGCACGTACTTGTCAAGCCAGAAACGAAAAAAATTAAAAAAAAAAAAAAAAAATGAAGTTAAACAGTTGTCAGTTGATTATTTATGGTATGGTGATTGTGATTGTAAATGCAGCTGTTGTCAGTGCATTTGAAGACGATGCTTTATCCATTGAACGTGACAATGGTCCATATACAGATTCGACAGAAATGTCATCGGAACGAGGATTAATCAGTAAAATGATTGAACGAGGAAAATTGCTTGTTAAATCATTGCCAAGAACATTAAAGTTAGCTGGTCGTGTATTCAATTTGGTGCCAAAGCCTGAAACAATTTTTAATATTGGAAAGCAAGCATTGATTGGATTACCACAAGAGGCAATCGCATATGCTGTTAATAAAGTGTGTAAGTATAATTGAAAATGATTTTTCTAAAATTGATACGCATTACACACTTATAAATTGATAAATCATATTTAAATTGATTTAATAATTACAGGCAGTGCAGCCATTCACTTGAATGTCATTAAACCAGCCATTACGCCAAGTGTTCACTTGATGAATTTCCATTTTCTAACGCCAACGGGCAATGATTTTCTCATTCCATTGCTTGAACCACATAAACTTTGGGATAATCCAAAATTCAATCGAAATTGGAACACAACACTTGTCGTCACTGGATGGAACACAAATGTTAACTCAACAAATGAAGCTGTTGAAACATTATATAAAGCATACAAACAACGAAAAATCAATTTTATCGTGAGTATATCTTCACAGTATGGATTCCATATTAAAGTATTTTCATTATATTGAGATTATATTGGATGGATGTGTGAACAGCAGTGTGAAGGACAGTTGTGACGAGTAGAGATGGAAACGAAGAGAGTGAGAATGATAGTGTACAGTTATTGGATTTGGGAGTGGGAGTGGGATTGGGAGTAAGAGTGATAGTGAGAGAGAGAATGAAAGAGAGGAAGAAAGAGATAGAAAGGGAGGATATGAAAGGAAAAGAGAGAGAGAGAGAAAGAGACAGAGAAAACGAGAGAGAGAGAGGAAAAGCGAAAGAGAAAGTGAGAAATAGAATGAATGCTGGAGAAGAGCGTTATAAGAAAGTAACCACTAAATAATGATTTTCTTTGATAAATTATAGGTTTTTGACACATCAAATTTCATTGATTCCCTCTATTCATGGAGTGCTTTCAATACTGATGGTGTTGGAAAAATTATTGGTGGAGCCGTTGCGGAGCTTAGTAAGGTGGTTGATGTAAAAGGAATTCATTTAATTGGTGAGCCACACATTTTACTAAACATTTTATGCACTTGATTATTCAAATAACCACAATATTGAATTTTACAACCAATTTTCATTTCCATCCCAAACAACACAGGACATTCATTGGGCGCACACAGTGAGTTGATGCAATAAAATATTTACAGCTAATAATGAATTTATAACATGACATAAACTATGAATAAATCCATATTTCGTATTTCTCTCACTCTCTCCCTCTCTCCTCTCTCCCTCTCTCTCTCTCTCTTTCTCTTTCTGTTTGTTTTCACTTAATTAAGTTGCTGGTGTGGCGGGTCGACAATTTACAAACTTGACCAATAAATTAATACCTCGCATAACCGGCCTGGATCCAGCTCGGTAAGTGTAATGATTTATTCATTAAATTACAAAATTATGAGTGAGAGAGAGATTTTTTATTGTTACAGTCCATGTTTCAATGAAGGCGAACGCTTAAATGGATTGCAACGTGGTGATGCACGTTTTGTTGACATTATTCACACAAATGCTGGCATTTTGGGAATTAAAGAGTCCAGAGGCGATGCCGATTTTTATCCAAATGGGTATAATTTTTTTCAATTAATAAAAACCCCAACATTGAAACGAAACAAAAAAAAAAAAAAATTCTATGAAATTAATTCGCTTCAACAGGCAATACTCTTTGCAACCCGGTTGCTGGACGATAATGTGTGCACACAGTCGTGCTTATAAATATTTTGCTGAGTCTGTTCATGAGGGCCATGGCAACAATTTTATCGGAACACAGTGCAATTCATTATCAGCACTTCGAGATGGAAAATGTACACTCAAACATATACCAATGGGCATTGATACGCCAGAAACTGCACGAGGCAATTTCTATTTAGAAACAAACAAAAAACGACCATTTGGTCGTTCATTTCAAAAATATGCAAACATTCAACAGTTGGCGCATATTATTCAAAAATTCGATCGATTAAGGCGGGAATAAATCAATTTGAATTTCGCTTGATCGATTTTCTCATTAAACTTGAACATGTGATGTTTAAATAAATTAATAAAATTGTTGATTTGATTAAAACCAAAAACAAAAGAAACAATTATTAGACGTCATTAGTTGTACTAAAAAACAAAATGTTGTCGTCAATATTTTTCTATTTTCAGTTACAGTATAATTCATGTGTCTGACATTTGACGTGATTAGCTCGCATAATTTGCCGTTTTATCTTTATTCCATTCAAAGAGAGATGATTTAGCACGCAATCTTACTGTTTTTGAAATGCCTTCTAATTTTAAATTGAGGCTTTTTATTAGACTGACTCAACAAGCTTGATTACATCGAGAGAGAGAGAGAGAGAGAGAGAGAGAGAGAGGGAGGGGGAGAGAGAGAGAGGGAGGGGGGAGAGAGGGAGAAAGCATACACTATATTTATTTAGTATTGTCTCTTTATTATGCAAAATTCTCACGCAAATGAATGCGCAACTTATCGAATGACCGATGTAGTGTTACTGAGCAAAAACTGAATATTGTTAGCCGCACGGCGACATGTTTCGAATTGAAATAAAATCAAATGCACTGAGTCAAATAAGCGAATCACTAAAATCTTATTACGTTTTGAAATCTTGTTTCTATACAAAAACCGATGATCGTTCGAAATTCCGACAGTTTACTCTGAATCGTCGATTAAAAAGCATTGTTCGCCTTTTTTATCTTGTTCAACACATTTTTTTGTTTTTCTTGATTCTGTTTAAAATCGATTTAGAGGGAGTTGAAAGCAAAAATGAAGTATTTTTTGCTGTGTTTGCTTGTGTTCAAATTGTATACGACAACCGAAACAGTGGATTTAGCCGACATTGGTAAATCGGCTGCAGATGTTGCCAAAGGTGTGATTGAGAAAATACCAGATGCCATCCCAAAGCCAGAAGACCTTTTTCAAGCTGGGAAAAATCTTATTGCCGGTTATCCATTCCAACAAGTAACTTCAAGTTTTTTTTTTTCATTTTTACTTAAAAAAAAAAAATACTTTTCGGCTTCGACTTTACGCTAAGCATTTTTTATTTACAAACAGGTTTTTTCGGCTATCAATACATTTTGTAAGTTGTTTTCAACCCCCAATTCACCATGAGCCTAATTTAATCAACAAATGTTTTCATACATATAGGCTCGGCAGCATTATCAACAAAAAATGTTTCACCACGGTCAATGCCAAATATTGGAAATATGAGCTATGTGCTTAAAACAAAAGATAAAAACATTTCCGTGCCATTGGACAAACCCGAAGAATTATGGTCGCTCAAGGAATTTGATCCAAAACTACCATTGGTTATGGTCATCACTGGATGGACAACTAATTTTAATGACACTGAAAATCCAACACTTGATAAAATCTATGCCGCATATCGTTGTCGGGGCAATGTCAATTTTGTGGTACAGCATATACACACACACACACATACTTTTGTTTTTTTTCCCTTTACATTTATCACAGTTTTTAACTTCTCTTTTCTCTTATTTTATTTTTTTTTCTGTTGTTTTTTCTTCTCGTTTTTTTTTTTTTTTTTTTTGGTTCGTTTTTGTTGTAGACCGTTGACACAGGTTAGTTTTCCATCTTACGATCTTTCGTAAAAGGATGATTCTCTTTTCGTTCCATGGTTTAATTTCATTTCTCTAAAATAAATATTTTTCATTCCATTTAAAAGCTGGTTTCGTTGATACATTGTATTCATGGAGCGCATTCAACACTGAGGAAATAGGAAATGTTATCGCTGATTCGTTAAAACACTTGATAATATCGTATCCCATTGAGAAAATTCACTTAATCGGTAAGTCTCTCTGTAAAGCCCAGCTTTCATTTGCGGAACTCAAAAATGAAAACAATCGTGTTATTTTTTTTTTCTCATGATTTCACACAATTATTGAATTCTTTCTCGTGCTCTCTTTCTTTTACATTATTTTCTTAGACATTTTTCATTCTGTCTCTCTATTTTGGGGATTTTCTTTCTCACTCTATTGTGTTTTTTCTCTGTGGATTCAATCTGATGTGATTTCATTCTTTTTTTTAATAGAAAATTTTACGTTTTTCTCAGTTTTTCTCTTTCTATATTTCTGTCTCACTGTTCCCTCTCTTTCTCTCTTCAACTTTGTGTTTGTCTTTCTCTTATTCACATATTGTCTTTTTATTCCAAAAAAGAACACATATCACTCTATCTCTCTTCATTGCTTTCATTCTCTCTAAATGAATAATAAATTTTTCTTGATTATTTCTGTAGGTCATTCGCTGGGCGCACACAGTAAGTATTTCGAATAGTAATAAAATCATAATTAATTGTTCAACTTGATTGAGATAAAGTGTATTTAATAAAATTATATAGTTGCTGGTTCAGCTGGAAGAAATTTGAACTACAAAACGAATAAACTATTGCCACGTATAACCGGTTTGGATCCCGCAAGTGCGTATTTTCATGTTTAGCGTTAATTTTTGTATAAATAATTTCGTGAAAATGATGATTCATTTGGGTATTGTAAATCATTTTTCAGATCCATGTTTTAATCAGGGTGAGAATTTGACTGGATTGGCACGTGGTGATGCTGAATTTGTGGTTGCCATACACACGAATGCCGGTGCTTTAGGCAAACGGGATCCATTGGGTGAGTGAAAATTTTCGTCCCATTAATATAATGGCATTCAAAATGTTGAATAATGAAGAAAAGTGAAAAGTGAAAAAAAATTTTAAATCTTTAACGGCTCATAATGATTACGCTTACAGGAGACGCAGATTTTTTTCCAAACGGTGTTCAACCTCTGCCCCCGGGTTGCTTATCAATTACATGCGCTCATCAACGTGCACCCGAATTTTATGCTGAATCAGTTTATCCCGGTAATGAGAACAATTTTATGGGAGTTAAATGCGGATCATTAGCCGCATATAATGCAAAATATTGCCCAGGAAAAGCATATCCGATGGGCTATGCAACACCGCACAACTTAAAAGGAAATTTCTTTTTGAAAACCAACGAAGAAAGTCCATTTGGACTAAATGCGACTAAAGATTTTAAACCAGTTTGCAATGAATGACGGTTAGACAATTACAGTAATGACACGGCAGATACACCGAAAAATGGCGCAGATACCTCAGTCAATTCAAGTTTTGGACATTTTATTACTTCTTTCATGATTCTTACGATTTCAATTATGATGAAGTAAAACAAAGTACAATTTTTTTTTTGTTTAGTACCCATACATTTTTCGATGAAGATTTTTTTTTTTCTCTCTCGGAAATTGTTGGCAGAGTTGACAATGAGGTTAATATTTCACATTAAATACACATTCTATCATGTGTTCTAGTTATCTGTGAAATACATTCGGTGTAACTATCGATTCAGTACTGTAATTGGCATTTCATGACATTTTTTTCTCCCGTTTTTATCTTTTTTCTTCAACTATTTTTGATTAATTTTTGCCATATTTTTCTGTAATAAAATATTTCGCAATACTTTTGAAATAGCTTTTTTTATTTGGAGGTGTTTGAATTTAATTTCGGTCTCATATACATCTCATTAACAATAATAATAGTGGTAATCAGAATAATGTATTAAAATCGTTGCACATATGGTTTCATGAACGTTTCGAAAAGCAATAGCTACATCGTTTAGACACTAAGAATACATTTTCCATACACATTTTGCAATTAAGTCCAGTTGTTAAGGTAGACGTTTTTTAGGCTATAAAACAACACATACATCACATTCCACTTGATAAAATTCTTTCAAAAAATTTGTTTTATGAAACTCGGCGATACTCGAATACACGTTTATCAAAGCAACTGCATTGTTTTTTTAACTGGCTTTTGCAATAGTCAATAAACATTGTGAGTAAATTTTCAAATGAAAAATTGTTTTCTAAACTTATTATAATTGTTCGGTGAAGAATTTGATCAAATGGTATCCCATTTTAATTTAGTTTCGTTTAGTTTTAATAAAATTTTACTTTTATTACTGGCAAACAACTTACTTAAAATGAATAACATTTTTTGTGAATTTATGCATTTACGGAATTCCATACCTTTTCTCTCCTCTTTCCCATTCTCTTTCATATTCTCCTTCCCACTTTTCCCTTTCCCTTTCCTCTTTCCCCATTCCCCATTCCCCTTTCCCCTTTCCCCTTTCCTCTTTCCTCTTCCCCTTTTTCCTTTCCACTTTTCCCTTTCCCTTTACCATACCCTTTCTCTCTATCGCTCTCTCTCTCTCTTTTCTCTTCATGTTTTAAACTTTCTATAACATTCTTTAAACCCCATTCTTTTCTCCGTTTCCTTTCTCTTTTTCTTTCGCTTTTTGTCGGTCTAGTAGTTTTTTTTTTTCTCTTAGCCTCTGTTTTTTTCCTACCCTTGGTTCGCTCTAACTTCATAATATAGTTCACATTTTGATATTTACTAGGACTGTAAGTATTCAAATAGCATAAAAGTAAATTATTCATCTGAATAAAAATGCATTCAATAAAATTACAGTTGTTATTTCGGCTGTTGTTAATTCAAACTAAAAAAGGAATAAACTATTGCCACGAATAATCACTAAATCTAAGCAAGTGCGTATTTTTCTGTTTAGCATCTATTTGTATCAATAAATTAGTGAAAATGATGAGTCATTTGTTCGATGTAAATCATTTTCCAGAACCTTGTTTCAATCAGAGTAAAGATTTAGCACGCAATACTGAATTTGTAATGACTATATCTATGTATATAGTACAAATCTAGTCGATTATAGCAATCGCGATCCATTTAGTGAAAAATGAGTTCATTCCATTCCATTAGTTTGATGGCATATCAAATGTGATGATGAAGAAGATGAAGTAGTATTCAATCTTTAATGGCTCATCACAAAGAGACCATGAAATGCAAGTAGTTTCGTCGAGTTTTTTTTTTAATTACCCTCATTAACGTGCATCAAAATTACAGTAATCAACGTAAATCAATTCAGAGAATGAATATGACTTCATGGCGTATAAAGGTACTGGATATTCCAAAAAGGAAAATCCAGCAAATTCAATGGAAATTTTTCTTGAAATCTTGTCCATTCGGGTAGAATTTGAAACCATTTGGCAATGAATTATTTTGTAATGAGTCGACAAATTTCTTCTGAGAACAATAGATTAATAATAATAGCGCAAAATATTTATTATTATGTTAATCCAAAAAAAAGTACGACTTTTTCATTCTCTCTCTTTTCCAATTTCTTGTTTCATTTTTTTTCAAAACCATTTTCGAACAAACGAATTCAAAACATCTCAATTAAAAATTAGCAAGTTTCATACAATTGATCAAGTCAACACTGTAATTGTAACTAAAAACAACTCTTTTTTTTATGTTAAACGATTCATGTATTTCAACTATTGTATAAAATAAATAATTTACTGTACTTTGCAAATAATAATCTTTCATTTGAAATAGAGAAAAAAAAAACAACAACATTTAATTAGATTCACGAAAACAACGTAATGATAATGTAGTGTATCGTGTTTTATGCGGAATGTGCAACACAAGCGATCTCGATTTACGTCAATAGCCTTGCTATTGAAATTGCTTTATAAATGCTATGTAAACGCTCACGGCCAATGACTCATTGTCTCTGTGTGGAAGTTCGAATGAAAGATTTTGATGTACATTTCTTGTATTGATGATAACACATATTATTTTGCATTTAATTGTGCGTAATTGCATAACATGTGCTCATATGAACTTAAAACGTTATTGAAATTGAGAAAGACTTAGAGAAAGAGACAGAAATGAAGAAAGAGTGAATAATGAGGAGAAGAGAGCGAGAAAGAGAGAGAGAGAAAGAGAGAGAGAGAGAGAGAGAGAGAGAGAGAGAGAGAGAGAAAGAAAAAGAAAAAAAGAGAGAGATAGGCCGCGAAAGAAAAAAAACTAATAATTCAAAAAAAAAAAACCTGCGGAATCGAAATTAAAATTTACCAAATTCCATTTGCTACATTTTGTTTGCGAAATTAAATTTTGTCCATATGACAATTGTATAAATGAATGAGGTCGTCAATGTGTCAAAGTTAGTTCTAAGAACGAATTTGTTAAAAAATTACTTCTGTTTTCACCCTAGGGTGACTAGCTATTGCTCTGCCAAGTTTTAATTCATCCAATTGCAATTGAAAAGCGTGTTTGCGTGCAAAGTGTTAATTAGCTCTCTGTGAGCCACGTTTAAATTGATTTAAATTATTTCTTGTGAAAAAAAAAGTCCACTTTTTCCATATATCACAAGATGCGATTATTTGCTTACTGTTTAACAGCGCTATTTATCATATCGCATGACGGATATTGCATGGAATTTCACTTTAGCGACCTTTTACATGTAGTTACACAAGCTACAACAGGTGTGCTTGAATCAATACCACATTCAATACCAACACCATCGGAATTTTTTGATTTAGGAAAAAATGCACTCATCGGTTATCCGTACAAAGTTGCCTATTCAATGATTAATCAGTTTTGTGTGTAAATTTTGCTCATCTTTCTATTTCACTTTTGTAATTAAATGTCAAGAAAATCCTGTATAAAATTCCTGATTTTCTTTTGTAGGTAAAAAAGCACTTAATTCTGAAACAATTTCGGTGAAAAAAAAATTCACACCAAATGTTGATGAGATGTCATTTATTTTGCGAACAAAAAACGCCAAAATAACGATACCAATAAATAGTCCAGACGCTTTATGGAATCACACTGAATTTGATTCAAACAATCCATTAGTGATTTTTGTAACGGGTTGGAAGACAAATTTGAAACAAACAGTATCCGAAGCACATGATGTTATGGCTGATGCATATCTGTGTCGAGGAAATGTGAATTTTGTGGTAAATTTCATCTTATTTTTATGGAAATGTTTTTTTTTTTTTTTTTTCGTGTTCACTTTCTTTCGAACGCATTTATTATTTATATTTATTTCTGTTTTCTCGTATATTCGATTTCAAAATAGACCCTTGACACAGGTTTGATTTTATTATTAATGAATGTAATTCTCATCGATTCGAAACAATTGAAACGGAACCACAATGTCGGTTATTTCATTTTATTTTTACTGCTTTTATCTTAGCTGCTTATATTGATACACTTTACGCATGGAGTGCGTTCAATACGGAAACAATTGGTGAGCATCTAAGCATGGCATTACAAATGTTGATACAAACATATCCTCTAGAGAAAATCCATTTGATTGGCCATTCTCTGGGTGCGCAGATTTGGTGAATAATTTTATAAATTTCTCCATTTATTCTTATTATTATCAAATATAAATTTCTTTTTATGATTATTGTGTATTTCATTTTATGATGAAATTCTTGTAAAAATTCACATTTAAATATTATTTGAATTTTGAATGAATAGCGGTGCGGCAGGACGTCATTTTAATCATAGTACACAATTGTGGATACCAAGAATTACCGGTTTGGATCCAGCAAATCCATGCTTTAACAACGGTGAAACATTGAGTGGTTTGTTTCGCGGTGATGCAGCCTATGTTGATGTAATTCACACAAATCCCGGCTGTTTGGGTAAAAAAGAAGCGATCGGTGATTCGGATTTTTTTTGTAATGGCGTTCAACCATTACAACCTGGTAGCTTTGATGTATCATCATCACACAGTCGTGCATGGGAATATTATGCTGAATCGGTATATCCAGGCAATGAATACAATTTTTTAGCCAAAGAATGTACATCAATCAAAGCACTTGATACAAATTATTGCATTGGTCCGCATGTACCGATGGGTTATTCTACACCCACATTCGTTAAAGGGAATTATTTTTTGAAAACAAACTCAAAAAAACCATTCGGTGAGAATTCCAGGAAATTAGACGAACCTGAATGTACTAATTGACACTCACACAGACATCCACCTACCTTAACATACAACAACAACTCCCACCCATTCGCGTACAGTCCCAACGAATGCTTATAGGATTAAATCACAAAATTTATTACGTGGAAAATTTTCCGGATCGATGGCAGTAATGTATTTAACGGCTTTCATACTCGCTTAATAAAGTGTGATAAGAAAACTAACGGAGAATTCATGTTTTATATTCTTTTTCAACTTGATTCATAACTTGTTTGCTTTAATTTTTCGCTCTTCTCTGCGCTAAAAAAGTTAAAAACTCTTCATTTATTCATAATTTAAACTTTCGAAGAGAAAGAAGAAAAAGCAAATTTTTTGTAAAAATTCATCTCGATAATTGTCATGGTGAAATGTGTTGGGTCATTATAGTGTTGCTGGTTGATATTTTCATCGAAAAGATGATGTGCTTGGATATGCGCGAATTTAACAATTATTGTAGATAAAATATATATTTTGCGCTTTTTCGCTATTTCTTGAAGAAATTTTCTTATCTCTTTTTCTAGTTATTTTTTCCTTCCCTCTTTCAACTTATTTCTACTATCTTTCACTCTTATTTTCCCTCAGAATCTTTGCTTAAGAAAAAATACAATTGAATGAATGAATGAGATTTTTATTCTATTTAAAAATTCATTTTTCTAAATAAAGTCGCTTGCCTGACTGCAAAATAAACGCATAAAAGCCATGAGCAAATCTGGATTTATTCGAGCATCATCATTGAATCAATTTCAATGTCGTTGTGATAAAGTGCGTCATTACATGACACCTGAATGCATCTTATTTTTCATCATTTCGCTGTGGTAGATGAAAAATTGCGTATTTGAATATTACCTTGACATTATTCGACACTTGTATATGTCTTATGTGCGATTGAAATCAAAAGTTTGTACTTCATTTTCAACAAGACATCCGTTCAACTCTTGATAAGCTTCAAAGAAATGATGATGAAAAAGTTCCTTCATTTTTGTTCTATTTTTCAATCCATTTTTTTTTTTTTTTTTTTTTTTGCTCTTTTTACGTTAATGCACAATTGAACAAGTGCGAGATGAAAAAACGGAAGAAAAGGAATGCCAAACAATATTATGTGCAAATATATATATATATATGAACTGGTTGAAAATGAATGACGAAGATTAACTCGAGTATTAGTCTTTGAAAGTGCAACGGAAAACTTTCAATTTACTCAAACCACAGCACAAGACAAGCTGTTACAGATTAAATTTTCAAGAACATTGATTCGCGTATCGAAACCTCTATTTCCATTTTGTTAAATCAAATTTATTGACATCAGCTACATGCGGTAGCAAAATTTTTGCCAAAAACTTT
The DNA here is from genome assembly GCA_029041755.1 of Resseliella maxima. Taxonomy (NCBI): domain Eukaryota; kingdom Metazoa; phylum Arthropoda; class Insecta; order Diptera; family Cecidomyiidae; genus Resseliella; species Resseliella maxima. The sequence continues at coordinate 49,928 of JAQOWM010000056.1, read as the reverse complement.
ATTTATATCGACTAGTGTCGGAACGAACGAGAATCAGATAGAGTATGTGAGAGGGGGAAAGTATGAGATAGAATGAAATATGAAGAGGAAGAGAGGGGAAGAGAGAGAGAGAGGGAGAGATAGAAAGAGAGAGAGAGAGAGAGAGAGAGAGAGAGAGAGAGAGAGATAGAAAGAGAGAGAGAGAGAGAGAGGGAGAGAGGAATCATTGATTGTGTGGGAAACTGATGGCACACATTCATTGACAAACAAATAAATAAACAAATTAAGAGTCTGCAAAAAGTTTCTTTTTATGCTCCATTACCATTCAAATTGGGATTGGATCAAATTGTATGATGTGAACATACATTTTCGAACTAATTTTTTCCATTTTCCTCATTTCAACCTACGTACAATTTTATCTCTCAATCCATGTTTCGAAGTTTCAATGACACATTTCGTATGCAATCTGCCAATATGTTTTGCAAACTGGCTTCATTCTGTCATTACATATTATGTGAATAAATGTTTTCACATTGCTAAAAATATTAAATTTTGCAGATCAGATGGACCATTTTTAGATCTTTTCACCTTCATTTATAAATGTTGAACATACTTTTCACTTTAATACATTTCATATGTGCAAAATGGATCTCAAATGAAGGCATTCATCTAATGGTACCTTTTTATATTCTCTCTCTCTCTCTCTTTGTGCATTTTTCTATTTCTCTGTCCATTTTTTGTTAAAATGTTCTTTTACTGAAATTCATTTTGACGTTTTTTCCCTTATTTGGTATTGCAATCCTTCGAGCCGTCATTTTTGCTGTCTTACGACGATGATTGTTTCTTCTGTATCGTCGTCCTACTTTTTGTCGACCGAATGACGACCATAAGGGCAACTTGTCAACTCTCACGCAAACACTAACAAAACATATCCGATTTTCAAATAGACAGTAATAATGAAATGTTTATATAAATGTTCGTGTCATCGTAAAATGTAAACCAACAATCTCAGTGACACTAAAACAATGTTTCGTAATTTTCTTTGTTGTGCAAACATATTTATTTTTGTATCTATTTGTAGAATACGGATTTTCGTTTATTTCCTGTTGTTCATGATTCTTTTTGTTACTTATCTTCCGTTTTTTTCTCGTTGTTGTGTGTGCTCTTCATTTCATTTACCGCATGTATACGCTGTATGACACGGTTTTCGAATCCAATTATGCTGGAAGTTTTGTGACAAGCCAAAAAATGAATTTTGACGACTTGAAATGGGCATATCATATTTTGTTGACATTTCATACAAACGAAACATAAAATGAAATCTGTCTGGACCATTTTACGATGATTCTCTATCATGTTCACGGTTTATCGGCCCACTGTGACCAAATAAAAGTGCAAATAATACAGGTGCTTCATTTTATGGTGACCAAGAGCTCTTACCTTTGTCTTTTCTCTTTCCACTCTCAAAAGTGTTCTCTTTCTCCCTTTTTCTCTATTTCTCTTTCTTTCTCTCTCTCTCTCTCTTTCTTTCTCAGAGAGAGAGTGAGAGAGAGAGAGAGTCTCTCTATCTCTCTCACTCACTTTCACTCTCTCTCCGTAACACTCCTTTCATTCCTTTCCTTTTTCCGTTCTACTCTTTCTTTTCCGCAACCATCTGTGAACGAGTTTGGAATGTAATTTTGTATCAGACGGCTGGACGCTTTTCGCAGTCATAAATTCCTTTGTGATTTGTACTTGGTCTAACAAAGATTTTCATGTGACGAGCATGTAATTATGAAACCAAAATGTAATTTATGTATCAATGCGTTTATGAAGATAGGAAGTTGTTCCATCACAGTCATTTGCTCATATTTTATTCATTGCAATTTGTGTCGCGATGAATTTAGCATAGATTAAGATTGAGAGTTTGATGCACAATGCACAAAGGGCTTGTGCTTGTGCTTGCACTTTCAATCTCATGGCAATCTTGTTTCTATTCTTTTTTATTACTCTATATTTCTCTTCTATTTTCATTCTCTCTCTGTTCTTTTTTTCCTAAACCTCTATATTTTCATCAAGTTTCTTTCTCTCTCTCTCTCTCTCTCTCTCTCTCTCTCTCTCTCGCTCTCTCAAGTCGTCTCTGTTCTCGTTTCTTTCAACGTTATATCGGTTGAAATGTGTGTTTTTTAGCAACTTTTGAGTTCTTCGAAAAATGTCAAAAGTTTTGTATCAATTTTCATTGCATTGTGTGTTGAATATCAACGCAATTTCTAGTGGAATTGAATTGATGTTTGAAATTGAAGAAAGACAACGATATAATAACGCAATGATAAGATTATCCATTGAATGTGAAAACGACAGTTTTCTATTTGTTTCTTTTTCTCTCTCTTTCTCTCTCTCTCTCTCTCTCTCCTTCTCTCTTTCTCTCTCTCACTCCTCTCTCTCTCTCTCTCTCTCCCTCCACTCAAATAAAAGTTTTGCTTCGCTACAATCGAAACAGCGTGTATATAAAATTTGGATAAAATTGTATGCGATTTGTGATGCGTGCATAATATGTATGATTTTGTGTATGCACAAATTCGTTTGGCTTTTGAGAATCGAGGTCAAGAATATTTCATCAACTTTTGCGTTGAATTAAAGCATTATTATATTGTAAAGCCATTAGATAACTTTGTGTGCATATGCGTATGTCAGTGTGTGTGTGTGTGTGTGTATGTGTCAGTCATTGCAAGCTGCTGTACATACACAAGAACTGTTGTAAATTGTAATAACACAATTTTTCCTAATACACTCACTGCATTTGACGGAAAAAAAAAACACTTAAAAACCCATATGTGTGCATAATACTGAAAAACTAATGTAATGCAATGTGATATTGAATGATAAAATATAAGTGCAAACTATCGTTTGCTCCCTCTTTGGCGACCATTCTTATCAATTTGAAAAATGACGCGATAAAATTTATCATGTTGAAATTTAATCGTTTCGATTTTGAATGGAATAGTTTTTGGATCGCAAATGTTATCGCGTTTGAATCGGTCTTGCATGCCAATTGTATCGTTTAATTGACAATTGATATATTTGATTTTCGTATCGATATGGCTTCGAGACCGCTGCAAACTTTGTGAAAAATTTGTATCATATGCAAATGTGGTTGAAAATTTTTTTTCCATATTATTATTTTTAAATTAATTGCTTTTGACAGGTTTCACATTTGCAAATTTAATTAAAATTATATTAATCGACAAATAATAAAATCATTTGATTAACATTTTAGGAACGAAGCAGATGTTTTATCGCCCGAATATTTTGTACGATGAATCGATATATTTATTCGGTTATGACAATGCGTGACAAATTGCACGAATAAATTGCGTCTATTCAGTTGACACGAGTGTGGAATGAGGCAGTGAGTTGCCAAAAATTCCATTCATTTTCACATAAATATTATTTGACAATACAAAGCCTCGATTGAATTTATTCAGGTCATCAAACAACGTGCACACATGAAAATGCCATCTAACCAAACGAACCATCGACCGACAAACATTTTAACCTACAGATGTTATCATCTCTTAGATCGTTCTCGCTTCTCTATTTATCTTGGAACATAATTTGTATCCCTTTGTCGCACCATATTGTTCAATACATCCGTTGTATGGGTATTTTGTCACCCCCTTTTTCAATGCAGACGAAGAATGTTGATGTGTCAATTTGGTTAAATTGGACAACAATGTTTTACGTGAATATTAAATGATTGTGGATGTCTGTGAGTATGTATGTGAGATATTTTGCAGACGAAGTTACATTGGCTTTTCATACAAAATATTCACAATATGGCCAAACAAATTCCATACAATATACTCAAATGCAGCTTAAGATATGCGGTCCAACACAAACAAATGTACTACTGAAAATACGGAAATTGAATTGATTAACAGTTTGAGAAGATGAGCGAGTACGAACGAAAGGGAGACAGTGACGAAAGATCACAGAGAGACAGAGAAAGCACGAGTGTACGTGTGAGGGTTTTACTCTCTCACTCTTCTTCAGTTTCTATTTCAATTTACATGGCAATATATTCACTTAAATTCAATGTAGTCGCTCGCACTTATTTATCGGAAAACCGTTTGACATTATTACTTTGCCTAGGATGCGAATAAGCATTTCAAAGTTTGCACACACATATTTGTTCGTAATAAATTGAATTCTTCACCATTAAGATGATTTGCCTGATATTATCCAGCACATTTTGTGCGGACCCATTCTCTCTACCACTCTATCTCTCTCTCTCTCTCTCGTTTTTTCACTTTTTCTCTATGTCTATCTCTTTCTTTCTTTCATTCTCTCCCATTTCTTATTTTTCCTCACGCTGTGTGCTGTACATCACTGTGTGGTTCAATTGGAATTTATTGCTCGGTACAAGCGATGTGCTTTTCTTTTTTCCTTTTGGTGAAATCATTTTAAATTAAATATGTATGATGTTGAAACGACCCATAAATCGTTTAATAACATAAAAACAAGACAAAAAAAAAGTTTAAGAAAGTGAACATATTCCTTGTCATCGTCAAATACATTTAAGCTTTGAGGCAAGTAAATGCTTTGCACAGAATACATTTTTTTTTCCTCTTCCGTTTTCTTTATTCGTTTCAAAAAGAATAAAAACTGTTTTTATTCGTTAAAAAAAGAAATCTTCAAAACATCTTCGTATTTGATTTGATGGACAAAGAGGGGTTGGGAATAAAAGACCATAAAAAACCTTGTCCATGCATGCAACAAAACATTTTATGTTTTGTCCACAAAGTGCGATGTGTGGAAAAATTGGCTTCTATCGATAACACTTTTTCTTTTTGTTGTGCCACAAGTCGCGTGCCAAACTGTGATCAATGTGAACACACTAATCAAATTTATTTCGATTTAATACATTGCTATATTGCTAGGTGCGACACACATCCGCGTATATACACAATGCCAATCTACACAACATTACAAAGGCCCGGTTTTTTTTTTCTATTTTTGTCTCGATTGATATTATTCTCTGTTTTTTTTTCATTTCGTTCTCGGTGTTTTCGAAAAAAAAAAAAAAAAAGTTTTAATACACCAAGGAATGTGTGACGCACAGTTGTTAGATTTTTTATATTCCTAGTTCCTGACGACAATTCCATTTTTTATTCTTCGACTGAACACTGGAGTTCTCACCTTTGTTTTGTTTTCATTCTTCTTTCTCTCTCTCTCTCTCTCTCTCTCTCTCTCTTTCTCTCTTTCTCTCTCTCCCCCTCTCCCCTCTCTCTCTCTCTTTCTTTTTCTCTTTCTTTCGTCCTCTCCCTCCATTGATTCGCTCTTTATCAATTCACATTTTCTTTATATTTTATTTCTTCTTTCATTGTGTTGCTGTTTCAGCTATTTTTATCAGTTGAAGAGCAACCGACACAAAATATATTCCATAAAAATTCAATGCATATTTCCATTTCCATTATAATAATATCGTAAAGGATTCATGAGGCCTTTGAACATTCAGTACATTTACTCAGCAAATTCTCTAGATAATACAAATAATAACAGTATTATCTATGTTTTTCTAGTATTTATTATCATTGTCAACAATTTTATAGACTCGAAAGACAGAACGAAGGAGAAAAAAAAGAGGTAAGAAGAAAGGAAGGGGGAAACAGAGAGAGAGAGAGAGAGAGAGAGAGAGAGAGAGAGAGAGAAAGAGAGAGAGAGAGAGAGAGAGAGAGAATAAAAATAGAAAAATAAAGAGAGACCGAGAGAGTAAGTGAGTGTGTTAAAGAAATGTAAACAATTTTTACATTTATTCATTTTAAAATAAAGGTTCAGCCTTGCATCGTTCTTTATTCATATTTCATGGAATTTCGAGGATAACAGAATGCCTTCACAATGATTTTTAATGAGAATTTTATTATATTTTTTCGTTTTGCTTAACAGAAAAGGAAAAAAATTGTTACGCATACAGTAACCGGAAAACGAGTTTCACATTCGACACAAAGTCTTTTCACCAAGTCATTCAAAATAATGAATAATTGTTTGCATCGCATCATATCGTAGGACAGGACAGGACAGGACAGGACAGCATAGCGTACAAATTCCCAAAGGTTTTAATTGTTCTTTTAATTGGAAGAGAGGAACGTTTTCATAATAATCAGCTCATTGTTTGAAAGCGCGCACAATGGGAATAGTTTTATATTAGTGGCAGTGCTGCTGCTGCTATTGCTGATATTGTTGTTACTTCTGTATATTGCTATAATTCAAGCGTCATGAAATGTTCATCAAATAAATCATTCGATCCAATTATTGTTAGTTTGCGAGACGTGTAATTAATTAGCGTTATGGAAGCTCGGTCTTATATTCGGTTTGAAATTTTCCATATGAATGGAATGGTATTCATGTATTAATTACAATATTTAGTGGCATTATAGGAGAGTTTCGAAGAAATCACCACATTTCGATATCGTAATGATTATGAAATATATCCACTTGCTTTGTCACAATGCCACAATGAATGAAACCAGGAAAAGAACGTAACATTTTTAGCAAGTACATAACCATTTTAGCTAACTTTTTACATAAATCATATTCTCATTACATAATTTAATGGCCAACTGATTAGTAAACACATTTTTGCACACATTGATCTGATTGAAATGAATGACTGGTTGGCTTACACTGTTATTATGACAAGACGCTGTTAAGTTTAGCAAAGTGAAGAACTGAAATGGAAGGGAAAAAAAAGAAGAAGGAAAGACAAAGAAAAGCAAACATGAAAAAAACAAAAAAAAAAAAAGAGAAAAAAACTGAAAAGAACGTGAAACTATGAAGAAAAAGAAAAGGAAAAAGGAAAAGGAAGAGAAAAACGAAGAAAAAGTAAACATTTTCTTTCAAAAGCTCAAGCCAAAGTAAATGCAAATCTTGTTTTCATAAGTTTGTACGATGTTTGAATATATCTTAAAGCAAAGGCTTGATTATTTGGTGGAGAAACTTTTTGAAATGAATGTGTTTTTTTGTTGTTGTTGTTGCCAAACCCGAAATAAAGCCGACCCGACCTTGTATTATAATTATCTACTTAAAGTCTGCTATCATATTTCATTGAAAGGACATGAAATAACAAGCTCTTTGGGGTACCACAACCGATATTTTGGAACAAATAATAAAGTATTTTTCATTGTACTTGAAATTATGATTTTAATGCGATTCATTTTTCCCCAAGTACCAATTTAAAATTGCATTATTATTAGATACTTGAACAAAATGAGCCAAACCAATAAGCTTAAGCAGTGCACAAACAGGCACATAGGTATGTATAAACTCAATCCAATAAAAAAAAAATCGAGAAAATCGATGATAAATCGAACATTGTATATAATCCGATAAATTTAAAGCAAATTATCAAATTCTTAGAATACATAAACACCCTCTCAATATATAAATGTGATGCTTGATTCAGCTAATCAAAATATCCTCGATGTAAAGATCCATCTGAATTAAGTTTAAAAGAAAAAATTTGTGAAGAAAAAAAAAACAAATTTAAACTCAAAAAAAAAAAAAAAGAAAATCTACTCCACTTGTTATTCTGATACATTTTATTCAAGTTGACACCTCATTGACATATTCGCTTGTTTGACATTTGACATTTTCAAAATCAAAACATTGGCTAATGTTTTGACTGAAGCCTTAAATATTTATTTAAATATTTCCATGTCTGGAAAAGGGTGAGAGAGAGAGATAAAGTGAAAGAGAGGATATGGACATGGAAAAAGATCGAGCGCGATGAAGGCAAATGATGTGATGAAGGAAAAACGACAAAAAGGAAGAAAGATTGAGTTAAAGGGAAAGTGAAATAGAATGAGCGCCCAATTCAGAAAATCAATTTTTTTTTTTTTTTTTTTTTTCAAAATGGAAAATACGGAATGAGCCATGTTCACGCCTCTCTATCAATTGTTGTGAATTTGAACCTTTGCACATATTTTTGTAAAGATGTTGATACATTGATGGATTAGTTTATGTGCATTCTCAAAATGATGTAAATAAAATCACGTAGACCAAAAGCGATTAAATCGTCTCGACTGTTAGTTACAGTCTATAACAAATGGTTTCAATTGCCAAAAGATTCACAGGTTGCATTGCAGTGTTTGTCACATGACACAATCAAATAAATGACCATGATTTGTGTAGAAAAACAAACAAATTGCTGGTTTTCAAAAAACACTTTGCAAATACATAGAGTTGATCCTCATCATGCATATTATATTTCCAAATAATGAATAAACACTACATTCAATTTCAAATCCCATTCATGTATACTTACTGGCAAATGACCAGATTATCATTTTTGCAATAAACTATTCACACAATCAACTCCAATAAACAACTTAAGAAAAACATTCATTTTAATACACAAAATAGAAGAATTCGAGGATACATTTTCTTACAAGTTATTACTTTCCGCTTTTTATTTGATTTAAGTCAATGTTGTTGATGAACAATATTCAATGTTCATTGAATATGAATTGTTGTTGTCAAAGATCGCAATAAAATTTTGTTTCTAAATCGAATCATTTCATTCTTTCATAATTTTCTTTTTATTGAAACAATTTGAAGTTCTTCTGGCAGTTTTAAATAGATTATTTTAGTCAATTCAGACAAATGCGCAATTGATTTGGATTTTAAAACATGAAAATAAATCATTTGAAATGATGTTGAATTTTATAATAAATCTCCTTTGTGAAGTGATTTAAAAAGAAAAATATTAAAATAAAAATAGAATCTGTAAATATAAATGAGAATCTTTTCAGAAATTCAAGCAATGTGTTGGCAGCAAACAAAAATCTGTTGGCAACAGATAAATTTATTGAAATTTGCTAAAACTTGGTATTATGGCAAAGAATTTGATCAAGGCTTGCAGTTAAAATGAAGGACAATCTTGACTCAATTCGAATTTATATTATTGAGAACATTGGCCTCTATATGGAATCCATACAGCCAAATGCATAAATTAAAAATGCTGATATGTTTATTATTATAATCTTTTTTTCATTGTGTTTGAGAAAATATCGTATGGATGGTTCGTCGTCTTTGGAAAATTAAAATGCATAAAAATTGTCTTCATCTTGAATTACATGATTTTCAGCATTATTTCAATGCAATAAATTTTAGCATGAATTACTCAAGCAAATATTGTTGCAGAAAAATTGCGTTACATCGAGTTTTACCAGCCGAATATTATGTCGAAAATACCAAGCTATTCAGTACCAAGTGTTTTGCGCGATTTCAATAAAGTTGGTAAATTTATTCGTACAGCAAATCAACCGCATAACCCAATGGAATTGATGATAAACAATAGAATTGGTTTTACTAAAATTAATGTAACCTTTGCGAAGAAAATGCAAAGAAAATACTTTGTTTTGGTGTGAAAATAAAAGACGATAAAAGATAAAAAAAAAAAATATGAACAAAACCGCCAGTATATTTGCACACATAAACGGAAGATATAAGATGGTATCTTGTTAAAATGAAGTGTTTTGTTATCTTTTAAATACGAGAATTATATTAAAATAAATGAAAATGATTGTTTGTTTTACTTACCCTTCGCATAACACGTAAAGAGAATGATGATGTCTTCATGATGATGATGCGTCTAGTTGTTTTCTTTTCTTTTCTTTTGTTTTTTTATTTGACGTGTGTATGTGGCTGGATGTGATGTGGTCTTATGAAAAAACGGACCGAGCTTGGAACTCTTTATGATAATTGCTGTTTATATGAGTGCGACACAACGAATGGATAGATTTAATGCGATTTTTAAAATTGAAACAAAAATTACACAATTTCAAATGGAAATAAAATAATGAATATGATTTTTACTTGGGTAACAACAACAACAACAACAAAAACCCATCAAAATCAATATATGGAAATGTATTTTGGTCACGTTGTTTCTATGGGATGATTTTCTATACTTCTTGCCAATCATGTTCTCTCTAGTTAGGTCTAAGTAATATATCCATTTCGTTTATTTTATTTTTCTTGCAGACCATTTTTTCAAATGGAACATGTTCAAACATCATTTCATACATCTCTCGTTCAATTTATAAAATATATTTATGACCTTCCCATTATGGAGTTTTAAAAGTTTTTTCATCATTTCACAGTCCGTGAATGGCATTTTTGTGTGTATGTGTGTTCAATTTTCTGTCACATTTTAATGGTTTGATGAAGCGCAAAATGGCCGAAACAAAGACATTTCATCGATAAGATATTTGCACATGGTGTGTCTTTCGTTCTTTCCTCATTCATCTCTCTCTTTTTCTCTCTCTCTCTCACTCACTCTCTCACTCACTCTCACTTTCCCACATTTTTTCTCTCTTTGGATCACTCTCACACTCTGTTTCATTCTCTTGTCAGGTTTTGTAATGCCAAAAAGTTCCAACAAATTCTGAATAATTGACAGATAATTTACTGTATTTCGCTTACGACTGAATAAATTGAGTAATTGAGATGCTAAAGTGAGCAAAAAACCGAAAATGAATCGCTTCACAATGTACCAATATACAGATCCCCCATAGTGTATTTTATCAAAATGGACCGAAACATACAAAACTCCCAATAGTCTAGACAAATGAAGCTTCTTATTTCAATACCCGATTTATGGTCGAAATTCACTTTCTTGGATATTACGCATTCACAATTTTCCCTGAGCTTACTCAAGTGTATATTAATGCATCGGTGTATTTATGAAACTGAATGCTTGGTATAATGAACGAGCAAGTAATGTGTTCGCGATGTATGTCACATAGAAAAATTGTTGAGTTAAAGTTGTATAAAAAATAGCTCTTGCAATTTATATGAATGGTGTTGAAGGATAATGTCAAATTCAAATTGCATTACTATTTGGACACACAAAACGTTTCTCATCAACATCCTTGAACAGTATTTTGATGTTGTATGAATGGTTGATGATGTGCCGGTTTTGCACTTGTTGCTTCATCGGATTTCATTTTTGCTCACTTTTGGTGCCAATTTCAGGCTGCGCAATTTCATGAACGGTCATCACATGTTTCACTTTGATCCGATCCTTTCTTTGATATGTTTCTGTGTGCGAGTGTTTGTTTGATTAACAACCGAAAGAGAGAGAGAGAGAGAGAGAGAGAGAGAGAGAGAGAGAGAGAGAGAGAGAGAGAAATACATTAGTTCTTCTCTTTTGAGTTGCGTTATGACAATGTTCATTTGTTCAGCTTGAAATTTGTGATGTATTCACAGTGATAAATTCAACGAAGTACATTGTGGATTGACTGAAAGCCATATTTACACTCTATTTCTTTCACTCTGACTCACTCTCTCTCTCTCTCTCTCTCTCTCTCTGATTCTCTCCCTCACATCCTCAAACTACTTCTCGTTACCACTCTTATTATCGCTTTCATACACACTCCCATTCTATTTTACTTTCTCTTACTCCCTCTCTCTCCCTCTCTCTATCTCTCTATCTCTGTCCCTGTCTTGTTCCCTCTCCCTGTCTTGCTCTCTCTGTCACTCCCTCTCACTGTCACTCTACCCATCTTGTTCTCTCTTGCTTCCTTGCTCTCTTGCTCTCTCGCTCTCTCGATCTCTCGCTCTTTCTCTCTATCCCTCTCTCTCACACGCACATTCAATTTCTCTATCGCTGTATGACGGAAATGGAAAGCGTTTAACGAGCTGTACGCAATGAATGAGTGAAAAAAAGGAATTACCATCGCTACGTGACTCACACAATAAAACTGTTCAAAGGTCTTTTAGCAATTTTTCACAACTAGAAGAGATGGAATATGGAAAAAGGTCGATTATGGAATGACAACAACAACAACAACTAAGATACGAGCAAATAGATGTTTACGACGTTGTGATGAGCCAAAGAAGAATAAAAATGTAAAAAGAAAAAAAAAAACTGACATGACCAAATGAACAAATGCGGTTTATGAATGCAATTTATGTTGCCTAGGTCAATTGGATGAAGTGGAAATTTATGCGCAAACGAAGCGTCTGACCTCAACTAATAGTGAAAATGATACGTTTTGAATGTACACTGTACATTGTACAGGCAAAATCATCATCATTTCGCACACATAACATAGACACACAAACTCAATCGCCAATGGAAAGTAGATTACATTTCGTAATTAAATTCTTTTTCTCTTTTTTTTTTTGTTGTTGTTGTCGTTGTTGTTGTTTTTCGTTTTTGTTCGCCCATTGGTGTCCCATGTAAATAGAAAAACGGATCGAATTGAATAGCAATTTATTCTCTTGTGTATAAAATTGAAAGCGTTTTCGCGTGTATAATTTTAATGTGAGAAATGTGTTGTCTCATGTTAATCTAAAATCACATTCAAACACATACGCACACAGTGAGAGTGTAAGAAAGACCCACTCTATTAAGAACAGCATACGCGAAACGTTCATATATGCGTTGAAAGGTGCGTAAAATGTTCGAAATAAATGAGTGAATTGTGGTGTATTATGGGGCAAATGATTGGATTCGATGGTGAAACAAATGTTTTGGAAAATAAAATCACATCCCGTCTCGGGTTTACGGGTGTTGATTACCAGAGCAAGAGAATTGTGTGTGTATGTGTCGAATTCATCATTATTTGAATCAATGTAATTACGTTAAAGAAACATGATACAAGAATTTTATAACAGGATTCTATTGTTGAATATTTTTCTACTTTTCATTTCACCAAGGTCAATGGTATATGTGCATGAAGGCGCATGAAAATGCTATTAAAAGTCACAAGAAAAATGCCATTCGAATAGAATAAAAGATGTCTACGACAATTTCATCAAGAAAATAAATAATGTTCAATACAAATAAAAAGTAATTACCGTACAAAGCGACCGAAAAGTCAAAAAAACTGGCAACGCCAGTGAAAATCAACTTTTATGAAGCGAAAATTTTTCATTTTACTTTTGGCTTTAATCAAAACTTTCTTCTTGCTCTTTGAGAACGTAAAAACATTTTCGATTTAATACCAAAAACAACAATTGTTTGTTTATGCAATTTAATCGGTTTCCACACCCATACAAAAAAAAAAAAAAAAAAAAAGTGACGACAATTGATGATGGTTTCAAGTAGGGTTCCTTGATTCAATTGTTGTTGACATCAAGAGGAAAAGAACACTTCGATATATCAAATTGAAGAAATGCTTTTGATGAAAAGCGAATCAATTCCAAGAAAACGCAATGGAATTGTAAATGTGATTCTTCGAATGAAATTATTATCTTGCAATAAAAATACGTTTCGTCTCAAGAGAAACAACAGATAGAGATCATAACAATTTATGCACATCATTGAAGGACGAATGGAAAATGTGATGCAAAAAACAACAACAAGAAAATGTTCCCAGCGAAATCACATTGAATTAACGTCGAAAATTGTAAACAGCAACAAATACAAAGTATTTTCCCTCAAATGAGGATTGAATTTTAACGTTAAAAATGAACAGATTGATGAAAATGAGCAATAAACACGAATTTGCCATCGTGAATGGTCATGATTTCTCTCAAAGGAAGTACGTTTTTTTTTTGTTCTCCTCTTCATTTGGGCCTCTCTTTTTACAATTACATGGACATTAAGAGATGTTGAGAGTTTGTTTGATGGATTCAACTTTTTTAATTTGTAACCGAAGCCAAAACCACGCGTTTCATCAAAAACTTATTTTGAGCAACTTCAACCGCGTACTGAATTCTTAAAATTCTGAAGATGATACTTCGGAATCAAATGACACTGTGTACGATTGAATTCATTATAATTGAACTAAATGAGTGGCTATGGAAATAGACACACAAATTGCCAACATTATTGACTCAACACGCACACACACACACACAAAATTCCACAAAATAAAGTGAAAAAAAATGTTCAAACATTTCCGAAAATTGTCTGCAAATTACGTTGAAATGGATATGTTCAATGTATCTAAAGAAAAATAAAAAATTTTCTAATTATGATGAAAAGAAAAAGTTGTTTGCACCGTTCAAAAAAATGTGTTAAGATTTTCGTTGATCTATTTAAATGTATAATTAGAGCAATTGAACTGTGTTGAATGAATAAAATGTGTTAAAAATGAAGAGGAAATCATGGAGTGAATAAACACATCATTCTAAAAAAAAAAAAAAAAAAAAAAACAAATAGCACACAAATTGTCACCCCAAATGGTGTTTCAGCGGAATTGTACGTAAATCAAATGTTTTGCACAATGATCTTAAGTTGAAAAGCGATTTTCCAAAAAATATTTTCTGATTGAAAACAACAAAACACACAAACACACACAACATAAATAAACATCGAAATTTCATTAAAATGTGATAGATAAGAACGTACTTTAGATTGGTTGGAGTTCTTTGTAGCTGCACTTATGAATATCTTTCGTTTCAAAGTGATACGAATGTCTTCCGTTTTCGAAGTAATTCGAATATCTTTCCCGTTTTGTTTGTAGTTTTTGTTCTCTCTCGCGTATTCAAAACTTTTGTATCGAAGCGAATTGGATTTGATGATGTGAACGAAAAGCTCTTTGTATTCGATTCGAAATGTTGATGAAATAATGTTCGGTTGAATGTTATTTCAATGGAAAAATGGAGAGAATTCGTTGTGAATGGTCTCAGTTGAGGGCGGCAACTGAAGGAAAGCAACAGTGGAAAAATCGTATATATACCAATGTTGGATAGACACCGTTTTGTTGGAGCGAATATACAAATGAAAAAGCAGCTGAGCAAGTAACAGCAGCAGCAACAGCGGCTGCACTATCACAAACGCGTACGAGAAAAAGAAAAGAACGCACAAAACAGCAAAATTATGCGTTGATCGAATAGAGAGCGTGAAAAAAAGTGATAGAGATAGAACCGTTCGTCTGATATGCGTTCCAATAGATTTACGCACACATTTAAATTATCAACAGAACCTTTTGGCTGCACATCAGTGCCATCCATTTGTTGTGGTTAAAAGTTACAAAGGATTCACACTTAATTGAATACTCCGGTTGAATCACAGTTGCCCTTTTAAAATAAAAGAAAAAAGGCATAATCAAATTCGGGCCAATGTGAGAAATTACGATGTCTGAACGAAGCCAGACTTAAAGTTTTAGCCAAAAGGATCAGTGCTGTATGTGTGAGTTTGTGTTGGCCGTTGGCAAGATAAACGTATGAGTCATTCAATGAGAAAATTGGATTGAAGCCATAATGTATGTGTCTTCGGTTGATTGTATACATGCTCCTTGCTTGGTTTCTTGGCATATGTGCGAATATTCATGTTTCATATATAAACCATTGACAAATTTATGATTGTTTATGCGTTAACTTCAATGGTTGTTCCGTCTGGCTTTCTTCAATTATATACATACACTCATACATCGATGAAAATGAGCATATTGGCGAGCAAATCGTCGCTTGTATTGCTTTTAAATAAGCTAAATCGCTTTCGAACTGTGTGATAAGATCGAATCGGTGTGCCGCTTTAAGCTTTCACTTCTACATATACCGTCTGATAACCTTCGGAAGTGAATTTGATTTTCCATGTTTTGGAAAGCTCAACAAATGCAACAGACTATAAGTGCAACAAATGAGAGATTTTTCCATTGATGGAAGCGCAAGCGCAACTTTTACTCTCGCAATGTAAAGTTCCACTTTTTAACATTGACAATTATCTCACACATAGCATATACTGATGAGCATTTATATATAAACAGTCGTAATTCGAATTTATACAGCAACAACTATGACAACAACAATGAGAAAAAATAAACAAAATCTGTTTTCTGATAAAAGTCATGTTTCGTTTGTGTTTACCGAATTTTATTGCCATTAAAATCTGTGATTAATTAGAAGACAAGAGAAGAGATGAGTGCAAGCATAAGCAAAGAGTACACCAATGGGATGACCTAAGATTTTAACAAAGAAATTCTTTTGCTTCTTTTTGTTGATAGAAGTTTTGATTGAAGAGACGAATAGATAGAGAGAGAGAGAGAGAGAGAGAGAGAGAGAGAGAGAGAGAGAGAGAGAGAGAGAGAGAGAGAGAGAGAGAGAGAGAGAGAGAAAGAGAGAGAGAAAGAGAGAGAAAGAAAGAAAGAAAGAAAGAAAGATAGAGAGCGACATGAGGTTGGGCGATTCGAGACAAGAAAGTGCCAAGAGATAAGCACAAGACGAAAGTGCGAAAAAAAATCAATTCGAAAGAAAAGAACGAGCATATCTATTCGGGTAAATTGACATGGACACGCACATTGCGTGTGCATTTGAGTTAAAGTGAATCGGTGAATCATTGAACGTTGAATTGATGTTGTATTTAATTCTACGTATAAAATAGCATTTGTAACTAAGGCGAGTCAAAAAAAAAAGAGATGCGAAACGAAATGAATCGCAGATGTCTGTTACCTTCGGACGCAATCAAATATCAAAATCTCACTAAATGTAATGTTTGCATTGACATCATGCGTGGCTGCCATCATTTCACAAACAACCATCGCATCAAATCAAATATTGCAAAGCAATTCAACGAAAAAACACTGAATTCGTCGAAATTGCATTTTTTTTTATAACGCTGAATTTCAAATAATGGAAATTTTCATGATGGCATTGAGAAAATTCCATAAAAATGTATTTTTTTTTTTTTTTTTTTTTTTTTATCGGTTTGTTGTTCGCGCGAGACCATCACCTATCACACAAAACATATACGCGTAATCCATGTGATTTTGCAAACAAATTGCAAACTGAAGCTTTGCTGTGTACGTGATGATAAATAATTGAACTATGTTCAATGGGCTGTTCGACGAGAACAAACAAACAAATTCCAAAGTCTTTCGCAATTTTCTCTATCGCGTTTTATACGATCTACATTTCTTGTGTTCTTCTTGGAGTTTTTGTGTTCCCTTTACTTGTTTCTTTTTTTCTTTGGTTTCATAGAAAATGTGTATGTGTGCGTGCACATCTTTTCCATTCGTCTGATAACAGCATAATTTGAAGTGTGTTGATTACTTTGGGCATGTTTACTTATGCCATTGAGCACACACATCTCATCATCATCATCAACATCCAAGTACGCGTTGCACAATTTTATATTCTATCGTCGGCGACCTCGTACACATTATACCAATTCATACACATTCATAGAAACATACTACACATGGTCGTCGGTAATTATCGATTCTACCGGAAAATAATCAACAAACATTAATTATACCAAAATACGAAAGTAATCAATATTTATGGCTTTTCAGGACAATTGTCGCCCATTTTCTTTCTCTCTCTCTCTCTCTCTCTCTCTCTCTCTCTTACATACTCTGTCCTTCTCTTTCCTTCCATCTCATTCTAATTCAAATAGAGATGATGTGATAATGTCGAAGTGAACCGTGAACCATTAAAAGCAATAAATAAAATGTGTGAACAATGCAATGTTGATGTCGCCTTGCTCTCATTTCTCTCATTCGCATTCGCTTTTACCATATCAACGGATCTCGGAAATGGCACTCTGTTTACTTTTGGAGGCATGTTAATATGAAATGCAATCATGTTGCTGTTTTGTACATTTTGGCCGGTCACATTTGTTTCAAGTGACGGAAAATGGTAAACATTGTATCATTTATCGATCAAATGACAGAGATATAGTGACAGAGTCACATTTAAGATCATATTTCCAACGCTAATGTTTATCCGAAATAGAATGATTAGTTGAAAATATCGATGTTATGAATTTTAATGCGCTTAGCGACAAATGGCAGAGAAGAAAGAAAAAATAAGCAGCTCCACCTTTCAAAGAGCAAAAATAGAGAAAATCAATGGCTAAAAAAACAAAAATAAAATGCTGAGTACTTACTCTTTCAAAAATGTATAATTAGAAGACACTTACATGATTTTTCCATTATATCATTTTTATTTTCTCTTTTTCCATAAATAGTCTGCTCCTGACATATATTTGGACGCTCCATTCGAAATATTAGTTTTATTGCGTTAAATGTTGGAAATTTTGGTTTATTTAGGAAAACCACAAGGTAAATTTTGTTTGTTGTTTATTCTTCAAAAACAAATTTATAGTTGAATAACACTAACCGCATTCTATAAATGTTTAAATGGAGAACAGAGAGAACTAAATAGACTACTTATCATATAGAGTGCATTCATCGAGTGAGAGAAATTGACACAGAATTAGATGGAGGATAAGAAAGGGCAAGAGGGAAATAGATATGAAGCATGTGAGTTTTTGACAACAAATTGGACCAATGTGGCATTCTTTATATATGTTTACATTTGAAGAACTTTGAATTTAAAGACATTGAGGCCACCGGAGCCACCCATATGTCCACAAACATGGACCATCAGATGAAAACAGCGAGAAAAAGAGAAATCAAACGGAAGAGTGAAGAAGAGAGGAAGAGACTAATCAAGAGAGAGAGAGAGAGAGAGATAGTGAAAGAAAGTGTGAGAGAGGGAGATAGAAAGAGGGGGGAGAGAGAGAGGAAGAGAGAGGGAGAGGGAGAGAGAGGGAGAGAGAGAGAAAGGGAGAGAGAAAGAGAGAGAGAGAGAGAGAGAGAGGGAGAGAGGGGGAGATAGAGAGTGGGAGAGAGGAAGAGAGAGAGAAAGGGAGAGAGAGATAGAGGGAGAGAGATGAAGGTAGGTAAATAAAAGGGTAGTATGACTATTATCTTATAAGAGAAATATAGTCACAAATGGTTTGTAATGGTAAATTTGAGATAGAACACAGAATTCGCATGATTTTATTGCATATGTCAAATGGTGGTCTCGTCGCATTGCTGAGGTGGTAACAACAACCACCTCTATCAAATGTAATTCTGTTTCAAACATTCACACGATTTCACGTATATGGTTTACTGCAGTGGTTTTAACATGATATCATGTGGCTTGAAGTAACATTTACACCGCATGAACTGTTCAAATTGTAAAATAACATCGGATTATTTAGACATATTTCTTTTGCCATACACACCTCGCATTTTTTTTTTTTTCCTATCCAACTGAGTCAAGTGATAAATCTACTTTGCATATTTATGCATCCAATACGAATCAACACAGTTACACCTCTCAGCTGAGAATTAAATTTGAATGCAAGACAACATGAAGTTTCTCCTAAAAATAGTTTTATAAAAACACAAAAACAAATGATTATTCGCACAATGTGAGTCAAGGGCAACTATGAAAAATATCATCGTTGCAAGAAATTCAATGAAAATAACCGTAAATGATTATCTGCTGTGAGATTTAATTCATGGATTTGTTTTCAACAGCATTCGCCATTTTTGTTCAACATTATTTTGGTTTATCGACTTACATTGAGCGATTTTTTTTTCTTTTTTTTTTTTGGCTTTTGAAATTTACGATTAATACACCGTTTGCAAAAGTCAGCGATTATAGTCGAACTGCTTAAAATTCATGTCGCGTAACGCTCACAGCTGCTATTCCTAATAACCATACACCGGAATTTCGACATCGATAACTACAGCACGATGTGCGATTTTAACCTTTGAATATCAAATTGATGACAAATTCACTGTCGCAAACACTAAATTGTAA
Organism: Resseliella maxima; assembly: GCA_029041755.1. Taxonomy (NCBI): domain Eukaryota; kingdom Metazoa; phylum Arthropoda; class Insecta; order Diptera; family Cecidomyiidae; genus Resseliella; species Resseliella maxima. The sequence continues at coordinate 30,413 of JAQOWM010000056.1, read as the reverse complement.
TGTGATATCGACAATTTCCGTTGTTTTTGCTCTTCCTCGAGATAATATTCTCTTGGCTTTGCAATTGTTATGGATATTTGTGAACGTAATTGGTAATATTTAATGCGGGTCTAAATCTTTTTTTGTTAATGGTTTTTCGAAAAATCCATAAATGTTTTCTTCTTTTCTTTGATTTTAGAAAAATGTGATTTTAGAGAAAAAAATGATTTTTTTTTTTGCATTTTTCTTCATCAGAAAAAGCAATTTCTTGAACAAATAACCTAAAGCATCTATTTTTCAACAATTTTGATAATCATTCAGTTTCTGAAATTTATTTCGGATAACAAAAACGAATTCGAACAAACGAATGAACAAGTTTGAATTAAATTTTACGTAATCATGAACGCGCCCTAAACAATTGATATTTCTACGCGAAATTCACGTTTCAATGTATCCATCCGTTGTATGGATGGAAGTAATATAATTCACGCATGCATTTGATCAATGTTTTTTCTAAAAAAAAAAAAATAAATACAAAATGATTCTCATGTCAAATAACAATTTCAGACAAAAGTTTTCTTTTAATTTTATACAGGAAATGCGAAAATTTTCTTTCTTTTTAAAATTAATGACAAATTTTTCTAGAAAAATCTCACCGAAAATCGTTATTAAAACGCAGTCTCCGTGTTCACACCGATTACGTAGTCAAGGCATTGGTGTGATCTGTCAACGCAACACAGCTGTGTGTATAAAAGAAAACAATAACAAAGGAGAATAAGCAGATTCACAATATTTGTAGGAAGAATATAAAGTGAAGAAGTATTAGTAAAGCAGTTTTACATTAAATATCCAGAAATAAAATTCATACATTGCACGTTAGTGAGCGAATAAAGTGTTTTCTTACATATTTGTGTGAAATAGAGAGGAAAAAAAAAAGGAAATTTTTTTAAGGTGAGTAAGTCTAAATGTACCAAAATATTTCACAATTTAAGAATAAAAAAAAAAAAGTCATTACATGAGTTGTTTGTTTGCACAAGGGCACAAATAAAAGACAAAAAAAAAAAAATCATCTCAATTTTATCTGGTTTGGTGGAGTTGCTTTGTGTATTCATTGCGACGCTATTTCAACCATTCGAATATTCTCGATTTCATCATTTTTTATAATTATTCAAAACATGTCTTCCATTTCTTCCGCTCTCTCTTTCTCGCGCCCGTATTTTTTTCCATCGATTTCGAGCATTTTCCAAATCACACTATTTTGCTGACACACAAGTGTTTTTTTTTTTTATCATTTTATTTCGAATGATCATTTAAAATGCAAATGGGTGAATTGATTTATTTTCCGTTCCGTTTGAAAGAGATTATCAGTTTGTAAAACGGTCGGTCGTTGGTTCGATGGTTTATCTCTGTTTTATTATTTTTATTCTTGTTGTCGTCACTGTTATCGTTGACATTTTTCTTTATTATTCCTATTCAGTTGATAAATGATACAAATCGTCTCTTATTTTTGGTTTATTTATGAAGGTGTGACCTACATTCGTTATGAATTTGTCATTCCATTCCGTGGCAAATACTGTCACAAATATCATTTTGTAGGAAGAAAGAGAAAAGCATAAAGAAAGAGAGAAAGAGAGAGAGAGAGAGAGAAAGAGAGATAGAGAGAGAGAGAGAGAGAGAGAGAGAGAGAGAGAGAGAGAGAGAGAGAGAGAGAGAGAGAGACTGAAACAAAGGTTTTAAAACGGAGAAATTATCAGTGGCTTAAAGCCTCGTGATTTTTATTAAATTTTTATAATTTTTGCACCAAAACAAAAATATAAATCGCATTATAATTCAATTTAATCGCTTTAGGGTAAATCACAAGCCATCTAAACGCATGAAGTAATTTTCGACGTGAATTTCAAGCTTGATTTTATGCTGATGGTTAAAAATATAAAATGAATGAAAAAAAAAAAAACAAACAAAACAACGTCGTAAGAATATTATGAGTTTTATAGAACATTCACACGCACGCATACAAACAAATTCCAAATCGTTTGGCATATATTGTACGCAGACAATCATTTGTGTGAAGCAGCTGTATGGCTAGTTGTGTGAAGCAACAGTCGTTGTATGCGATGCAAGAACAGTCGAATGTTTGGTTCGAACATGGTCGAAAGAGAAACCGACACGTTTATCATTGTTTTGTATGCTACTCTTTCATCGCTTTATTTTTCTCATTGGCTTACGTGTATGCCATACACTAACACTATAATCAGACAAACATTGAAAAGAAATAAAATGAAAAAAAAAAAACAAGCCGAACGACAAAAACAAAACAACTCGAGTCACGGCCGAACTTGTATAAATTGGTGCGCAATACGGCTATCAAGCATACATACTTCTAGTCTGCTAAACTGTGAACATTCGCAAGTGATTTCAAACAAAGTTAATTAGTGTTTATAATTTTCTCGTGGAAAAAAGACATTTTGTTTAATCGACAAGTTTATCTAAAAATTGTTAATTTAATAAAAGTAATAGACAGAAAAACCGCAATATTCTTCAAATATCACATTTTCGTCAATTTTGAGGTGCGTTTTTGGGTGCAACGTCGCATTTTTCTTATTTGAACACTTTTTTCTCTTTGTCTCATTCCACACTCGCAATTTTAATGCGCAGTTCAATTTTTTTTTTTTTCCACATTCGCTACGAAAATTATCTATTAACCTCTTTTCGTTTGTGTTCCAATAATTTTTTTCGTTCGGTTTTGAAATTTTTTTTTCTAAATTTAAAACTTTTTTATTGATTTTTGATCAATTTTATTTAAATTTTTTCTTCAATTTTTAACATTTTTCTTCAATTACCCACATTTTCCCTTATTTTAAATTTTCCTTTATTTTTTCGAATATTTTTTCTCAATTCCTTGCAATTAATCTCTCTTTTATTTTCTTTATCTTTTAAATAGGTCTCAATTGAAAGAAGCAAATAGCCAAAGTCATATCCAATATGTCATCAACAATTAATATGGATGAATATGAACATTACAACTATGAAGAAATAAGCAATGGTCGAAGTGGCAAAAATCGTTCGAAGACTGAAGCAGCATTACATAGCAATAAGCACGATCCATGTGGTCATACCCGTAAAATTGTTGAAAAATTACACAATTCGGAGAAAAACAAGCGTGAAACAAAGAAATAAGCTGCTGATTTTCCTTCGCCCGTCACACCCATACACGCACGCATATATACCATCCACACCTGATCATTCTTCAACTCTTCTTTTGTCAACGGAACATTTTTTATCATCTCAACCACCCGAGGTGTGAAAGATTACCAATTAGAAAATAATTTATTTAATTTTCTGATTGTATTCGAATTTGAAATATCCAATTGATGAAAAAATTTAAGCTAATTTTTCACAAAAAAGAAGAATTTTTTTTTTCTTTCTTTCGTTTCCTCATTTTGCATTAACATCGATAATATTTTAAGCAATAATTTAACTGATTTTCTTCTCACTTGTTAAATTTTCAGTTAATTTGTTTCTTTCTAAGGGATTTTCATTTCATATTGGCAATTTGAATATTGCATTCGAAACGAGAATCTCATTGTGTTCAATGTTTTCTGCAATTTAAGTTAGGAAATAAAATTACAAAAAAATAAAATGATATTATAATTTACTTTCTGGTAAATGAAAATGAATAAAAAGAGTACAAAAAAAAATGAATTCCTCCCAAAAAAAAAAACCACGTTGTTGTTTTTCTATTTGAAATGAATCATCACATGATTTCGTTTTTGTTTTTTCTCGTCGAAATTGCGAAATAGATAGCCGGCTGGTATGGTAAATAAACAAAATTTCAACCGGCTGTTTAAACAGATTGAAGGTGATAACATATTATACTTTTATCGATGACTAAAGGTAAACCTGAATTTTAGCGATATTGCTTTGTTTTTTAATTGTGTATCTGTCATTGAAAAGCACGGAAATTAAGCGCAATTGATGTTTTTCAATGTCTTAACAAATTAACACTTGAATTTGAAAATTTAGCTCTTACACATGGCATGCATGGGAGTATGTGTACGTGTGTGATTTGTCATATAATATGGGGTAGACATTGGCAAATAATTCCATTGACAACATTCGATAAAGGGTCATTTTTTTCTCTCAATTCCAAATTCGCCTGACATTTTTCTCTACACATTATGCGATGCAAAACATGCCAAAAACAAAATATTTTACGACACAAATCGTATGTTTTTTGTTTTTTTTTTCTGGCTTGTTCTGATGTATATAAATAGTGACGACCGCAATCTTGCATAATCAGTGATTTAAAGCGATTGTAAACATGCGTTGGGTCACGATCACAGCCTTTTTTCAACACAATAATCAGGAGAAAATAGAAATTTGATTTCACATAATCGCAATGAATATTGCAAGGTAAGCGGTCTTTGTTGTGAAATCAGATTGCATTGTATACTATTGCATCTTTTGATCGTGTCGAAAATTTCATAATTCTATCAACTTTGTAATGCGATTATAAATTCATAACAATAACAATAACAAAACCATCCCAAACAAATGTATCGTTGAATTTTCGTCGAGTGCAGTTGGTGTTGACAGCGGTGAACTTTTTATTCGACTGTCATCCATATTTACTAACCAACACAGCTGTTACACATTCCAAATTATGTTTACTTTCAAAATTCCCACAAATTCAACTTGAATTATACAATTTGGACAATTAACATATAATTGCTTATGAAACATGAATTTATTTATAACTTTTCTCTCTTTTTTTTCCGATAGAATAATATTAATCATGAAAATTCAATCAATGAACAATAAAACAAAAAATATTATTTTCAGTTTTACTGGGCTTCTCCATTTCAAAAGCATAAACAATTCCGTTTTCTTTTTAAATTTTTCTTATTCTCTTCTTCAATCTTTGTTTTTCTTTTAAAATAATGTTGCATTTTTTGGGATTTTTTCCAAGCTCACCAGTGAATTATTTGTACACAATCAACTTATCTAAAAAAACATATTGAAATTTCAAAAATTCTCATGAAGGTTTTTAATGAAGTCTCCACTGAAAAAAAAGCTGTTAGAAGTTTGAATGATTTGAAACTGGAAAGCCGCCTGTTATTCTATTTGACATTGACGTTTCAGTTTAAGTTTTTTTTTTTTTTTGTTAATGACATTTCCCAAAGTGATCAAATAATTTTTGTTTATAGTGAACGTTTGCTATTACCATTACACAGTATATTGGTTTATTTCAAAAAAGTAAAAGATAAAAACGGAATTTTATGAATTTAGTGATTCATTTCATTCAAGAGATCCCTTTTTTATTTAAAAAAAATCACCATCCAATTGAAGTTTGATTAAAAATGGTTTTAGAAAAAATAGAGAAAGCTTGTGGCTTTTTGCTCCTTGACGAATACAATGCATTCATTTATTGTTGTAAAAATTGTCACTGTGAATTTCCATCGTGTTCCGAATTGGAAATGCATATTTTATGCGAACATAGCAATGCTGAAAAAGCAAACATTGAAAGAATTTTTGTGAATGAAACATTTGAGATCGAAAATAGTATAAATGTCATGCCTGTTGATGAAATTAAAGTTGAAGCGGAATTGTTACCAGAATTTCAAGAAGAAAATACCCATTTTGATGATGATGACGACGACGACGGCGACGATAATGATAATGATGAAATTGAGACGAAGGTTGAAATAGAAGAAAATATCGAACAATCATTTCAAATTCCAAAGAAGTTGCAATGGCCACAATGGAAGAAATCTACGTATTACTGTGACATGTGTCCATTTGATAAAGTTAAATTCACACGAAAAAATGATATAGTTAAACACATGAACGAGCATCGCAATCGAAATCAATTACCACAACAATGCCCAGTTTGTAATGAATCAACATTAAGATTGGGTGTTCATTTGAAGACAAAACATAAAGGAATTATACCATACAAATGTACATATTGTGACAAACGATTTAAAGAGAAAACGTCACTAGTGAAGCACATTCGTGTACACACCGATGAAAGGCCGTACCTTTGTTCAACATGCGGAAGTGCTTTTAAAACCAGCAGCACACTTAAAACTCACATAAAAGCAATGCATGCAAGTGGCAAAAAGATGCAATTTAATTGCGATGATTGTGAATATGGATTCAATGTATTATCACAATATGAAGCACATCGATTGCAAGTACATGCTGATCAACGGCCACATGTTTGTGAAATATGCGGAAAACGATTTAAGGCCAACGTTTCAATGCGTGTTCATCGATTAACACATTCAGAAAAAGCCATGCCATGCAAATATTGTGGAAAATTATTCAAAACAAGCGGAGTTAAACGATTTCATGAACGAAAGGTTCATGAAGAAAAACGAACATATAATATTGATTATTAATGAAAAATTAAAACTTAATGTTGTATCAATAAAATGAAATTGTAAGAGAAACACATTGAAATCTTTGTTTTTGAGTCTTTGTGACTATAGTATTTCCCCCTTATTCACACAATTACTAGCCCATATATTATAGTTATTTTAGTATATGTAATTGCCCAAAAATAGTGCACAAGAAGAAGTGAAAATTAGACAATTTTGCATGAAAATTAACAGAGATACCATAGCATTAGTATTTTCAGTGCGAGCGGATCAAAGCCGCAGCCAACAACGTATTGTGCGAATTGAAATACGCACGCGCGTATCAATACTACAGTCAACGACGTATTACCCTTTGCTCACAAATTATCAATGCCAATAGTCAATTGACAACGGTCTACTCATTCATATGTAAAATCAACGAAACTGCGTTGATTTACATTGACACCATCAATGAAAATTAGACAATACTTTTTCACCAATAATATTTCTGGATCATCTTCACATCACTCATTCAGCGGTTTTGATTCTCTTTTGACGAAAAAAAAGCAATCAACCAATTTCACTTTATCTGCCAGTCTTAATTTTTCAGTTGTGAATAAATATTGTTTCAATGTACTTTCAAAAAACTGTAGAATTTATTATTTTGTGGAATTTTTTTTTAACAGAATACCGAACATAATTTGTTTTGGAATGATATTTTTTATTTTTCATTTTAAAATTCGTAACAAAATATTCATATTCGTTGATGACAAGAAATATGTTCAATCAACCATTTCATGACCAATTATTGGTATTTTATTCCCATATTTCCTAAATGAATATCCAATGCCAACGGCTGGAAGCTAAGTGCATTTACCCGATAAATAATTAAACAGATTTATTCAGAACACGGCGATTGATAAATGATTGTAAATTAGCGATATTCTCACACAACTGAATTATCAAATATTTATTCAACAGAAAATGCATTGGATGAAAACTTCTCTTTCAGAAGAATAGAAACCATTATATAAATAATAAACATAAATTGATTGATAAATTCAATACAAATGAAGGCCTGAGAGTGAAAGTGACCAATAAGAAGATGACAGTGTCCAAACTCCATACAAAACATGCATGAAATCACCATGTAAATTCTATGGAGAATGGACACTTTTACTCTCAACTTTTTGTTGGTCACTTTCACTTTCAGCCCCTTCTCTCTTTATTCATACCATTAACAACGAGTCTGTTTTAGTTTATACAATTTTGCCCTAATGTGGTATTAATTTAATCGAGAAATAAATATTTCACCGATTGTACTTATCCACATCTTCCAAAAGACATTCCCAACTCATTAAAACTGTTGGTATTTGCTTAATTTTACGTCCGCATATACAGAGACTTGGAATTGATATTATGAACGAGGCAATATTCAAAACAATTATAACCATATCTATTGCTAATGCGCCCAAAATGACGACAATCGCGCCAACAACCATTGCCAAACCTGCTATACCTTTGCCTATTAGATATAGTACGCTACCAATTACTACAGCTGTTTCTCTAACTCCATTCCATAAAATTTTGAATGCTTTTACAGTGCCTGTAGCACGAATAGCTTTGCCTGTAGCTCTACCAACAGCTTTTCCTGCAGCTTTGCCTTTACGTACCATTCCAGTACAAGAGCAGCTTGGTTTAGCGTCTGGATCCTCTTCACACCACTGATTCACCGGTTTTGATTTTCTTTTGAGGAAAGGAAAACAGCTAGCCGATTTCACTGCATCTGCTGGTTCTAATAATTCAATTGTGAAAAGATATTATTTCAATATAATTTCAACAAAATGTTGAATTTATTATTTTGGGGAAAAACATTTTTTTTATATTTCAAAATTTGTAATAAAATATTCAAATTCGTTGATGACATGAAAGTTGTATGGAATATGTTTTAGCGATCTACCACGTGGCACATGATAAAAACTGCTGTGTAGATTGAGAAATTGAACTTTTCTCATTAAATTAATGTGTTTTGAGAAATCAAAATGAAAATAAAATTTGTACAATTTTAACATCGTGTTAAAAATTATTTTTTATGAAATTGTATCATAACTTACTGTCGGATGATGATTTTCCCGCGCTAACAACAAACTGTCAAAATAAGAAGAAAATTGAAACCAATTAGTTACATTGAAATGACTTTAAATGATCACATTTAACAAATTACCTCAAAAGACACAATTGCAAAGAAAACAAATGCGATAACAATTCGATTCCACATTTTTTACACCATTCACACTTCCCACTACCTATGGAACAGATAATTAACATCAATCGATATTGGCTTTTTATATTCATCTAGAGGGTGTAGAGAAGTTTTTCAAATTATCAAAAACTATGCGAACAATTTTGTTTTTCGGTTTTTCTGCAGTATAATTATGAGCTGTTTTTTGTAATAATTTTCAAAATATAGACTATTTTTCATCTGCGATTATGACACATTTAAATTTGAGTGGAAAGCAGAGTTGTCAACGAACAGTTCGTTCGTTCGTAGCGGTTTTTATTTGACATCTGCTCGTTCGTTCGTTCGTAAGAATGTAATATGTGCGATTGTTCGTTCTTAGAAATGACAAATGTTCGTAGCAATTGTTCGCTGTTCATAATCCGTACGTTCGTTCGTTCGTTGTTTGTGAAAAAAAAAATTATATTCTGTCTAGAACGAATATTATTTAGAATTTTCGATGAGAAAGATTTTTTCTATTTATTTCAAATAAATATTATTCACTTAAAACAAATTTTCTACATTTTGTGAATACATTTCCATAAAATTGAAATTAATTTTTAGAAATATGTTTTCATGAAAAATTACAAAAAATTCAAATATTTGTTTCGTGCCAATACTAAATCATGAACAGTTTCGGGCAATAAATTTGATCGCTGTGCTGTAATTATTATGCCGTTCTCACTAAAACTTCTCTCAGATGGTGATGAGGCAGCCATTACACCAGCCAATGATAAAAACAAACGATACAAATTTGAAAAAGATGATTTGTTTCCAAACCACCATGTTAATTAAATCGAAATCGTATGGATTCATTATTTTCATTTTAATGTTTAAATAACGCTGCAACTGTTCATTTTAAACATCGCTATTCGATTGACATTCATTTTCCGAATCAAAAAATCCCATAAAATCATTGAGAATTTCTTGATCAACGAGTTCTAGTGGCTTTGGTGTATAATTGATATCCGTTTCTGAAGACGTAAATTGAGAAATTCAATAGTTAATCTCATTATAAATGTTTTTACGATCTTCAGATGAAGCCATTGCAATGTTCTTCAATAATGGATTTAAAACTGTTGAAATTTTGTGCAATATTTTTGGTTCTATGTCGACTAAATTATTTTCAATATATTCTCTTCCCGCTTGTTTCATCAATTTAACTATATCTGAATCAGATGGCAATTCCATTAAGTATTTTTTGAGTTGTACGAATATAGGCCAAACCATCCACAGTGTTGGTTTTTTCTCCGACTCTAGTTGCTTTGTCCAATTTTTAAATTGTTTCAAGGAATCATGGATATTTTGCGAATGCGTTCTTGATACAGCGGATAATTTACACATTACATTTGCATTTTTATCTACTTCTTCTTTTTCTAATAATATTTGGCTAAGCTTTACATAATTCAGATTTACAGCATGGAACATGTCGCATACTGTATTCCATCGCGTAGGAATGTATTTTTGAAGCTTTGGCTTACATTTGGTACCTAATCCACTGTTCTTGACGTATGAAACAAGCGAAGATGTGTTATCAATGAGTTTTTTTACTGTATCAATTGCACACATACAACCAACAATATCAACAATATTGCTTAAAATATGGCAGTAGCAATTTATTCGATTTATTGTGTCATCATTAGAGCCTGTAAAAATTGTTAAATGAAATGGCCAAAAATTGTTGTTAAATTGTTAAGAAAAAAGCTGAAAATATGTTAAGAAAATTGTTAAAAAAAAAAGCTGAAAAATTGTTAAATTTAGCGGGAAAACTCAAAAAATTGTTATTTCCAAAAATGTTCAACAAAATTTATTCTGATTTTTCATCAACATCAACATCATCAATGAAATTATTGAATTGAATGACATTCAGCTTTGTTAAATTTGCCTCAGTTAAAGATTGACGTCTATCGGATAAAATATATTTGTATATGGAAGTAGATGAGCTATGCCGATTCCAGCACAGTTTGACCTCGAGTAACCCCGTGCGGATTTTGTGTATTCCCCCCTTATTCACATATCCTATACTTATTTTAGTATATGTAATTGCCCAAAAATAGTGCACAAGAAGAAGTGAAAATTAGACAATTTTGTATGAAAAATTAACACAGATACCATAGAATTTTCTTTTCAGTGCGAGCGGATCAAAGCCACAACCAACAACGTTAAAATGTTCCATATGTTACTGCCACCAGACGTATTAGAGAATCTGCAATTAAATGCCATATTTGGGGGTATGTGTACGTGTGTGTGGTTTGTCATATAATATGGGGTAGACATTGGCAAATAATTCCATTGACGACATTCGATAAAGGGTCATTTTTTTCTCTCAATTCCAAATTCGCCTGACATTTTTCTCTACACATTATGCGATGCAAAACATGCCAAAAACAAAATATTTTACGACACAAATCGTATGTTTTTTTTCTGGCTTGTTCTGATGTATATAAATGGTGACGACCACAATCTTGTATAATCAGTGATTTGAAGCGATTGTAAACATGCGTTGGGTCACGATCACATCCTTTTTTCAACACAATAATCAGGAGAAAATAGAAATTTGATTTCACATAATCGCAATGAATATTGCAAGGTAAGCGCATTGTAAGTCTTTGTTGTGAAATCAGATTGCATTGTATATTATTGCATCTTTTGATCGTGTCGAAAATTTTATAATTCTATCAACTTTGTAATGCGATTATAAATTCATAACAATAACAATAACAAAACCATCCCAAACAAATGTATCGTTGAATTTTCGTCGAGTGCTGCTTTTGTTGACAACGGTGAATTTTCTTTTTTCGACTGTCATCCATACTTTCTACTTAACACAGCGGTTACACATTCCAAATTATGTTTACTTTCAAAATTCCCACAAATTCAACTCGAATTATTCAATTTGGACAATAAACATTGGAATAATTATCATATAATTGCTTATGAAACATGAATTTATTTATAATTTTTCTCTCTTTTTTTTCCGATAGAATAATATTATTCATGAAAATTCAATCAATGAACAATAAAACAAAAAATGTTATTTTCAGTTTTACTGGGCTTCTCCATTTCAAAAGCATAAACAATTCCGTTTTCTTTTTAAATTTTTCTTATTCTCTTCTTCAATCTTTGTTTTTCTTTTAAAATAATGTTGCATTTTTTGGGATTTTTTCCAAGCTCACCAGTGAATTATTTGTACACAATCAACTTATCTAAAAAAACATATTGAAATTTCGGAAATTCTCGAGATGGTCTTTAATGAAGCCTCCACTGAAAAAAAGCTGTTAGAAGTTTGAATGATTTGAAACTGGAAAGCCGCCTGTTATTCTATTTGACATTGACGTTTCAGTTTAAGTTTTTTTTTTTTTTGTTAATGACATTTCCCAAAGTGATCAAATAATTTTTGTTTATAGTGAACGTTTGCTATTACCATTACACAGTATATTGGTTTATTTCAAAAAAGTAAAAGATAAAAACGGAATTTTATGAATTTAGTGATTCATTTCATTCAAGAGATCCCTTTTTTATTTAAAAAAAATCACCATCCAATTGAAGTTTGATTAAAAATGGTTTTAGAAAAAATAGAGAAAGCTTGTGGCTTTTTGCTCCTTGACGAATACAATGCATTCATTTATTGTTGTAAAAATTGTCACTGTGAATTTCCATCGTGTTCCGAATTGGAAATGCATATTTTATGCGAACATAGCAATGCTGAAAAAGCGAACATTGAAAGAATTTTTGTGAATGAAACATTTGAGATCGAAAATAGTATAAATGTCATGCCTATTGATGAAATTAAAGTTGAAGCGGAATTGTTACCAGAATTTCAAGAAGAAAATACCCATTTTGATGATGTTGACGACGACGACGGCGACGATAATGATAATGATGAAATTGAGACGAAGTTTGAAATAGAAGAAAATATCGAACAATCATGTCAAATTCCAAAGAAGTTGCAATGGCCACAATGGAAGAAATCTACGTATTACTGTGACATGTGTCCATTTGATAAAGTTAAATTCACACGAAAAAATGATATAGTTAAACACATGAACGAGCATTGCAATCGAAATCAATTACCACAACAATGCCCAGTTTGTAATGAATCAACATTAAGATTGGGTGTTCATTTGAAGACAAAACATAAAGGAATTATACCATACAAATGTACATATTGTGACAAACGATTTAAAGAGAAAACGTCACTTGTGAATCACATTCGTGTACACACCGATGAAAGGCCGTACCTTTGTTCAACATGCGGAAGTGCTTTTAAAACCAGCAGCACACTTAAAGCTCACATAAAAGCAGTGCATGCAAGTGGCAAAAAGATGCAATTTAATTGCGATGATTGTGAATATGGATTCAATGTATTATCACAATATGAAACACATCGATTGCAAGTACATGCTGATCAACGGCCACATGTTTGTGATATATGCGGAAAACGATTTAAGGCCACCGATACAATGCGTGTTCATCGATTAACACATTCAGAAAAATCCATTCCATGCAGATATTGTGGAAAATTATTCAAAACAAAAGGAGTTAAACGGTTTCATGAACGAAAAGTTCATGAAGAAAAACGAACATATAATATTGATTAATAATGAAAAATTAAAACTTAATGTTGCATCAATAAAATGAAATTGTAAGAGAAACTCAATGAAATCTTTGTTTTTGAGTCCTTCTGACAAGTATTTTCCCCTTATTCACTCAATTACTTAGTATTTTTTACAGAGTTAATTTTGATGTGTTTCCCACTAAGCCCATATTTTAGTATATGTAATTGCCCAAAAATAGTGCACAAGAAGAAGTGAAAATTAGACAATTTTGTATGAAAATTAACAGAGATACCATAGCATTAGTATTTTCAGTTCGAGCGGATCAAAGCCGCAGCCAACAACGTATTGTGCGCATTGAAATACACACGCGCTACAGTCAATGCTACGGTCAACGACGTATTGCCCTTTGCTCACAAATTATCAATGCCAATAGTCAATTGACAACGGTCTACTCATTCATATGTAAAATCAACGAAACTGCGTTGATTTACATTGACACCATCAATGAAAATTAGACAATACTTTTTCACCAATAATATTTATGTGCTCATTTTGTGCATTCGATAGAAATTTGTGAATATTATGTATCTGTGGTGACCAAATTCGCGTTACATTTTTGTAAGCAATAATAGAATATTTGTTATTGGGTACGATTTTTAATACATATAATATGCGGTAGACATTAGGGTAAATCGAATTTTGAAAATTGATCAAAAGACCAAACGGGCAGGGTGAAAATGAATTTCGGCATAAAACCGTACGACTTTTATTGAGAAGGGTCCCTTCAAAAAATATTCATATTCGTTGATGACAAGAAATATGTTCAATCAACCATTTCATGACCAATTATTGATATTTTATTCCCATATTTCCTAAATGAATATCCAATGCCAACGGCTGGAAGCTAAGTGCATTTACCCGATAAATAATTAAACAGATTTATTCAGAACACGGCGATTGATAAATGATTGTAAATTAGCGATATTCTCACACAACTGAATTATCAAATATTTATTCAACAGAAACTATGCATTGGATGAAAACTTCTCTTTCAGAAGAATAGAAACCATTATATAAATAATAAACATAAATTGATTGATAAATTCAATACAAATGAAGGCCTGAGAGTGAAAGTGACCAATAAGAAGATGACAGTGTCCAAACTCCATACAAAACATGCATGAAATCACCATGTAAATTCTATGGAGAATGGACACTTTTACTCTCAACTTTTTGTTGGTCACTTTCACTTTCAGCCCCTTCTCTCTTTATTCATACCATTAACAACGAGTCTGTTTTAGTTTATACAATTTTGCCCTAATGTGGTATTAATTTAATCGAGAAATAAATATTTCACCGATTGTACTTATCCACATCTTCCAAAAGACATTCCCAACTCATTAAAACTGTTGGTATTTGCTTAATTTTACGTCCGCATATACAGAGACTTGGAATTGATATTATGAACGAGGCAATATTCAAAATAATTATAACCATATCTATTGCTAATGCGCCCAAAATGACGACAATTGCTCCTACACCAATTGCCAAACCTGCTATACCTTTGCCTATTACATATAGTACGCTACCAATTACTACAGCTGTTTCTCTAACTCCATTCCATAAAACTTTGAATGCTTTTACAGTGCCTGTAGCACGAATAGCTTTGCCTGTAGTTCTACCAACAGCTTTTCCTGCAGCTTTGCCTTTACGTACCATTCCAGTACAAGAGCAGCTTGGTTCAGCGTCTGGATCCTCTTCACACCACTTTCAAAACAGCTAGCCGATTTCACTGCATCTGCTGGTTCTAATAATTCAATTGTGAAAAGATATTGTTTCAATATAATTTCAACAAAATGTTGAATTTATTATTTTGGGGAAAAACATTTTTTTTATATTTCAAAATTTGTAATAAAATATTCAAATTCGTTGATGACATGAAAGTTGTATGGAATATGTTTTAGCGATCTACCACGTGGCACATGATAAAAACTGCTGTGTAGATTGAGAAATGAAACTTTTCTCATTAAATTAATGTGTTTTGAGAAATCAAAATGAAAATAAAATTTGTACAATTTTAACATCGTGTTAAAAATTATTTTTTATGAAATTGTATCATAACTTACTGTCGGATGATGATTTTCCCGCGCTAACAAAAAACTGTCAAAATAAGAAGAAAATTGAAACCAATTAGTTACATTGAAATGACTTTAAATGATCACATTTAACAAATTACCTCAAAAGACACAATTGCAAAGAAAACAAATGCGATAACAATTCGATTCCACATTTTTTACACCATTCACACTTCCCACTACCTATGGAACAGATAATTAACATCAATCGATATTGGCTTTTTATATTCATCTAGAGGGTGTAGAGAAGTTTTTCAAATTATCAAAAACTATGCGAACAATTTTGTTTTTCGGTTTTTCTGCAGTATAATTATGAGCTGTTTTTTGTAATAATTTTCAAAATATAGACTATTTTTCATCTGCGATTATGACACATTTAAATTTGAGTGGAAAGCAGAGTTGTCAACGAACAGTTCGTTCGTTCGTAGCGGTTTTTATTTGACATCTGCTCGTTCGTTCGTTCGTAAGAATGTAATATGTGCGATTGTTCGTTCTTAGAAATGACAAATGTTCGTAGCAATTGTTCGCTGTTCATAATCCGTACGTTCGTTCGTTCGTTGTTTGTGAAAAAAAAAATTATATTCTGTCTAGAACGAATATTATTTAGAATTTTCGATGAGAAAGATTTTTTCTATTTATTTCAAATAAATATTATTCACTTAAAACAAATTTTCTACATTTTGTGAATACATTTCCATAAAATTGAAATTAATTTTTAGAAATATGTTTTCATGAAAAATTACAAAAAATTCAAATATTTGTTTCGTGCCAATACTAAATCATGAACAGTTTCGGGCAATAAATTTGATCGCTGTGCTGTAATTATTATGCCGTTCTCACTAAAACTTCTCTCAGATGGTGATGAGGCAGCCATTACACCAGACAATGATAAAAACAAACGATACAAATTTGAAAAAGATGATTTGTTTCCAAACCACCATGTTAATTAAATCGAAATCGTATGGATTCATTATTTTCATTTTAATGTTTAAATAACGCTGCAACTGTTCATTTTAAACATCGCTATTCGATTGACATTCATTTTCCGAATCAAAAAATCCCATAAAATCATTGAGAATTTCTTGATCAACGAGTTCTAGTGGCTTTGGTGTATAATTGATATCCGTTTCTGAAGACGTAAATTGAGAAATTCAATAGTTAATCTCATTATAAATGTTTTTACGATCTTCAGATGAAGCCATTGCAATGTTCTTCAATAATGGATTTAAAACTGTTGAAATTTTGTGCAATATTTTTGGTTCTATGTCGACTAAATTATTTTCAATATATTCTCTTCCCGCTTGTTTCATCAATTTAACTATATCTGAATCAGATGGCAATTCCATTAAGTATTTTTTGAGTTGTACGAATATAGGCCAAACCATCCACAGTGTTGGTTTTTTCTCCGACTCTAGTTGCTTTGTCCAATTTTTAAATTGTTTCAAGGAATCATGGATATTTTGCGAATGCGTTCTTGATACAGCGGATAATTTACACATTACATTTGCATTTTTATCTACTTCTTCTTTTTCTAATAATATTTGGCTAAGCTTTACATAATTCAGATTTACAGCATGAAACATGTCGCATACTGTATTCCATCGCGTAGGAATGTATTTTTGAAGCTTTGGCTTACATTTGGTACCTAATCCACTGTTCTTGACGTATGAAACAAGCGAAGATGTGTTATCAATGAGTTTTTTTACTGTATCAATTGCACACATACAACCAACAATATCAACAATATTGCTTAAAATATGGCAGTAGCAATTTATTCGATTTATTGTGTCATCATTCCTGTAAAAATTGTTAAATGAAATGGCCAAAAATTGTTGTTAAATTGTTAAGAAAAAAGCTGAAAATATGTTAAGAAAATTGTTAAAAAAAAAAAGCTGAAAAATTGTTAAATTTAGCGGGAAAACTCAAAAAATTGTTATTTCCAAAAATGTTCAACAAAATTTATTCTGATTTTTCATCAACATCAACATCATCAATGAAATTATTGAATTGAATGACATTCAGCTCTTTAAAATTTGCCTCAGTTAAAGATTGACGTCTATCGGATAAAATATATTTGTATATGGAAGTAGATGAGCTATGCCGATTCCAGCACAGTTTCCCCGTGCGGATTTTGTGTATTCCCCCCTTATTCACATATCCTATAGTTATTTTAGTATATGTAATCGCCCAAAAATAGTTGCACAAGAAGAAGTGAAAATTAGAAAATTTTGTATGAAAAATTAACACAGATACCATAGAATTGTCTTTTCAGTGCGAGCGGATCAAAGCCACAACCAACAACGTTAAAATGTTCCATATGTTACTGCCACCAGAGAAGAGAATCTGCAATTAAATGCCGTATATGGAGGTATATGTACGTGTGTGGTTTGTCATATAATATGGGGTAGACATTGGCAAATAATTCCATTGACAACATTCGCTAAAAGGTCACTTTTTTCTCTCAATTCCAAATTCGCCTGACATTTTTCTCTACACATTATGCGATGCAAAACATGCCGAAAACAAAATATTTTACGACACAAATCGTATGTTTTTTGTTTCTTTCCAGGCTTGTTCTGATGTATATAAATGATGACGACCACAATCTTGTATAATCAGTGATTTGAAGCGATTGTAAACATGCGTTGGGTCACGATCACATCCTTTTTTCAACACAATAATTAGGAGAAAATAGAAATTTGATTTCACATAATCGCAATTAATATTGCAAGGTAAGCGTCTTTGTTGTGAAATCAGATTGCATTGTATATTATTGCATCTTTTGATCGTGTCGAAAATTTCATAATTCTATCAACTTTGTAATGCGAATATAAATTCATAACAATAACAAAAACATCCCAAACAAATGTATCGTTGAATTTTCGTTGAGTGCTGCTTTTGTTGACAACGGTGAATTTTCTTTTTTCGACTGTCATCCATACTTTCTACTTAACACAGCGGTTACACATTCCAAATTATGTTTACTTTCAAAATTCCCACAAATTCAACTTGAATTATACAATTTGGACAATAAACATTGGAATAATTAACATATAATTACTTATGAAACATGAATTTATTTATAATTTTTCTCTCTTTTTTTTCCGATAGAATAATATTATTCATGAAAATTCACTCAATGAACAATAAAACAAAAAATATTATTTTCAGTTTTACTGGGCTTCTCCATTTCAAAAGCATAAACAATTCCGTTTTCTTTTTAAATTTTTCTTATTTTCTTCTTCAATCTTTGTTTTTCTTTTAAAATAATGTTGCATTTTTTGGGATTTTTTCCAAGCTCACCAGTGAATTATTTGTACACAATCAACTTATCTAAAAAAACATATTGAAATTTCGGAAATTCTCGAGATGGTCTTTAATGAAGCCTCCACTGAAAAAAAGCTGTTAGAAGTTAGAATGATTTGAAACTGGAAAGCCGCCTGTCATTCTATTTGACATTGACGTTTCAGTTTAAGTTTTTTTTTGTTAATGACATTTTCAAAAGTGATCAAATAATTTTTGTTTATAGTGAACGTTTGCTATTGCCATTACATTAGTGTATTGGGGTATTTCATAAAACTAAAAGATAAAAACGGAATTTTATAAATTTAGTGATTCATTTCATTCAAGAGATCCCTTTTTTATTTAAAAAAAATCACCATCCAATTGAAGTTTGATTAAAAATGGTTTTAGAAAAAATAGAGAAAGCTTGTGGCTTTTTGCTCCTTGACGAATACAATGCATTCATTTATTGTTGTAAAAATTGTCACTGTGAATTTCCATCGTGTTCCGAATTGGAAATGCATATTTTATGCGAACATAGCAATGCTGAAAAAGCGAACATTGAAAGAATTTTTGTGAATGAAACATTTGAGATCGAAAATAGTATAAATGTCATGCCTATTGATGAAATTAAAGTTGAAACGGAATTGTTACCAGAATTTCAAGAAGAAAATACCCATTTCGATGATGATGACGACGATGACAATGATAATGATGAAATTGAGACGAAGTTTGAAATAGAAGAAAATATCGAACAATCATGTCAAATTCCAAAGAAGTTGCAATGGCCACAATGGAAGAAATCTACGTATTACTGTGACATGTGTCCATTTGATAAAGTTAAATTCACACGAAAAAATGATATAGTTAAACACATGAACGAGCATTGCAATCGAAATCAATTACCACAACAATGCCCAGTTTGTAATGAATCAACATTAAGATTGGGTGTTCATTTGAAGACAAAACATAAAGGAATTATACCATACAAATGTACATATTGTGACAAACGATTTAAAGAGAAAACGTCACTTGTGAATCACATTCGTGTACACACCGATGAAAGGCCGTACCTTTTTTCAACATGCGGAAGTGCTTTTAAAACCAGCAGCACACTTAAAGCTCACATAAAAGCAGTGCATGCAAGTGGCAAAAAGATGCAATTTAATTGCGATGATTGTGAATATGGATTCAATGTATTATCAAAATATGAAACACATCGATTGCAAGTACATGCTGATCAACGGCCACATGTTTGTGATATATGCGGAAAACGATTTAAGGCCACCGATACAATGCGTGTTCATCGATTAACACATTCAGAAAAATCCATTCCATGCAGATATTGTGGAAAATTATTCAAAACAAAAGGAGTTAAACGGTTTCATGAACGAAAAGTTCATGAAGAAAAACGAACATATAATATTGATTATTAATGAAAAATTAAAACTTAATGTTGTATCAATAAAATGAAATTGTAAGAGAAACACATTGAAATCTTTGTTTTTGAGTCTTTGTGACTATAGTATTTCCCCCTTATTCACACAATTGCTAGCCCATATATTATAGTTATTTTAGTATATGTAATTGCCCAAAAATAGTGCACAAGAAGAAATGAAAATTAGACAATTTTGTATGAAAATTAACAGAGATACCATAGCATTAGTATTTTCAGTGCGAGCGGATCAAAGCCGCAGCCAACAACGTATTGTGCGCATTGAAATACACACGCGCTACAGTCAATGCTACGGTCAACGACGTATTGCCCTTTGCTCACAAATTATCAATGCCAATAGTCAATTGACAACGGTTTACCAATTCATATGTAAAATCGACGAAACTGCGTTGATTTACATTGACACCATCAATGAAAATTAGACAATACTTTTTCACCAATAATATTTATGTGCTCATTTTGTGCTAGGGGCTCTTATCTCTTGCGAATGCTGCGAATATATTCGCAATCTTATATAAAACTGCGAATGGATGCGTGTGCTTGCGCGTGCCAATACAAAATTTCAAATGTCTACGAATGCGTGTCAATTTTACATTAAATCCACGAATGTTTTGCAAATTACAAATGCAAACTGACATTTCATTGGCCTTTAAGTGTTTGTTTATGAGTTGATATTATTAAAATGGTAATTTTATTTTTTTGGTTTTATTTTGCAAATAAATTCAAGTAAATATGTATTTTATAGGCATCGTCTAGGGCATCGTGCAATATTTTTTCGCAACTAGAAGCTCTGCTCAATGAAAAAATACCAACTGATATTGTGAGAATTCTTGAGCAATGTGGTTTTGATTCTGATTTATCTTTTATGTCTATTACTAATGAAATCATAAACGATATTGAAAAATATGTTAACGAAAATATTGCAATTTTGAAAAATACCTCATACGACGGAATTGAACATTTCAACTTCAAACCAGGCCATAAAACATTCCTACTCAATTTGTCTGCTCGTATAAATTATTTAAAACAAAATAAACCTGATGAAAAAGTGCAATGTAAATTATCCGATTTTTCACATATTTTAAGAACATTCATCGAAACAGCCGAAAATAATTTTGGAAAACATCCTAAGGGATTTCGATACAATGAAACTAATCGCTATTTTTCTGTGTTCATTTATTTAATGTGTGGCAAGGCATGTTATGAAACATTGAGTGCCAATTTACCAATTCCTCAAGCCAACACCATTTGTAAGTTCATTTTGCATTTGTTCGTTTATATTATATGATACAAATAAATTGACAAAAAAATTACACATCTTTCTAGTAAGTTACATCAATCAAAATAAATCACAAATTATAGAGGGTGAGCTTCGAATTAAAGAGCTGAATCACTATTTAGAAACTCTCCAGTTGGAAAAATATGTGTGGCTATCCGAGGATGCCACAGGTATTGTAAGTAAAGTGGAATTTGATCCAAAATCAAATCAAATGATTGGATTGGTCCTGCCAACCAATTCAGTAACCGGCTTGCCCATCCCATTCACATATATGGCTTCGGATGAGGCTGAAATTTATAAAAATATGAAATCAAACAAATCGACCAATGTTTATTTAGTTATGGCTCAACCAATTATGAAAAATATACCGGCATTTATTCTCCAGATATTTGGAACAGACAATAAGTTCACAACACAAAATGTATTGTTACGTTGGCGACATATCCAATCCGAAATGGAAAGGTAATTTCAACACATAAATTTGGTGGCTATTGTGCATTTAACAGTTTGCTCATTGTAAATATGCTAAATTTTCAGGTTTGGCATTAAAGTAGCTGGATTTTCAGGAGATGGTGACGTTCGTATTTTAAATAGCATGAGATTTAATTCCAATTTAAATTCTCCAATCGATAAAAATCAATGGTTTGGAAATAATAATTCAACAATTTGTTTTCTCCAAGACATCGTTCATATCGGCACCAAGCTGCGCAATCGGCTACTTAATTCAGCCATATTTTTATTGATTGGCAATAAGATTGTATCGGTTGCTCATCTCAAAATATTAATTAACACAGTACCGAAAGCAATTCATCAACTGGTTTATTCAGATATATGTCCCGAAGACAGGCAGAACTACGATTCATTGAAGAAAATAATGCATCCATCTGTTCGAGAAGCCTTGTCTACCTATGTTTTGGGCTCTGAAGGAACTATCGAATTCATATGCATTTGCGATGAAATCACATCGAGTCTGTATGACGAGAATCTGTTACCATTGGAAAGACTTTTCCGTATTTGGCGCGCTACATATTTTATTCGCGCATGGTGGTTGCATATAAAACGATCATCTCACATTGGACTGAATATGGATGATAATTTTATTTCCAGAAATGCACATCAATGTATTGAACTCAATGCCAAAAATTTGCTAATATTAGTAAAAAAATTTCGAGACGAAGGTTTGAGTCAATTATTTCTTCCAACTATTTTTAATAGTCAATCGTGTGAGGAGACGTTTAGAAAATTTCGGAGCATGGGGACAATCAATTTCACGAAAATAAATTTTACATTATTAGAATTGATGCATTTAATTGGCAGAATTGAACTAATGAATGACATAATGCATTTCAAATTGGCGGGCTTAGATGTGTTATTTCCCAGAAATCCAATTCATAAGAGTAATCTGAATCATTTTAAACTACCTACAGATAAGGAAATAGAAAACACTATTAAACAAGCTCTAAATAGTGCAGTTGAAAATTCTAAAAGGTTTGGAATGGTTATATCTCATAAAGACATCGAATCATGTAAATTGCAACACGTTGGCATTTCTTTGGAAATATTTGATCAAAATTGTGATACCACTCATATTGACTTGGAAATTGCTTCAACCAACGATGACAGCCATGCAATCAACAATGATCATTTAAAAGATTTTAATACAAATACAAAAGAAAATATTTCCTATGTAAATGTTACTGCCAAAAACGGCAATAAATGTGTTCGAAAATCAACTTTAATATGGAGCATTTCAAATTCACGGGAAAAAATTAGCTCTGATAGATTGCGACGGGTTCAATACAAAAAGAAAAATTCACATCGTCAATTAGAGTTTGTCGACGTTTCTTATAGTGGACAGTTCATTCAAAAAAATACTGAAATAAAAATTGGCTCTTGGTGCTTTTTTCAAAATGATAAAAATAACAATGAAAATAATGATGGAAAGTTCATAGTGGGCAATATTATATCATTCAGATATATCAATGCAAAAACAAAAAAAGAAAAACAATATTCATGGGACTTTGCACCAATTTTTCACGAGAAAAACTCTCGTGGAATTGAAGTTTTAGCAGCATGGCACAAAATTGACAAAAAAGGTTCATTTCATTATATCACTTGTTCATTCATCAATATTGAAAACTATGTTTCGCATGTGTCATGCAAAGCAATCGAAAAAAATGTCAACGGAAATATTTGCTTATCAAAAGATTGCTTAAATTCTATTGAATATGAATTGCAAAACAATATTTGTTCAATCGACGATGAAAATCAAGCATCATTGAATTAATTTTTTTTCACAGTAAACCACACAAACAATCAACTATTTAATAAATGCATTACAAATTTTATTCATTTTTAATTTTATATTTTTACTTAAATTCTGAAATAAAAAATATATACTGTTCGTAACCTTTAATTCAGATTTTTACATTTTATAATAAAATGTTTCCTTGGTTCTTCAATCACATAATTATTTGTGTAATATTTACTTAGTATTCGCATTTCCTCTTATTTTATTTGTTTCTTATTATTGGAATTCGAAAAATATATACTTTGAAATATTTTAAATCTTATTTTTGGATTTTTGTATCACCACTAAAATTAATTCATATTGCAAATTAATGAATAATAAAAGTTTTATTTATAGTTTTAACCCATATTCCTGAATATAAATTGATAAGAAATTGTACTCATTTCAGAATTGATCTAAATAATTTTTTTTAGTTACCATTATTGTCAAATATAATATTTTCGAGTTGACATTGAGTCTATTTTTTTCTATTTAAATTTATTTACTATCAAATAATTTTTTGTATGTCAAATTAAATTGAACTTTTTTAATTAAGCGTATAATTTTCCTAGCAAGAGCACGTATATTTCTTATTTATTATCATGGTTGATATTTTTTCCTCGTGAACACATGCAAATTGAATTTGTTTTGGAAAAATGATCAAAAAATATTTAGAAAAGTTAGAATAAAATGTAATGATATTCATTGTCAGAATTTTGTAGAATATTCGCCTCAGCATTGCACTATTCCTTCATTGTCAATTCATTTTTATATTCTTCAATCTTAGCAATGCGTTCCAAGTTGTTGGTGCCACAACGAATGATGAAGCAATCTAAAAAAATTGGTTTATGAACGATATATTGAAATAGGTTTATGAACATTTGTTGACAAACTAACATTTTAAATAGTTACCTTTTATGAATTGCATGACATCGGCGCTTACAAGCGATAGTTGTAGTTCTTCTTTAGAAACTAATGACAATAAAAGGGAATGACAAATCTTTCTGTCGTATTCGACGTCATCACGCTTGGGTCCAACATTCCATTCAATAATTTTGTCCACTGCTTTTCTGGGTATTTCGATCCATTTGGAACCAATTTTGTACACTCTTCCTTTGCTCTGTTTAAAAAAAAAAAATAGCCGTTAATATTCGTTTTTTATGAGTTTTAACACGAAACATTATTGTACTTACCGTCAAATTAAATGGAATGTCTCCAGACATTCGGTCATTTTCTCGTTTTATTAAATTATCTGTAGTCGCTGACATTGGTTTTGGTACACCACCTGGGCCAATTATCATAATAAAATCATCGGGATCATCCAACAATTCATCGATTTTTGCATTGTTAGCAGTATGATTGTCAAATAGTGGCACGCATTCAGATTTAATAATGACATTGCTTGATAATTCTGATGTACAAATTGGATTATTTTCCGAATGAGCTGCAGTACATGTACTTTCACCAACCAAAACTTGAGAATCATTCAATGTATGCTCAGTTCCTGTCAACGTGATTTGCAATGGATCAACATCATCATTTTGGTCATTGTGGTCACCCAATTCATGGTTTTTAATTTGGCCGATTGAACCATCAGAATTATTTGAATCTTTAGAACAATTTGTTGAGATCAATGAATCATGATCATGATTATATTCCTGGTTTGCAACTGTTTCGATTGCGTTTTGCGATTCATTTTTGGATTTTTCTATATTAGCTGTATTTCCATCTTCATTAATGTTAAAAGCATTGAATGAGTGATTGTTGTTCTGCAATGGATTTTCATTCGACAATGTTCTTTCCAGTGATTCTTCGTTTTCAGTTTGTACGAATGAATCACGAGAATCGTTTGTTAGTTGCAACGGATCATCATCATTGGTGCCGTTGTTTTCCAGTGACTGATCGTTCTCATTTTGTCCCAATGCGTCATCAGAATTGTTGGTAATTTGCAACGGATCATCATCATTGGTGCCGTTGTTTTCCAGTGACTGATCGTTCTCATTTTGTCCCAATGCGTCATCAGAATTGTTTGTAATTTGCAACGGATCATCATTGTTGTTTGCATTGTTTTCGTCCAATTGATCATTGACAGTACACTGGATTACAAGGTCCGGTATGGGTGTTTCGGCCAAACGTCGTTCATTGTACACTGGCGGCTCAACATTGCGCAATCGTTTCATGTAATTTTTTGCATCATCATAGTTCTCTAATGAAATATAATTAAAGTGCATTGTTTGAAAGAGGTTTCCTATCATTAAACACGATTTAAATCAATATTTTATTAAAACTTACCATTATACCGTTTTAATTTTCCAGTAAAACAATTTTTCGAATTGAAATCTGGTGCAAAATGTTCGTTAGGGCAATTTTCAATGTAAGCTAGCGGATCGGTTGTGTAGAAACACAAAAATGATTGTGAACGATTGAGACTGTTATTGACAAATTTCTCATAATGTTTGTCGATGTCCTTAATCCAAGTTGCGGGCAAAACTACATACTTTTGTAGTTCGCATAAAAAAACCACGAAGAAAACCATTTTGTAATATTATTTTTTCTTGTTAAGCAATAGATTATTTTTATGTTTGTTTATTCTTTTCATAAGTTTGAAACACCACACTGATATATATTGTTTAATTAGCAATGTTTATTTATTTGTTCAAAATATATTACTCGTTAAGAATACGATCTAATGCGTCCATTTGACCGTCAGTATACGATATAACATTAATCGTATTTGTTATTACTTCTGGCACCTCTTCTGTTTCCAATTCCAATGGTGCAATGTCAAATGCTTCAATATCTCTCGTAAAATGAATTTTTAGATGTTTCTCGAAGTTACTAACCAACCAATATTTTTTATACTGGCACCGAATTAATTTGTTGCAAAACGGACACTTAAAACGGCATTTATATTCCTCGTTTTCTTGTTGAAAGTCAAAAATTGACGACACATTCAAATTTAATTCATAAATATATTTTTCAGCGAAATTCGAAATTTTTTGAAGGAGAGATTGTTTTAAAATTTCTTCACGGTTTGCATCAGTCGGTGATACAAAATTCGTTTTTTTATTAGCTTCGTAATTGGCAAGTGCTTTGGGCAAACTCAATATGGTGGCTTTATGGCCTGGTTTTAATTTGAATACCGTATCGTTGTCAACTAAATTTTCATATACTGTTCCTTTCAACACATTTTTATTTTCGTTAATATATTCCTCTATTGTTTTGATAGTTTCTGAATTTATTGTAGACAACGCGTACTCAGAATCAAAGCCGGCTTCAACAATTATTTTTTCTAAACCATGCGATATTCTTTTACCGGCAATTTTGTGTAGTTTATTTATGAATTCGTCTTTCGACATTGCGAACACAGTGACAACTGACATGCATATTCATGTAATGTTCTTGCATTCGCAGCGTTGCCATAAGAGATACATGTAAACATTCGCTGTTGTATTCGCACCACATTCGCTTGGTATGAGATGCGAATCCAATGCGAATGTCAAAGCGAATATTTACATTGATTTCTTATGATGAATCTGCGAATGTGTATGTATAATTTCGAATGGAGCAACAAATGTTCGATTTATTGCAAATGAATTGAATTTTATGAATAGATAAATTCCCCTAGATTTTGTGCATTCGATAGAAATTTGTGAATCTTATGTATCTGTGGTGACCAAATTCGCGTTACATTTTTGTAAGCAATAATAAAATATTTGTTATTGGGTACGATTTTTAATACATATAATATGCGGTAGACATTAGGGTAAATCGAATTTTGAAAATTGATCAAAAG
Source organism: Resseliella maxima (assembly GCA_029041755.1). NCBI lineage: Eukaryota > Metazoa > Arthropoda > Insecta > Diptera > Cecidomyiidae > Resseliella > Resseliella maxima. The sequence goes on along the minus strand of JAQOWM010000056.1, from coordinate 2,997 downwards.
ACCAAACGGGCAGGGTGAAAATGAATTTCGGCATAAAACCGTACGACTTTTATTGAGAGGGGTCCCTTCAAAAAATATTCATATTCGTTGATGACAAGAAATATGTTCAATCAACCATTTCATGACCAATTATTGGTATTTTATTCCCATATTTCCTAAATGAATATCCAATGCCAACGGCTGGAAGCTAAGTGCATTTACCCGATAAATAATTAAACAGATTTATTCAGAACACGGCGATTGATAAATGATTGTAAATTAGCGATATTCTCACACAACTGAATTATCAAATATTTATTCAACAGAAATAATGCATTGGATGAAAACTTCTCTTTCAGAAGAATAGAAACCATTATATAAATAATAAACATAAATTGATTGATAAATTCAATACAAATGAAGGCCTGAGAGTGAAAATGATTAACAAGAAGATGACAGTGTCCAAACTCCATACAAAACATGCATGAAATCACCATATAAATTCTATGGAGAATGGACACTTTTACTCTCAACTTTCTGTTGGTCACTTTCACTTTCAGCCCCTTCTCTCTTTATTCATACCATTAACAACGAGTCTGTTTTAGTTTATACAATTTTGCGCTAATGTGGTATTAAGTTAATCGAGAAATAAAGGTTTGTAATTTAATTTATATCTTTAAAAACACAATCCCAACTCATTATAATTGTTGGTATTTGCTTAATTTTACGATCGCATATACAGAGACTTGGAATTGATATTATGAACGAGGCAATATTCAAAATAATTATAACCATATCTATTGCTAATGCGCCCAAAATGACGACAATCGCGCCAACAACCATTACCAAACCTACTATACCTTTGCCTATTACATATAGTACGCTACCAATTACTACAGCTGTTTCCTTAACTCCATTCCACATAACTTTGAATGCTTTTACAGTACCTCTGCCTGTAGCCCTTACAACTTTGCCTGTTGCACTTACAACTTTGCCTGTAGCACTTACAACTTTGTCTGAAGCTTTACCAACAGCTTTTCCGACAGCTTTGCCTTTACGTACCATTCCAGTACAAGAGCAGCATGGTTCAGCGTCTGGATCCTCTTCACACCACTGATTCACCGGGTTTGATTTTCTTCTGAGGAAAGAAAAACAACTAGCCGATTCCACTGCATCTGCCGGTTCTACACTCCTAAAAATCGATAACTACATTTTAAACGCATCTATGTTTTGTTCAATATTTAAGACACACGAGTGTTTAAAAATTTTCAAATTAAAACGCTCGAGTGTTTTAATATTTGATTAAAACATAGATGTGTTTAAAATGTAGTAGTAGATTTTTTGTAGTGTAATAATTCAATTGTGAAAAAATATTTTTTCAATATACTTTCAACAAAGTGTTGAATTTATTATTTTGAGAAAATTTTTTTTTTTTTTTTTATTTTAAAATTCGTAATAAGATATTCATATTCATTGATGACATAAAAGTTGTATCGAATACATCTTAGCGATGTGCTACATAGCATATGAAGAAAAATGCTGTGTTGATTGAGAAATTGAACTTTTCTCATTAAATTTGTGTATTTTGAAAAATCAAAATGAAAATAAAATTTTTACAATTTTAACACAAGAGACGCGCATTTTCAAAGTAAATACATTGTGATGTTATAATACAAAATATACACGCCATCGTCCAACGTTGATATTTATTCCAAAAGACGCAACCACAATGTAAATGAAGCGTAGAATGAGAACAAGAAGTGAAAAAAGAAGAAGCCATTGCAATGGCTTTGTATTGTAGTTGGCTTCTATTTGAAAGATGATGTTTTATGACAATTTTGTATCAATGCACATCTCTTGTTTTAACAAAGTGTTAAACATTATTCTCTATGAAATTGTATCATAACTTACTGTCGGATGGTAATTGTCCAGCGCTAACAAGTAACTGTAAAAATAAAATCAAAATTAAAATCAATAGTTACTATAAAAATGACTTTGAATGATCACATTTAACAAAATACCTCAACAGACATAACTGCAAAGAAAATAAATGCGATAATAATTCGATTCCACATTTTTTACACCATTCACATTTCCCACTACCTATGTAACAGATAATTTAAAACATTCGATATTGGCTTATATTCATCTAAAAGGTGTAGAAATTTTTTTCAAATTATCAGAAGCTATGCGAACAATTTTGTTTTTCGGTTTTTCTGCAGTTTAATTATGAGCTGTGTTTTGTAATAAATTTCAAAATATAGACTATTTTTCATCTGCGATTATGACGCATTTAAATTTTGAATGGAAAGGGCCTTTGTGTACATAGATATATTGTAAGAAAAGAAGAATTTTGAGGAAAAAAACACTATCCCATAGAGATAGTCATACAACAACAATTTTTTTTTTTTTTTTTAATTCTTCTTTTTCTATAATCTGTTTCTCTTCAGCTTAGAGACTGTGCGACAAAAACAACGTATTTTAATATTGGATGTAAACATTAGTCATTAGCTCATACGCCATATGGCAGTAAGTAGCACTTATTATCAATTGTATGAGTAGTTCAGAGGGAAAATGTCATTTTCTCTTGTTTACTTTTATAATCTCTTAATTGTTTTCTCTTTAATATTTCAACAATGATATATGTTTCAACGGCTATGGGACAAACGTTCCCGATCCAAGCCAACCCAAACACCAATCAACAATCACAACCCAATCAAAACCCAAACACAATCCAACCAAAAACCAATCACAACCCAATCACAACCCAACCAAAAACCTAGGGGCTTTTATCTATGCGAAAAATTCGTATCCATTTGCAAATTTCATACAAATCATTTGCGAATTAATTGCGAATGCGTACATACATTTTAAATGGGATGATTGCGAATGCGTGAACCATTGATAAATCTCATTCAGTCGCAAAATGGATGCCAAAAGTGTCATGGTCGAATTCGCACTCGCATTCGTGAGACATTTGCAATTTGCTATGAACATTCGAATTGATTCGCAGCATTC
>JAQOWM010000209.1:0-107629 GCA_029041755.1 Resseliella maxima | reverse complement strand
TGAAAAATTGGATCGTGTTGTTGATTTGTGCAAGACATTTGAATCAGCAAATGTCAACAAAGAAATTTTGGATTCAAAAAAACAAACAGTTGCAATAGTGTCGTCATCAAACAACATGGAATCGTCAAATAACAAGGAGCCGAAATCAATTGATGCAATTAATCGTCGATTTTGTTTCAACTGTGGTGGAGAATGGAAACCGGAGCACAAATCAAAGTGTCCAGCAAAGAATGTCACATGTCAATGTGGGAAAAAGGGTCATTTTCGTCGGATGTGTCGCAGCAAAAATAATAGTAAGCCGGAAAATTTATCTTCAAAATCGCAAGTCAGTCGTGTCGACTGGAATGATTTGACAGGTAAATCATCAGTGGAAAATTTAAATTTAGAATACAAGCTTAGTAATAATCGTACTTATAGAATAAATTCCATCGGAAAGAAAAGTGATACATGGACTAAGGTATATCAAATAGGCGAGGAACAAATCAATTTCAAACTTGATACAGGAGCAGATGTCAATTGTGTTCCATTGAAGCTAGTCAAACAGTTAAAATTAAAAATGAGCAATGAACAAAATGACTTCCCTGTATTCGATTATAGTAATAATAAAATTAAAATTCATGGAATAGTTAAATTAAGGCTTTTTGATCGGAAAAATAAAAATGTTAAATTTGCCTATTTCTTGGTTGTTGATAATGTATTTGAACCGATACTTGGACGTGATGCTTGCACGGAATTCGGAATTCTAAAACGAATTGACATTGACTCAATTGAATTCTTGGGTAATGAAAAGGAATTCTTAATTAAAAATAGTGATGTTTTTACTGGAATTGGAAAATATCCGGAAAAAGTAGATATTAAGCTGAAAGATGATGCCAAACCTGTGGTTCATTACAAAAAACGTTTCCCGGAATCAATTATTAAAAAACTTAAACCGAAATTAGACTCATTGGTGACAGAGGGTATTATATCGCCTGTCTCTCACCCAACCGATTGGGTAAATAATATTCAGATAGTGGAAAAGTCAAACGGAGATTTGCGAATCTGCTTAGATCCAAAACCACTCAATGCATGTATTAAAAGAGAACATTTTCTAATTCCTACGGTAGAGAATTTCACGTCGGAGTTAACGAACAAAAAAATTTTCACGGTCCTTGACTGTTCCAACGGGTTTTGGCAATTGGAATTAAATGACAAAAGTTCTGAATTGACTACATTCATGACACCCTTTGGGAGATATAAATTTAATAGACTTGCCTTTGGTCTAAATTGTGCGCCGGAAATTTTCCAAAGAATAATGGTACGAATTTTTGGTGACATACCGGGGGTCTTGGTGTACTTCGATGATATTGCCATTGTCGCATCTAATGTGACGGAACATGATAAAATTCTATCTATGGTTCTAGAACGTGCTCGCTCACAAAACTTAAAATTTAATCCGGATAAAATACAATATAAAAAATCAGAAATTCAATTCATGGGTCACATTATATCTGATGGTAAAATCAAACCAGCAGACAAACATAAACGGGCTATTTTGGAAATGAAGAAACCAATCGATAAGCAGGGTGTTCTTCGTTTTCTTGGTTTATTTAAATATTTGGGCAAATTTATTCCAAATTTGTCAAAGATAACAGCAGAACTAAGACGGTTGACTTTTAAGGACGTTCAATTTGAATGGAATGAAAAACATGATGCGGAATTTGATAATCTGACAAGGATCATTACCTCTGAACCTGTACTGGCTGTATATGATCCGAAAAAGCCAGTAATTATTGAGGCTGATGCATGCAAGGATGGTCTGGGTGCAAAATTGGTTCAGGATGGGAAACCGGTAGCGTTTGCATCCAGAACTCTCAGTAAAACGGAGCAAAGATGGGCACAAATTGAAAAGGAGTTATTGGCTGTGGTTTTTGCATGCCAGCGTTTTCATTATTATGTATATGGTCGTGAATTTGTAGTCGAGAATGATCACAAGCCACTTGAAACACTCATAAAACGTGATATTGACGATGTAACACCGAGACTGCAAAGAATGTTCATGTTACTTCTGAAATATCCTCAAATGGAAATTAGATATAAGCCCGGGAAAAATATGTTGTCAGCTGACTGTCTTTCTCGCGCACAGCTCCCAGATGTTTCTGAATTGGATGAATTATCGGGTGTGATTCATGCAGTCACAAAATCAGTTTGTTTATCGGAAGAAAATTACAAGCTTTACAAGCAAGCTATTAATTTTGATGAGAATTATAAACGCATCAGTGAATATGTTGAGAATGGGTGGCCTGGATATCATAAATTGAGTAACTTGGGGCAAACATTTCATAAAATGAAATCAGAACTACATTTTGAAAATGGATTACTGTTTGTAAATCACAGATTGGTAATTCCAACAAATTTACAGCACAAAATTGCTAAGTGGCTGCATTCACCACATCTTGGAATTGAAAAAACGCTTGCAAGAGCAAGAATGTTATATTATTGGCCTGGTATGAATAGTCAGATTAAAGAAATTGTTACATCATGTAACATTTGTGAAAAATTCAAACGGAACAATCAAAAGGAACCGTTGGTCCAAGAGGAAAATCCAAAATACCCATTTCAGTTTGTTTCCATGGACATCTTCGAATATGCAGGTCATGATTACATTGCAATTTTTGATGCATATTCGAATTTTTTGATAGTTGCTAGATTAAACAGCAAGACATCTAAACACATAATTGATGTCATTGGTCGTATTTTCGATAAAATTGGTTATCCAACAATAATAAAGTGTGATAACAGTCCATTCAATTCGGCGGAATTTGAAAAATTCGCGGAAAACTTCAATATTCGTTTCATATATTCAAGCCCTCGGTATCCACAAAGCAATGGACTAGCCGAGAAGGGGGTTGCTATTGCCAAGAACATCCTTAAACGGTGTTATGAAGCGAATGAAGTAGATCAATATCAGTACAGGGTTTTGGAATATAACACAACACCTGTTGCAAGCATGGGACTAACACCATCTGAACTATTCTTTGGTAGGTTGATTAAAACCAAATTACCTGTATCTGAAAAATTGCTAGTCAGAAATTGCATAACGGAGGAAAAGATTCAGGAAAAAATTAAAAATAAAAAGGAAAAACAAAAATATTATTATGATCGAAATTATTATGATTGCCTTCGTTGCAATTGGGTGAACTGGTTATATTTAAGAAAACTGGAAAAGAATGGCATTATGGGAAAATAGTTGGAATTGTGAATGAACGATCTTATATCATTAGGGACAGTTTTGAAAATCATTTCAGACGTAATCGTAGGTTCATAGCCAAAACAAAGAATAATGATTTTAATGCTAGTGATTTGTTTTACGAGGAAAATGTAAAATCATCTCAGTCAGATAATTTACCGGAAATTAATATTGTTAAACCAAGCGCGGAAAATTTTACGCAAAATACTAGTAATAATAATGTTAATACTCAGAATTGTGAAGTTGGACCAGACATTGTAATTGCAGATGAATCAGATCCTACAGTAGAACACAGTAATAATTATTCCTCTGAAGAATATGAAACTGCTGATGGTGATGATTCAGAAGCAAATTCAGGGAGTGATAATGAACTTAATCCAGAGCCTGTGATAAATGATAATAATTACAGAACACGAAGTGGTCGCGTTGTAAGACCACCTCAAAGATATGGGTTTTAGAGGGTTGCCTAGTCCATGTGTGTTAAGGCATTATTAGTTATTAGTTACTTAATAAAAAAAAAAAAAAAAAAAAAAAAGAGCATGTAATGATGTACTAAAATGTCAAATGTCATAATGACATGACAGTTCAATATACTGTCAACAGCTCTCATCAGTTGAGCATCAACCTGCATTCATACAACACATGCAGAATTATTATATTTACAGTATCATAAATAAATCAATTAATTAATTTTAAGCATTAAAATTAATGTGTCTTATTTAAAAAGTATCTTACTTTTTACATTGATTCGGCAAGCTTGAATATGGCGGTGGATTTATTAGTAGATCAACCAGTCCCGACTTCAAGCATTTTAAAACATTGGTAACGTCTGGAACTACTGTGGCATACTATGAAATATCGATAGATATATTCAAAAAATATTTGAAATATCGAAATATATCGCAATGAATGCGTTAACGCAACGATATATTTCGATATTTCAAATATTTTTTGAATATATCTATCGATATTTCATAGTAACTGTGGACAACCTTCCACACATTGAATGCACAGTGTTTTCAACATTGATCAGAATATTTGTAACTTCTTCGCCGCACTGCAAATTTAGAAATGAGAAATGTAAGTCGAATGATGATCGACACAATACAAACCAAACTAAATCACTCTCATTTACCCGCAAGTTTACTTTGAGGTTTTCTTCTTCACTCTCCGTAAACAAAACATAAATTTTTCTGTGTCGCATGTATCTAATGGAATAGAATGGAGAATTCGCATTCCAGTTGACTGGTAAAGCCGGAGTGTTCACTTTCTTGCAATGTTTGCTATAGGGTTAAAAGAAAATTAATAATTAAAAGAATGAATTCGATATTGAATGATTTGGATATGATGTTGATTTTGACTCCTATTTACCTCGAATCCTGTTTCAGACAATTTATGAATAGTGGCTTTTGATCCAAGAGCGTTGCGTGTTTCGAAGTCATCATTTGTTATTTGTATCCGTATGGCAGTTTGGTCAGCTTGAAAAATTTCATTTTTGCGGAAAACTCGTTCACAGCAGAAATCTTTGAAAACACCAGCGGTACAAGTGTGATGTTGATCATTATGTGAATTTGTTGAATTGTGTTCGAAATATGCGTCACTAAAATCAGCACGTTTAAAAAGAGCTGTTAATGTATCCAACATTGATATATGAAAATTTTGACTGGTTCAATCGTGGGGTGACTGACATTACTCCCACTTACCGTTGCATTCTGTTCCGACGGATCTCACGTTCAAGTTCCGCGGAAACGGAATAAGTGGGAGTCAAAACAAAGAAGAAAATAGATTCAACGGAACAAACTACAGACCTTCCGGAATTGGGAGTAATAACAAACAAACTTAATTAATTTATTTCACGGTCGCTCCGAATTAGAAGATGCTTCAGTAGGAATTTTTTTTTTTTTGACAAATATTTTTGTGTTTTGCATAGAAAACACAAAATAATTTGTAATTTCGATGGAAAACACAAAAATATTTATCATTTCGAAGCAAATCACAAAAATTGTTTATATAATAATACTATAACATATTTTTCTAATAAAAAATAAAACGAATGATTTTTAAAATTCTCTATAAATAATTTTATTTGGTGGCCGATTTTTTTTTGCCTACATATGACCGTAAAAAGGACCGATTTTTTTTTTTTGCCTACTTATCTGTAGGTCTTTTGTTGCCTGTATATCTACAGGTCTATTGTATATTGTTTACCTTCTTATACATAGCAATGAATTCATTCATAAGTGATGAAGGTGGTGTTGGTACTGCTGGTGTTGGTGATGGTGCTCGCCGTGCCAATTCATATGGATGACACCCTTTCATTTTAATCGATGGAGATCGCTTTTTTTGTTTTACAATTTTTTTTTCAATTTGCTTTTCAATTTGCTTCGATTGCTTTTTTTCATCCGAATCAATGATTGGCAATGATGGTTTTGCCTTTGTATTATATGTTTTTCTAATAATTTTATTGTTACTTCTTAAAAGACGCTGATTACTATTCATGATGGACGACAATACGAAAATACAAAATTGCTTGACACGTGATTAAAATGTATATCTAATTTATATTAATTATAAGACGTTCAATGTATAATATACACAATGGCTTCGTCATTGAATGCATCCATTGCATAAATTTTATAACAGAAAAGAGTTCAGTTAAAATGGAAACGATTTTGCTAAAATAAACGTTAAACATAATTAAAGAAAAATTTTACTTTGCAGAAATCCAATTATTGCGAATTTATATGAAAATGCCATACAAAACACAAAAATATTTATGCAAATCACAAAATAATTTGTCATTTCCATACGAATCACAAATATTTTTGTGTTTTCCATCGAAATTACAAATATTTTTGTGTTTTCTATGCTATATTTTTCAATTGTCTTCTTTATTTAAATAAAATGAAACCGACAATAAGAATTTAAATAAAAAAGTTTAACTTTATTAATAGTAAAAAATCATACTTAAAACTTAAAATTATAATAATTCATAGAATTATAATAATCCATTATTTTCAAATAATCTTATGAATGCTAAAGGATCCAATTTCATTTCATGATTGATTGGATCCCAAAATGGATATGTTTTGACTTCATATTTTGTTATTCTTGTTTGCCACACACTATTAAAATACTTTTGTGATTTGCATCGAAATCACAAATTATTTTGTGTTTTCTATGCAAAACACAAAATAAATTGTAAATTCCATACGAATCACTAAGATCACAATTTTTTTTGTGTTTTGTATGAAAATCTTTCTAAAAATAATTGACTAAAAGTTTATTGTTTGTACAACAACAACAACAACAATCATTTAAAGACCATTAATGCCTTTCAGCGTCTGGTCTGTTTTGTAATGGTCGGCCAATAACAATTCTCCTCCAACATACCCTATCGAGAGCCAGGTCTTCAGTTTCCCTGCATTCACTTCAGCATTCAAAATTAACTTTGGCAAACGATACTCATTCATACGCTGTACATGACCAAACCATCGTTTATTGTTTGTTTACTGAAAATTTTTGTTTGTTTATTTTATTGTTTGTTTATTCTTAACATGTTTACATGAAATTTTTGTTTGTTTATTTTGTTGTTTGTATATATATTCTAAACATGTTTACATGAAAATTGAATGAAAAAGAATAATACATGATAATAAATTAAAATTTATTCCTCATCTTGATATTCTTCTTCATATTCTTCATATTCTTCTTCTTCTTCATCTTCATTTTCTTCTTCTTCACGTTTTCTCTTTTCTTTTTCACGTTTTTTATACAATTTATATTCATCTTCTCGTCGTTTTTCCTCTAACTTTTCACGTCTTTTCTCCGCTTTTTCTTTTGCTTTTTCTTTTGCTTTTCATTTGTTCTTTCTTTTCTCGCATTTTTCTTTTGCGTTCTCTTTCTTCCTTGCGTTCAATTTCTTCTAGATGTGCCTGTTTTTTTTCGGCATCCAATTTGCGCCGTTTTGGATCTGACTGTGGTTCATCGCTATATATCGTGCGGGGACGTTTCGCATTTTTCGGTATTTTTGTTTTCTTTTTTTGCTGCGGTTGTTTCGTTTCCTTTGTTGCAACAGGAGCTGGATAAGATCGGAAGTTGAATATTGTATCCAATTCAACAGTTGTATCATCATTGATAAGTTTTCGATGGAACAAAACTTGATCCAGAACAGGCGTATCGCGTTCTGTAAAAGTTTCAAACAAATAAATTGTAAGTGTTTTGTATGGAAATGACATATTATTTTGCGTTTTTTATACAAATCACAAAAATAATTGTGTTTTGTATTAAAATGACAAATATTTTAATATACCTAACGCTGTGTCCATTGGCAAAAGATGCATAATTTTTGTGCCTCCAGTATTTCTGCCTGTGAATAGTAGCTTAAAGCTACTACTACTACTCATCAGGGGAAGACAAAATTGCATGAGCTAATTTTGTCTTCCCCACACAAAAAAAAGCCATAAGAAATACATTGAAAAAGAGGGGAAAACAAATATTTTTGTTTCAAATTTCGAAATCTGAATATAGGTAAAGTAAAAAAAGCTATTAGAGTTGATGCAAGGCGTGACATACACAATCAGAAGCTCAATATTCAAATCCCATATAATGTTACCATTTTTTTATTTGAATTATTATTGTCGGTTTCATTTCATTTAAATAACATATTTTTGTGTTTTCCATCAAAATTACAAATATTTTTGTAATTTCCATTGAAAACACAAATTATTTTGTGATTTGCACTGAACTGACAAATTATTTTGTGATTTCGATGGAAATCACAATTATTTTTGTGATTTGTATGGAAAATACAAAATAAATCGTAATTTGCAGTAAGATAACAAAATATTTGTGAAGAAAAAGAATTTGATGTTTTTTTTTAAATTATCTTCTTTACCCGACAATAATAACTTAAATAAAAAAATAAGAACATTATGTGGGATATTTCATATATCTTTCGTCATTAATAATTTGTCATTTCAGTGCAAATCCGAACTTTGAGTGCATTGAATGCTGTAACATTGACAATAGTATGACAAATTCGCTTTAACCTCCATCTAGTGACACTCAAGTCTCCATATATAGAACAAAATGTATGGAGAAATATTGTATTGTGTTCAGAAAAATAAATACACTTAAATTCATTTAACATATCACAGGCGCCATCTGTTGAACCTTTAGTATTCGAAGCACAAAAAAATGTCATTGAATAGTCCGCTTGTGCAAATCACAAAATAATTTTTCATTTCGATGGAAAAATGCAAATTACAATTTATTTTGTGAATGTGATGAATCATGACATCCTTAGATTTTTCATTTCTAAATATCCATTTTTTTGGAATGGCATCCATTTTGATTGGATTATAACTATCACTCAGTATTCATTCAGGAAAGAGGTTCATTACAAAAATGGCAAACTTTCGTTCAAAAAATCTACTAGTAGATGATAATATTTTTTTTTTCTTTCTTTATTTTCTGTTTAAATTTGTTTTCTTTATATTTTTTGTGTTATTCATTTCATACTATAAAGTCACCTCGAGTTGAAAAATCAGATTTTGACATAAATTTATGTTACATAAATTGAATGATGCTACATAAATTTATACAATTTTTTTTATGCAATGAATTCCTGATCTAATTGCGTCGAACAAAATATACGGTTGATATTATGATTTTATCAATACACACACAAATCAAAGCAAAGTGCGCTGACATAAATACTTTAATTAACGAGCGAAAAGTATCAGTTCGCGATATTTTCTATTCAGTTTTATCGAATCATACAGAAATAACACTAGACTTTTATAAACACGAACGCGGTCTACACATGATTAGAAATTCTGCATTGCCAAAAAATCCATTAAGTTGCAATGATATCGCACAGATTTTCGAAAGAGATGACATACATGAATTACTTGGTACATCTAAAGAAGGAGATATTTTTTTCGATGGGGTTTTTGAAGGCGCTAATTACTCATTGTGTTTTTTCTCATCGATGACGTTAGCATTCGGGAGGTAAGAAAACTGCTTTGTACTACACCCGTGCATTTTCATTATCTAATAGTTTTTGTAGAAACGACAATTGAATCTGACTGATTTGATAAATTGAACTCATCTTTTATGCAGTGCGTGAGATGAGATTTCTTTTTATTATTATTAAAGGTTAATTTATCAAATAATATTTGTGTAATTTCTTTTGCTCGTTACCGCTTTAGGTTCGTTAGAAATTTAACAAATCTTTCAACGCAATGGAACAGATAACAGATTCGCAATTGCCGTTCAGGCCATTTTCACTTGATAATCGCCAACTTGTAAACAGCCAAAACAAAAATAAATATATGGAATTTTTCACAACGTTCATTGGAGGGATTAATATGAACAAATATAATATTTGGTTTGAAAATGTAACATATAAGCAATTATTCAATATTGATGAAGTTTTCTGGGTTGGAATTGAGAATTGGAAAGAAGAAGAAACAATGTTTAAGCCAGCTGAAGGTGAATGATTAAAATTTGTCCAATGATTTCTCTGTTTTCCGACAAGTTTTGAGCTATTGTATTAAATAATCATGTAATTTATGTAGGTGGAAAAACCACATTAAGTAGATACATTGCTCACATGATGAAACGTAAAGTGGAACTGCCAAAATACTATAAAGCAGTTGAGGTCAATGTTACGGGCAATGTCGTCAATGTTAAGAAGCTCGACGAGATCTTAAAATATCTACTGCAAATATCAAATTATCCCATGGAGCCCGTATTGGATGGGAAGGTGCGCGGTCATAATTTCTCCGGTCATCATTCCTCCCATACAAAATCGACGGATAAATTATGACCGAATCAATGGTGAAATTCTGACCGTTTTCAAAACGGTCATAATTCCTCCTGCAAAATTTTATTTTCACGGAAAAATTATGACCGAATCAATGGAGAAATTCTGACCGTTTCCAAAACGGTCATAATTCCTCCTGCAACATTTTATTTTCACGGAGAAATTATAACCGAATCAATGGTGAAATTATGACCGTTTTGAAAACGGTCATAATTCCTCCAGCAAAATTTTATATTCACCGAATCAATGGAGAAATAATGACCGGTCACAATTTATACATGCATTCCAATTTATAACATGATTGAACATGAATTTTTGATCGTATGAACAAGATAAGCGAAGAAATTATGACCGGTCACAATTTATATATGCATTTCATTTTATCACATGATTGAACATGAATGACCTATATACAGTTGTCTCTTTTCGAATTCTTTGTTATGATTCTTGCCCAAGAGATGCCACCGATATAAAGGTAGAGTTTTTGTATTAACTAAAGTAAAATTCCAAATTTGTGGCTTGAATTCGAATAATTTTTTTTTTAAAAAACAAATACACTACAATCAGAATTGAAAAGAAAATTTAACTTTGTTGATGCTGATTTTTAGTTTTCAATTGGCATTACTAAACCAATAGCCTTACCTCTAATCCTCTACCTTTATATCGGTGGCATCTCTTGGGCAAGAATCTTACCTTTCCTATTTTTTAAAAATCAAACGAGACAAGAACGAAAATACACATAATCATAATCTGAAAGACTGTAAATCTGTAATGCAAAAACTAAACAAAAAGAAAGAACGATTTTGATTTTCTAAATCTTATTTTCATTTTATTATTTTTTTGGAAATTTAAATTTTTTAAAAGTAAAAAAAAATCAAATTTTTTCTAATGTTTTGTATATTTTTTTTTATTTTTATTTTTTTTTAAATTCTTTTTTTCTTAAAATTAGTTTCAACTTTATTTGGTATAAGGTGATCGCTTATTTCATTTTATTGTTGGATGTTTTTTGAGTTTTTTTTTTTTTAGAGCATTCTATGAGTGTTTCTAAATGAATGAGTTATCAGTTTAATTTGTAACATTATGCGAGTATCACGCGCAGCATAAAATACACACAAATGTTATGTTTACATTGTATTCTATTAGATGTTTTAACAGTTGGGAGTGACATGGATCATATCTAATGCTTTTGAAAGTAATTTTGATTCTCCTATAGCTAGCTCAAAAATATCTGTTAAGCGTGGATCTTTTTTTATAGCTTCCAACAGAGGAATCAACACCCATGCATCTAAAACCGCATACGTGGTTTGCTCGTGAGACAACTCACCATTAACACTCCAATCTGACATCGTGTAATCTTTATTAAGTGGTTTTCCCATCCACTATTGTACGCAATCTGATAATGATACCACTGCTTTTTGTTGATTGTCTTCGGCAAGTACTGTAAAACCCACTTTTTTTTGTCAATATTTGGAGGTCAATTATATCATTCAGTCTACAATTTGGAATAAATTTTCCTAGTTCTTGCGCATCATTAGAATCCGCAAAAAAGATAATAGATTTTTTTGACAACACTGTGCCTAATATGTTGAGAAGATCACGTGACAATTTGCTCACGTACAATTGGCGGATTAAAAAACAAGCTTTATCTAGATCATTGATCATATTTTGTAGATCCGAATCATTTCTGATAGTGATAATGGCAATATTATCAGGCAATTCATAATATTCAATCAATTTCTTTTTTGATAGGTTTCCACACTTAATTCTTACTTGTTCATAAAACCATTTATGATCGCGCAAAGGAAGATGTTTTTTGTGGGTCAACAATATTTCTAATGGCATTTTGTTATTCAGAACTTTGTGATAGAACAGCCCCACAAAAATTTTTTTTTTTTGGTTCAGTTTTTGGATATTTTTATCTGATATTGTCAATCTATTCGCTCAGCATTAAGTACATCAAACCGATCAGTAACCACGGCCACAGCAACATCTTTTTCTTGTGCTAACATGAAGTCAGTTAAAATTTGATTTGCTTTGGATTTGAGATTGTTTTGCTTGATTGGCGCCTTTCGGTGAAAGATAAAAGTATTTTACCGCTTTGAATTTGTCTACTTTACTATCATTTATTTCCTTCTCGTTTTCGCCTTGACCAAGTATGTATTCGCGGTTGCCGGTTGCGGTTGCTATGTCGTTCAGCTTTCGAACCATTCTGTTTAACATACGGTAATGGTTTTCGAACGGCACAAAATTCAATCCACATATCACATCGAGAATGATGGCACACATTGTGAAGAAGTAACAAACTCTTGTAAGCGGACAATATTCTAAGATGTGCAATACTGTTTAATAAAAACAAAAAGGAATATAGCTAATAAATATCCAATTCAAAATTGAAAACGAAGGAATGAAAAGGATTCGTGACAACGTGCACACAACTCACAGAAATATATGTGCACAATCACATTGACGTTGCCTTACCATTATCGAGAATCTTGCATATATATATTTGCAGTAGATATTTTAAGATCTCGTCGAGCTTCTTCAGAGTCAGGCAAATTACTAATTTGCATTACTCGCTACAATTACAACTAAATAACGCAAAAAGTAATTCCGTGCGTTTCTTTTTGCGTTATTTAGCGGTAATTGTAGCGAGTAACGCAGGATTAGTCAAAAAATGTAGCGTAAGTAAACAATGCAAATTATTTGTGTAGTGCGAGTGGAACGAAAACCATGCAAACATGATGAGTGAACGTGACAACTATATGTTTGCATGTTTTTCGTTCCACTCGCACTACACAAATAATTTGCATTGTTTACTTACGCTACATTTTTTGACTAATCCTGCGTTACTCGCTACAATTACCGCTAAATAACGCAAAAAGTAACGCAATAAATTTTGTAATGCAAATAAATAATTCGCTACAAATAATGCGCGTTATTAACGCATTTTTTCGTTACTGCCTGACTCTGAGCTTCTTAACATTGACGACATTGCCCGTAACATTGACCTCAACTGCTTTATAGTATTTTGGCAGTTCCTCTTTACGTTTCATCATGTGTGTTTCGGTTGGCTATAGTGGAGATGAAAGTGTAAATAAATACAGCGATAGATTCCTTTTTTTAACGTTTCTTTATTGAATGACTTTGACTGACTAACAATCTAATAAGAAAGAAGAAAGAAAGAATGAGAATGGGAAGTATGCTGTGCTTGTATTGCTTTGCTGTATTCATGCTTGGCTTGTATGCATGTGTATATTCTATGTCTTATGCTTTGCTTGTATGCATGCTTGTATGAATGCTTGTATGAATGCGCACATTGCTTGTATATGTGCGCTCTATATTTGCTTGTCATTTATAATTTCATATGATTGTGACAGTGCGAACACTCCCTCGTCAAAAATTGCCTTGGCTTATTTTTGGCTAATAGAGAACGTGTCACATCACCCGCTTTTTAACACCAGAATTGTCTTTCTATGTCATCTGGTAGCACGCACACCTTCCTTATTGATCTCTCTAGATGACTAGGGGAATTTATCAAATCAGATGTGTTGCAGATATTGCAGATAGTTTGGATTTGCAGCGGATATTCTTCGTGATCATAGAGTGAATATCCGCGCTATCTGCTAAAAATCCGCAAATATTCGTAGGCAACACTCAATATTTGATGTTCTAGTGCTAGAAAATTTGAGCAGATTTTTTGCAGATTTCTTCGGATATTTATTCGATAAATTCCCCTAGCTAGATGACCTGTTTGCGTTTTGTTTTAATGTTCTCACTTTCCCATCGGCCCCTTTCATTACATCGGTGATTCTTCCCATTGCCCAGTGTGTAAGTGGTATGTTATCTGCTTTAATGATAACTAATTGGCCGACTTTTAAGTTCTCTTGTTCTTTGCGCCATTTTGGTAACTGCGCCAGAGAATGTAAGTATTCATTTGACCATTGCTTCCAAAATGCTTGAATTTGGAATTGTATTTGCGTATAGAGCCGATTAATGCTTCGTGGAGGCTCTTCTGCTTTTTCTTGCATTGGCAGCTTTAGTGGCCTTCCAATTAGGAAATGCGCTGGCGTGAGAGGCTGTATGTCATCCGGATTATCCGACATTTTGCATATCGGTCTTGAATTTAGACATGCTTCGACACCAACCAATAAGGTTGAGATGCCCTGAAAGGAGTATTTTTGCACACCTATTATGCGCTTCAAGTGATACTTCATTTGCTTGACAGCTGCTTCCCATATTCCTCCTTCATGCGGTGCTGAAGGAGTGATAAAGTTCCATTGTGTGCCTCTAATATGCACGTGGCGTTGCATTTTATCATCTTTCCATGTTTGTATTGCTTTTTCAAGCTCATGGTTCGCTCCAACACAATTCGTTCCATTGTCGCTGTAAACTTGTTCTGGATCACCTCTTCTGCCTGTGAATTTTGTATATGCGATCAGAAAGTCATCAGTGGATAGACCTTCAACTGCTTCTAAGTGCACTGTTCGTGTTACGAGACAGACGAACACTGCTATCCAGCCTTTAATATCTGGTAGCGTTCGTGCTCTAGTGTTTGCATTAATTTTTTGCGTTACACGCATGTTGTATGGTCCAGCCATATCTACACCAACGTGTTGAAATGGTGGTGCCGGTCTTAGCCTGATCTCAGGCAGCTCCGCCATTATTTGTTTTGCATTTGCTTGTGCCATTCTGGTGCATATGGTGTATGTTGATAGGAATGCTTTTGCTTCAAATCTTAGTTTTGGAATCCAAAACTTTTTTCTAATGAATTGCATCATTAGCTGTGCTCCCCCATGCGCCGTCATAACGTGTGCAAAGTTTAGAATCAGAAATGACAGTCTTGATCTGTGTGGTATGATATATTGGTGTCTTTTTTCATAGGCGATATTTGCTTTGTCTATTCTTCCACCTACTCTCAAAATTCCATTTTTATCTAAAATTGGTTTTAGTGGGATTATTTCGCTTTTGTTAGGGAGTAATTCACCCGTATTAATGCATGCGATTTCTTTTCTGTATGCTTTCTTTTGCTTGAACTTTATCCAAAATTCGATTGCTTTCCGGCGCTCTTCTACCGATATGAATTTGTTTATATTGCTTATGCTTTTCTTTGCAATGCGAGCCACTCTCAGCACGTATGCTGTAATGTTGATTATCTTGTCCCAATCATTAAATTTGTCATATAGATTGGTGCAGTCCGATCCAGAAAATATATTGTGGACTTTCATGCTTGGTGCTTTTAGTTTGCATTCTCTTTTGATTTCATCTGTTATTACATTATCAACTATCAGTCTTGGCGCTGGCCACTCTGTTTCCTTTTTTGTTAGCCATTCTGGCCCTTCTAGCCACAGAGTGCTTTCTAAAAAATCTTGCATTCACATACCTCTGCTTATCAGATCTGCCGGATTGTCGGCTGATCGTACATGCTTCCATTTGTATTGCTTTGTTCGCTCTTGAATTCTACCTATTCTGTTTGCGACAAAGGCTTTTAGCTCTGATGGATCTTTGTTGATCCAACTTAGTACAATCATTGAATCTGACCAAAGCGTTACTTTTGCATTTTCGAATTCACATGCTTTTATTACTGCTTCTAATTGCTCATACCATGCCGCAAGTAGTTCAAGTCTTGGGATTGTCATGTCTTTAAGTGGAGCTACCTTTGATTTTGCTGATAGCAGTGTGGAGAATATTTCACCCTTTTCGTTTTCCACTCTTACATAGATAGACGCTCCATATGCTTTTTCACTGGCATCACAAAATGCATGTATTTGTGTTTTGTGCTTTTCGCTTGTTCTTAACCAGCGCTTTGTTCTAAATTTGCTTAACAACGGGAGGTTGGTGTATATTTCCAGCCAATCGTTTTTTATATTTTGTGGAACTACATTGTTCCCAACCTACGTCTTTTAGACGCCAAATGTCTCGCATCAACATTTTTGCTTTTATTATGATTGGTGCTATAAAACCATTTGGGTCATATAGCTTTGCTATTTCGCTTAAAATGTTGCGCTTGGTAAACGCTTTTGCATTCGCTGCATGTTGCTCATTCAGTTTTACTGTAATTGCAAGCTCATCGGCTTTTTTAAGCCATCTTAGGCCTAGGATTTTTTCTTCATCCTTTTCCCCAAGCAAGACTTCATTTGTGCTATTCGCATTCATGTATTTTTCTATCTCTGATGAATTGGATGTCCACCCTTTCAACGTGAACTGGCCTTGATTTAACACGAATTCAATTTCTTTGCAGAGTATCTTCAATGTGCTTATGTTATCGTGTCCAAAAACCCCATCGTCCATGTAGAACGATTGGAGAATAACTTTTGCTGCATCGGGGAATCTTTTCATATGATCGTATGCGCATTGCATCATTGCACGTACTGCATTAAAAGCTGAGGATGCCTCACCAAAAATTACTACTACCATTGCATATTCTTTCATTGCTTCATGCTCATTTTCTCGCCAAAATAGTCGGTGGAGATTCCATTGCTTAGGATTCAAACCGACTCTATGGAACATTTTCGATATATCGGTTGCAACAGCATATTTGTGGCGCCTGAAACGCATTGTTTGCAATTGTGAGTCAAGCTGCAGTTTATTGCCTATCATTTGGATTGAATTTAATGATTCACCAGTTGTTGTTTTGGCGGATGCGTTCAAAACAACTCTAAACTTCTTCAAGACTGGATGGTGAGGAATGTAGTAACATAATTCGCCATCTTTTGGTGGGCTTACTTCTTTCATGTAGCCAATGCTTATATTTTCACGCATGTATGCTATGTATTTTTGCTTTAGTTCTGCATTTTTTTGAAATCTGCGCTCAAGCTGGTAAAATTGACGCTTAGCTAGCGAATTAGATTGAGATCTTTATTAATAAAAATATTTATTGTTTGAAAGCAATATTCTTTATTGATTCACTAATAAAATCTGATGAAATTTAATGATTTTCACATATTCATAGTATTGAACTTGAAAGTTGATAAGGATTTTTATGGTCAATTTTAATTAATGCAATTAGTTTTGATTTAACCTTTTTAGTTTTGGTTGTTCATTATAATTCTTTAAATTTATATTTGATTAGTTATGTTTGCAAACTCTCCCCCTTATAAAATAAAACCGTCCCGGTTTTCTAATTTAAACTGTTGGATTCCACGGTTTAGAAGTCGTTGTTGTTTTTTGTGTTGAAGTTGTTATTTCTCTATCAGTTGTTGATTGTATTGTTGTTGATTCGATAGTTGTTGATTGAATCGTTATTGTTTCTGATTGTATTGACGTTGTGTTTGTTGTTGCAAAATAAATTCCAACTCCAAGCGTTATGATAAGAATTAGAATAATTAGCCAATATTTTAATGAATTGATCAACTTCAAACCTTTATAATAAATTTTTTCTTTAGTAGATTTTTCCTTTGATTCCACCTTTTCTTCGGTTGATTTTGTTTTTAATAATTCTGATTCACTTATTGAAAAATATGTGTTACTAGCAAGAATTGACCCGCTTCGCGTGGTCTCATTTATATTTCTATACTTATTCATATAAATGGACTGAAGAATTAGAGGCAAATAATAATGAAAGTCATATTTTTTTCAACAATGTTTTTTTTTATTTATTTCAAAATATTTTTTTTTACAAAACTTGCTTATAAACAATGTTCAATGCTTTATTATCGGGAGAGTAAATGAATAGATTTTTAGAACATTCCAGAATGTTCTATGATTTTCTATCGATTTTTCTTGAATTTTCTTGAACATTCCAGAATGTTCTATGTTTTTCTATCGATTTTTCTTGAATTTTCTCGAACATTCTAGAATGTTCTATGTTTTGTATGAAGAATGTTCTATGGTTCTTGAACCTTCTAGAAAGTTACATGATATTTTATCAGTTTTCTTGAATTTTGTCTTTCTTTTTTTAATATTCTGTGATTTTTTATCGGTTATTCTCGAAATTTCTTCAATTTCCAAAAACGTTAAATTAAATTTTTAAGATTTTTCTAGAAGTTTCCAAAATGATTAATAAATTTCTTTCAATTTTTATAGAAATCAAAATAAATACAAAACATAGAACATTCTAGAATGTTCGAGAAAATTCAAGAAAAATCGATAGAAAAACATAGAACATTCTGGAATGTTCAAGAAAATTCAAGAAAAATCGATAGAAAATCATAGAACATTCTGGAATGTTCGAGAAAATTCAAGAAAATTCGATAGAAAATCATAGAACATTCTGGAATGTTCGAGAAAACTCAAGAAAAATCGATCGAAAAACATAGAACATTCTGGAATGTTCGAGAAAACTCAAGAAAAATCGATAGAAAACCATAGAACATTCTGGAATGTTCGAGAAAATTCAACGAAAAATCGATAGAAAATCATAGAACATTCTAGAATGTTCGAGAAAACTCAAGAAAAATCGATAGAAAACCATAGAACATTCTGGAATGTTCGAGAAAATTCAAGAAAAATCGATAGAAAATCATAGAACATTCTGGAATGTTCGAGAAAACTCAAGAAAAATCGATAGAAAACCATACTCTGAAAATCCTAAGCGCGGGCTACAGACGTAATTTTGAGGTGTCATTGAAAATAACCACACAAAGTGGTGCGTCTACAGCGCAAAAATATTATAATGTGGTGAATTGCAAACGAACCACATTTAAATAATTTTGCAATATGAACGCACCACAATGTTCGGTGATTTTCAATGACAGCCCAAAATTGTGGTGCTCAAATGTAAATTCATTGTGTGTGAATATTCGAGTAGCCCACGACAGGGTTTTCAGAGTAGAACATTCTGGAATGTTCGAGAAAACTCAAGAAAAATCGATAGAAAACCATAGAACATTCTGGAATGTTCGAGAAAACTCAAGAAAAATCGATAGAAAATCATAGAACATTCTGGAATGTTCGAGAAAACTCAAGAAAAATCGATAGAAAACCATAGAACATTCTGGAATGTTCGAGAAAATTCAAGAAAAATCGATAGAAAACCATAGAACATTCTGGAATGTTCGAGAAAACTCAAGAAAAATCGATAGAAAACCATAGAACATTCTGGAATGTTCGAGAAAACTCAAGAAAAATCGATAGAAAACCATAGAACATTCTGGAATGTTCGAGAAAATTCAAGAAAAATCGATAGAAACTCATAGAACATTCTAAAACGTTCGAGAAAAATCAATAGTAAAACATAAAACATTCTAGAAATTTCAAGAAAATTCATTGATGACGTCATCAATGATGACATCACTGACTACGGTACAAATGACGTCATATACGCTTACATCACTGAAGAAATTTAAGAATTTTTTTTTGTTTCTAGAACATTCTGAAACTTCACCCCCACCAAACTCCCTTACTATCACCCTGCACCCAAGGGCTACCCATAGCCATAACTCCCATTGCAGGGGGTTGGGTATTTATAGGAAAAAAATCACCGCATACGGGGTCACACTTTTCCTTTTATACTATATATATATAGATTACTTGATGTTTCTTCATTTTTTCTTTCAACTTGGCAATTTTTAGTTAACTCTATTTTAATTTCAACTTCTATGTTTGAATAATCATTAAGATTTTGTCCAAAATTTTCTAAAATATTTATTACTTCTCCAAATTTTCTTGAAGGTACTTTAATTTTATAATTTTCCATAATACAAATTTTGACTATAGATTCGAAGTAAACTGAAATGATTTGATTTGTTCAAGTTTTTGATTCAATTTGAATATGATAAATCAAAGGTTTGTCGATTGAAAATATTTAGTCTTTTTTATGAATGGATTCTAGATTAAATTGTATTCTTTTGAAATTGATTATTTTTTGACTTTTGTGTGTGAACGTTTTTACATTACATAAAAAGGTTTGCTTGCCCAACGAAATGGTCCTAGTTCATTGTCTATCTCTTCGATTTTATTTAAAGTTTTGTTTATTATTATCTTATTAATATTTTCATTTGTTCTCAAATATGTTAAATCGTTTATTAATTTCTCACGTTTTGACCATAGATTTTCATCTTTTTCACGTTGTCGTTTAGCTTCCCCCATTAAAATTTTATTTGTTTTTTCCAATTCTTGTATTAAGTTTTCTTGAATGTTTAGTTGATTAGTTAATTTTTTATGTTTTTCTTTTTCAATTTTAATTTGGTGACCGATTTTTTCTAAGTCATTTTCGATTCGTTGGAGTGGTGTTTTTTCCCACTCATTTTTTTTCCACATGTACTGTCCATCCATTGTTCGAATGTTATTAATTTGTTAGAAATGAATTTTTTCGTTTTATATTTCTTAGATTTGTGATAACAATCTGTAATGATTTGTTAGAAATAATTGGATCGGTTTCGTTTAGTTAAATTTTGATTGTAAATAATTGAATTGGTTTTATTTAATTAAATTAGATCCATTGGTGCATTCTGTACTGTGATATATTATTTCTCCGTTTGTAGTTGTATAAATACATTTTTTGCATTGAAATAGTGTGATTATTTTGTTATAATATTCATCATGTTCATATTTTATATGTAATTTCACCCAATGTTTATCAAAATCTAACATTTCACAATATGTACAAGAGTAAATTTTGTAATATAATTTATCCCTTGTTAATTGATATAATGATTTAATTCCTGAATTTTGTAATTGTTCTTCATTTGACATTTGTTCTGTACAATATAACTCCATTTATAGTTTTCTGATAGAATCTTTATGAAATATTTTATTTTTTTGTGTTAGGATGGAGCTTCCTAAATCTTCTTTCACAATGTGTTTTACGTAGGCACTTGAATCTTTTCTTCTTCTATTACTTTTTACGAATATAACGTCATTAGGTAGAAAAATTCGGTTTTGTCTGTTTTTATTATGAATTTTAAGATTTTTATTTTGATGATTTAGAATTTTATCTGGTATATTAGGGTATTTATTTGGGAATAATTTAACATTTATTGGTTTTTCATTTGTAACTGTATGATTGGTTTCATTATATGCCTTAACAGCATTATAAATTTCTTCTGTTGGGTTGGAGTTATTTTCTTTATTTAAGCACCGAATAATTTCTATTAATGTACTGTGTGTTCTTTCTACCTGATCGTTGCTTGTCGAATGTTGTACTGGGGTTGTGATATGTTGAATTTTATATTTCTGATAAATCATTTTTGATGTGTTACTAGTGAAAATTGCTTCGGTAATTAAAGTTTTACATTCTGGGTAACTTTGAGTCACAATTTCTTCAAGTTTTTCGTAAAACCTTAATTTTGATTCTATGGGGTGAACCATTAGATATTTTGAATATCGATCTACACTTGTGACATAGATTTTATTGTCAATGTAAAATAAATCCATTGATATTGATTGCCCCACATTTTCAGGAATTGGTGTTGTACCAATTGGTTGTTTTATTGGTAATCGTTCGTATTTTTGGGTTTTACAAATCTCGCATAACTTTGCAAATTTTGAAAAATCTCTCTTCATTTTTGGCCAGAAATATGTTCTTTGTGCTTCATAGTAATTATTTATCATATTTCTATGGGCCCTGTTATGAATTTCAGATATAATACCAATTTTTGAATTTAGATTAGTTATATCTATTACTTTGTTTGTTGTGAAAATAAATTTGTTTTTAGGAAAGGTTTTTTGATATAACATCCCCAATTTCATTAAATATCTTTTCTGAAGAATAAATTGCATTTAAATGTTTATTAGATATTGTGGTTTTTAAATTATTAATTAAATCCGAAATTGTTAAGAATTTTATTTTGTGATTTTGAAAGCTCCCAAATGTTGTTTTAGTTAAAATAGAGTTATGGTCAGATTTTGAGATTTCGAATTGGTTTTTAAAACGGTTCAAAGGAAAAATTACATGTTTAATGTTATCAATGTTTTTTAAATTTATTATGGGATTAATTGTTGTTAAATTTATTTGTTGACGAGATAGAGCATCAGCCACTATATTTTGAAAACCGGGTTTATATCTACCCTGGTAAGCAGTCTATATAGCCCTGTACATTTGTATGTGAGTCTCCCGGTTAAGTGCCATCTAAATGAACAAACATAAATTAGATTCACCAACATTTGATACTGAATCTGAATAAAAATTGATTATGTGTAAAAATAATTAAATATTTATGTACAATAAAATATTTTTCATTATTAAATTATCGAAATATAAATATTTTTGAAATTAAAATAAAAACACTTCATTGAGAAATTAAAAATACAACTAAAACAAAACAAACTATTTATATTAAGTCTCCGCATGTTTATTCGATTGGCGTTTGTTGTATACATGTACTGGGTATACAATACAATACATGGGAAAGCTTATGTCTGTTGAGTTGCACAGTAGCAACACTAAT
The DNA here is from genome assembly GCA_029041755.1 of Resseliella maxima. NCBI lineage: Eukaryota > Metazoa > Arthropoda > Insecta > Diptera > Cecidomyiidae > Resseliella > Resseliella maxima. The sequence goes on along the minus strand of JAQOWM010000209.1, from coordinate 85,242 downwards.
TTAATACAATACAAATACAATGTGTCATTCTAAATGTCAAACCGCAAGCATAAGTTTTTCAGTCTACGTTCAGAAAGCAATACAGTCAACACGCACTTGTTACATTCTATCAGTTATTCATATTAAATTCAATCATTATCATTTCTCATAAATTGAGTGTGTTTTATTATTTCATAAAACTATTTCAGATAATCTATTAGGTTATGGGCCCAGTAACGTTTAATTAAATTTATTAAAATTAGATAATCTATCAGTGTGAAGAATAGAACAAAGAAAATGGTTGAATCAGTGAACGCAGTAACCAAGACCGGAATTCCGTTATTCAATGGTACAAATTTCAATAATTGGTTGTTTCGATTGAAAATGGTATTGGATGAAAAAGATTTATCCGAGTACATTGAAACAAAATTGGATGATTTGGTTGCGGTAAAGGAATCTGAAGAAGAAAAAACGGCGATTCGAAAGGCTGAAAAACAGTGCAAAAATATCATTGTTCAAAGTGTGCATGACAGTCAATTAGAAATTGTGAAAGACAAAGCCACAGCGAAAGATATGATTGACAATTTGAAAAATATTTTCGAAAGAAAAAGTATTGCTGGTCAATTAGTTTTGCGACGACAATTGCTTACAATGAAATTCAACGAAGCTGATGAAATGACGGATCATTTATTGAATTTTGATCGAAAAGTGCGATTGTTAAAATCGGCTGGAGGCAACATTGAAGACATGGATGTTGTGTGTCATTTGCTTATCACATTGCCGAAAGCATATGATAATTTAGTAACAGCAATTGAAACGATGGATCAAGACAAAATCACATTGGAGTTTGTGAAAAGTAGACTACTTGATGAACATTCGAAACGCAAAACTGGGTGTGCAAATACAAAAACAACGGTTGTTGCGATGAAAGCAGATATCAAATGCTTTGGTTGTGGTAAACTTGGCCACATTAAATCGCAATGTTTTGGAAAGAAACAGAAAAACAAGCGGCGTATACAAAAGAAAGGTCAAGAAAAGGATAGCGCAAACATAGCGGCATCATCAGAACAAAGCACGTCTTGTATGTGTGCAATCATCGAACAAGAAAGTGGCGGCAACGTAAGCAATGTATCAACGAAACAAAGCTATGCATTGAGTGGTACCGTTAGTTGTGACTGTACAAACACGAACGAAATGTGTTTGAGCGCGAAGAGTGAAGCAAGTGAAAACGACTCAACGAATATCAAATTCAATTTGGATTCTGGTACTTCACGTCATATGGCAAATAATGCGTCGTATTTTAAATCACTGAAACCTATTGATGATGTAAATATTCTTGTTGCGAAAAAGAATGCAAGCATTTGTGCTAAACGGGGCGGTGATATTACTGTAAAAACATTTCATAATGGTGATTGTTCAACGAAAGTGATCAAGAATGTGATTTACAGTAAAGATTTGCAATGTAATTTGTTATCAATTCGATGTTTAACGCGCAACGGATACAAAGTAGTGTTTGAAGACGATTTTGCATATGCTTCTTTGAATGGAAAAACAATGTTTGTTGCACACGCTGAAAACAATTTGTATGAGGTGGATTTTAAAATCGATCATTCTGAATTTGCTGGTGTCGCTGGTGAAAATAATTTAAACAAATCGTCTCAACAGTTTTGGCATTTTCGTTTGGGCCATCTCAATTTCAACGATATGAAGAAATTGGTGAATAAAAACATGGTCGATGGTTTGGATAAATTGAAAATCGATGTCAACGAAAAGTTTTGTGAATGTTGTGTGCTAACAAAGCAACCAAAAATGCCATTTCCAAAGCGAAATAAAGTGCGATCTCATCGAATTTTGCAATTGATACACAGCGATGTGTGTGGTCCATTCCCAACTGCGTATGATGGCTCAAAATACTTTGTAACATTTACTGATGATTATTCGCGTGCATCAATAGTATATTGTATTGAGCGAAAGAGTGAAACATTCAATAAATTTAAAGAATTTGTAGCAATGGCAGAATCATTGCATGGATGTAAAGTGGCGAAATTACGCATGGATAATGGCGGTGAATACAATTTGAAGGAATTCAAAGAATATTGCAAAGAAAGGGGCATTGAATTGAATTATACGGTACCATACAATCTACCCTGGTAAGCAGTCTATATAGCCCTGTACATTTGTATGTGAGTCTCCCGGTTAAGTGCCATCAAAATGAACAAACATAAATTAGATTCACCAACATTTGATACTGAATCTGAATAAAAATTGATTATGTGTAAAAATAATTAAATATTTATGTTCAATAAAATATTTTTCATTATTAAATTATCGAAATATAAATATTTTTGAAATAAAATAATAAAAACACTTCATTGAGAAATTAAAAATACAACTAAAGCAAAACAAACTATTTATATTAAGTCTCCGCATGTTTATTCGATTGGCGTTTGTTGTATACATGTACTGGGTATACAATACAATACATGGGAAAGCTTATGTCAAAACTGTCAAACGCATTGTTTACATTTTATAAACATAACCTTAGTGTGGATCAATTTGCAACACGATCTGAATTACGGCATAATTGGTTTAATTTAGCAAATAAAATGTCACTACAATTGTTGTTTACCGTTTTGGACAATATGCAAACAAATAACAAAATGTTCGATCAAATCAATGGAATTCGATTGACAAGTAACGCAATTTGTTGTTTCTTCCAAAAATAAAATATATAAAAGAAATGTACAATCATTGTATTTCAATTCAGAAAATCAAAATTCACATTTTTGTTTACTATTGTGTGTGACTTCAGTAAATTAAATAAACTCTTCATCAATTCACTTCGAATAGATTTATAATTTTCATATTACAATAACAAATGAAATGTCAATTTGTATGGAAATAAACACACTAAACAATATGCGGTTATGTTTTCAATGAGTTATATAGTAAACAACTTATGTCAAGTCAGTGTCGCCTGAAACGATTACACAGCAACTACACAGTAAAATAAAATTGAAATAAAACAACGGATTGTTGTCGCTCAACAACAGAGTCGAGTTCTATGTATGTTGTTCTATTGAAGAGCTTTTATTTCATTACATTGATGCCACCTACACGAGTATAAAAACTTTGTAGATAGATTGAATATGAAAGCACATCTATGAAAGTTCACAACATGTGCTTTCACAATATCGTTTGATATTCAGCCAAGTTCATATCGTACTTGTATAGATGGCATAAATGGCAATGAATTTCTTACAAACTCGACTGTGTCAACAAAGAATTGGTGATTGTTGTTTCTCCCGAGTAAAATGTTTATAAAAATATTGTTTTAGTTCATAGCACGCAAAATGTTTTTAATTTTTTCGAGTCAAATATTTTTAAAGTTATATTCTAATCTATTTGGGTTTATTTTTAATCCATTCGGATTTTTGACTATAAAAATCAAAAAAACTAATTAAAAAATTCTTTTGGTTTTACAGTGTAAGCTTTCCCATGTATTGTATTGTATACCCAGTACATGTATACAACAAACGCCAATCGAATAAACATGCGGAGACTTAATATAAATCGTTTGTTTTGCTTTAGTTGTATTTTTAATTTCTCAATGAAGTGTTTTAATTATTTTATTTCAAAAATATTTATATTTCGATAATTTAATAATGAAAAATATTTTATTGAACATAAATATTTAATTATTTTTACACATAATCCTTTTTTATTCAGATTCAGTATCAAATGTTGGTGAATCTAATTTATGTTTGTTCATTTAGATGGCGTTCGGGAACGTGTTTGAAATTTTTTTCTCACTGCATAGCTCCCTAGCATACAATCCACAAATGAATTCGATAGCTGAACGATTGAATCGAACGCTGCAGGAACGAATGCGTGCAATGTTGAATGCCAGTGGTTTAGGCGATAGTTTTTGGTCTGAAGCGATTTTAACGGCAAATTATCTTAAAAATCGTTGCCCGACAAGTGCTTTTGGAAAACAATTCGAAAATAAAACACCGGCTGAGTTGTGGTTTAGATCAAAACCGGATTTGTCAAATTTGCGCATTTTTGGATCGAAGTGTTTCAATCAAATTCCAAGTGAAAAACGATCGAAATTGGATGTGAAAACAACCAAGTGTATTTTGTTGGGTTACGCACCGGATAGAACATATCGTTTATGGAATACTGAATCGAACAAATTAATTATCGGTCGACATGTCACTTTCAATGAAGCTGTAATCATGAATCGTCCGAAATTTATTTTTTCAACGAATTCAGAGGAAGATATGGAGATGAACAATATTGGCAATGCTGATAAATTGGATACATCGATTGATCAATTTATGGATGCTGAATCATCGTTTGGCCACAGTACAAATTTGGATCGTACTGGTTTCTCCAAAGATAATGTCCACGGTATTACTGGTGATAATATCGGTAACCGCAATGTCATTGACCACGATGCTAATATGGATTGCATCGGTGACAACAATTCATCAGATGTTCGTCGAAGTACGAGAGAACGTAAGCAACCAGATTGGTATGGTGTGAGAGAGAGTAACGCACTTTATGCTTTGTCGGCTACAAATTATGTAGAAAACGATCCACTAACAATCGAAGAAGCGAAAAAACGAAATGATTGGAACGAATGGAATAAGGCAATTCATGATGAATATTCAGCACTCATTAAAAATAATACATGGAATGAGTGTGATTTACCAATTGGTCGTAAAACTGTTTCAAATAAATGGGTTTTCAAATTAAAACGTACAGCTAGTGGAGAAATTGACAAATACAAAGCGCGTCTCGTCGCCCGTGGTTTTTCGCAAAAGTATGGTTTCGATTACAATGAAACTTATTCACCAGTTGCAAAAATGATAACATTACGAATTGTGTTATCAATTGCGGTACAATATGATATGATTGTGCATCAAATGGATGTGAAGGGCGCATTTTTGAATGGCGAGCTCTCTGAAGAAATTTACATGGAAATGCCAGAGGGATTCAAAAATGGAAACAAGGTTTGCAAGCTAAATAAGGCTCTATACGGTTTAAAGCAAGCATCGCGTACTTGGAATGAACGCTTCAATCAAGTCATGCTGAAAAATAGTTTCAAACGATGCGAATCCGATCAATGTTTATATTTCAAAACTGTTAACGAGGTAAAATGCTACGTTTTACTTTATGTCGACGATCTTATTATTGTATGCAGTAATCAAAAAGTCATTGACATCATTCGTGCACTTTTGAATAAAGAATTTGAAATGACGGATGTTGGAAACGTTGGAACATTTTTAGGCATGCATATTCAACAAAATTTGAAGCAAGGTACAATCACATTAAGCCAAACGCAATATTTAAAAAATGTTTTGAAAAAGTTTAACATGAGTGATTGTAAGGCAGCTGCTACACCAATGGAGATTGGTTTACATTTGGAATTTGGTGATCGAAATAATTTACCAAACTTGCCGTACCGTGAGCTCATTGGATGTTTGAACTATGCGTCACTCACAACACGACCGGATTTATGTGCTTCAACGAATTATTTCAGTGGTTTTCAATGTTGTTATACGGATGAGCATTTTTCACATGCAAAACGGATACTTCGATACATTCAGGGAACATTGAACATGAAAGTGGTGTACAAAAAACAGGGGGTTGGTGAACCATTAATTGGCTTCGCCGATGCAGACTGGGCTGGTGATAAAAACGATCGTAAGTCTGTCTCCGGAAATGTATTCAAATTGTTTGACAACGCAATTAGCTGGTGCTCACGTAAACAAAGTAGTGTCAGTTTGTCATCAACAGAGGCGGAATACATTTCACTAGCCGAAAGCATTTGTGAAGTGAAATGGTTGAAGGGTTTATTTGATGAAATTGGTTTATCAATTCAACAGCCAGTTACTATTTTTGAAGACAATCAGTCATGTAAAAAGATTGCTGAAGAACCACGAGATAGAAAGAAGCTCAAACATATCGATGTGAAATATAAATTCGTTCAAAAAGCAGTCGATGATGGAGAAATCAAATTGGAATACAAGCAAAGCAATGAACAAACAGCAGACATAATGACGAAATCAATTGGACGGGTGTTATTCGAAAAGCATCGACACAATTTAAATTTAATGAATTAATGTTTCCTTTTCTTTGTGTAAATTTTGTTTGGTAGTTAAATTAAGAGGCGGTGTTGAGTTGCACAGTAGCAACACTAATTTAATACAATACAAATACAATGTGTCATTCTAAATGTCAAACCGCAAGCATAAGTTTTTCAGTCTACGTTCAGAAAGCAATACAGTCAACACGCACTTGTTACATTCTATCAGTTATTCATATTAAATTCAATCATTATCATTTCTCATAAATTGAGTGTGTTTTATTATTTCATAAAACTATTTCAGATAATCTATTAATGTCAAAACTGTCAAACGCATTGTTTCTTTTTTATAAACATAACCTTAGTGTGGATCAATTTGCAACACGATCTGAATTACGGCATAATTGGTTTAATTTAGCAAATAAAATGTCACTACAATTGTTGTTTACCGTTTTGGACAATATGCAAACAAATAACAAAATGTTCGATCAAATCAATGGAATTCGATTGACAAGTAACGCAATTTGTTGTTTCTTCCAAAAATAAAATATATAAAAGAAATGTACAATCATTGTATTTCAATTCAGAAAATCAAAATTCACATTTTTGTTCACTATTGTGTGTGACTTCAGTAAATTAAATAAACTCTTCATCAATTCACTTCGAATAGATTTATAATTTTCATATTACAATAACAAATGAAATGTCAATTTGTATGGAAATAAACACACTAAACAATATGCGGTTATGTTTTCAATGAGTTATATAGTAAACAACTTATGTCAAGTCAGTGTCGCCTGAAACGATTACACAGCAACTACACAGTAAAATAAAATTGAAATAAAACAACGGATTGTTGTCGCTCAACAAAGAATTGGTGATTGTTGTTTCTCCCGAGTAAAATGTTTATAAAAATATTGTTTTAGTTCATAGCACGCAAAATGTTTTTAATTTTTTCGAGTCAAATATTTTTAAAGTTATATTCTAATCTATTTGGGTTTATTTTTAATCCATTCGGATTTTTGACTATAAAAATCAAAAAAACTAATTAAAAAATTCTTTTGGTTTTACAGTGTAAGCTTTCCCATGTATTGTATTGTATACCCAGTACATGTATACAACAAACGCCAATCGAATAAACATGCGGAGACTTAATATAAATAGTTTGTTTTGCTTTAGTTGTATTTTTAATTTCTCAATGAAGTGTTTTAATTATTTTATTTCAAAAATATTTATATTTCGATAATTTAATAATGAAAAATATTTTATTGAACATAAATATTTAATTATTTTTACACATAATCAATTTTTATTCAGATTCAGTATCAAATGTTGGTGAATCTAATTTATGTTTGTTCATTTAGATGGCGTTCGGGAACGTGTTTGAATTTTTTTTCTCACTGCATAGCTCCCTAGGTTTATATTTAATTTCTGCTCCGAATTCAGATATAAAATTTTTCCATCTTTTAAGTTTCGTATTTGGATTTTTTTCAGAAATAGAATGAATTAAAGATTGATGATCTGTATAGATAGTTAAATCAGCTATACCATAGAGATAATTTCTTAATTTTTTTAATGCCCAAACGATCGCTAGAATTTCCATTTCATTTGTTGCGTAATTTTGTTCGGTTTTGTTCAAAGTTCTTGAAATGAATGTGATTGGATGTCTTTCTTGTGAAAGTACTGCTCCAATTGCAAAATAACTTACATCAGTTGTTAGTTGAAAAGATTTATTAAAGTCTGGTTGGTATAGTTCTATCTTTTCTTGTAATAATATTTTAATTTGTTCAAAAGCATCAATTGCAGGTTGTTGTAAATTTATTTGAACTTTATTGCTTTGTTTTGCCCCAACTTGACTGTTTTCGTTTGCCAAATATATTGTTAATGGTTTAGTAATATGTGCAAAATCTTTAATACATTTTCTGTAATAACCAGCCAATCCTAGGAAAGATCTCAGTTGTTTTAGAGTTTCTGGAATTTCAAAATCCCTAATTGTTGCAATTTTCTCTGGATCTACAGTAATTTTGTTATGTTTAATTATATGTCCAAGAAATTCTATTTCATTTTTAAAGAAATGAGATTTTTCGTTTGAAATTTTCATATTAGCATTATTAAGTGCTTTATATATTTGATAAATGTGTTGCATATGTTCTTCAACTGTATCAGAGAATATCAAAAGTAGTAGGAAAAGGCGGGTTCGAGTGCAATCGTTGCGTCAACCATGTGGTTCTTGCGTCATCCATGCGGTAGCACTGCGGGTGCGTGCGTCAGCCAGAGAGCGAAGCCTTTGGACATACATCATTCACTCAATCGCTCACTCACACATTGGCTCGATTGTATATTACACCTCTCTCTCTCTCTCTCTCCTTGTCTATCTCCATATCTCTCTATCTCTCTTTTTCTCTCTATCTATTCCTCTATCTCTCTCTCTCTCTATTATTATTTGCATTTTGGTTTAATCACCCGTTTTGATTGCTTAATGTTCACTGGCTGATTAAAGACTAAACACACTGAAAAATTCGGTATACCATTTGGTCTATAAACTATGATTAATGTAATGTTAACCCGTTTTGATTAATCTAATTAAATTTCGTATTAAACCACCATTTCTCCTCCTCTCTCTCTCTCTCTCTCTCACGAAGCGCTACAAGACAAACGTACCCATATGTATGTACTACATATTTTCTAATTGAGGCTATTCCAATTTTTTTATGATAATAATTTCTAAGAAATAAACAAATATTTCCATTTCATCGACATGATGATGTTTTGTATAATTTTTTATTTTGAACATTTTTTTCGTTATAAAGGGTAAGCATCGTGCATCGTTTAAATTCAGTAGAAAACAGAGACGTAATTGCGTAGACCGTAAAATCCATGAATTATACATGAATCGGTCGATCCATCCATGAGCGGCATGGTCTTTTGACGCTTTGCATGGAGAGCGTTCGACGCAATCACCACACTAGCGGATTTATTAATTCACGAGCAAGAAAATCTTTTAGATTTATTGATTTTCCATGCGATTCAGTTTCAATGGTTGGATTTATTGTGACTGTTCTGTTATTTTTATCAGCCATTAAATTTTTATCAACAAAACTTTCGTTGGTTGCTTTGCTTTGATTCATCTTTTGATATGTTCGTTTTGATTTAACCGGTGAATATGATGTACGTTGACTTGATCGAGCATTTGATGAACGTGGACCTGATTCAAATAGTTCTGATGATTCTGACGATTGAGTTGATGATGTTGAACAAACGGCATTAGATTTTTGCAATTCAGTTGTCACCCATGATAATCCCATGACAGATAGCTCCTTTTTAAGTCCTTCAGTTAAACTGTCATTATTTGATGGTTTTTGTTTGCCATAAATCTTAAGTAAATCGTTATATAACAACGTTATTTTTTCTCTTCTCATTTGAATAAATGCAATGGCGCATAATTGAAGGCGTAGCAATAAAACAAAAAAAGATAACAAAAGAAAATACCGATTTAGTAAAATACCTTGAATGTTTTCGTTCGGAACGGAAAAATTGGTGACGAACATAACAACACATTGACTCATCATATGTAAATGAAAAAAAAATTGTTTATAATTACATAAACTTCTTTTTTATTATATATGACATATTGTATTTCAAAATGAGATTGTTGTTTGAAAATAACAAAGCGATGAAACGACAAACACAACACGCAGCAGTGATAGTATCAGGCAAAGCATTAGTCAAGGGTAAGAGAAGGAAAGAAAAAAAAATGGGATGCTTTTGTTGAGAATGAACAATAGCTGGAGAAAGAGATTGATATGGCTGCGTGTAGCAGACAGTATCAGGAACAATTTTTTTTCAGTTGCTTCTGCTGCTGGTGTCGCTTCTTTTTGGTTCGTTCGTTAATTCGCTTGTCTATTTTCCGCTATTTGTCGTCGTGGCCGTTGTTATGCTTTTTTTTGGTATTCTCTATTCCTTGAAATGAATGGTTATACTATTCAATTGTGAAAAGTCGTCAAAATCAAACATTCAATCTATTCGCTTCTTCAATTATCAACTCGTTCACGATTGCCTCGATAAGCGGGTCTTTTTTTCGTTGATCATTTAATGTTTTTAATACGTTAGACAGATATTCACTGAAATATCAAAAATTAAAATTAATATCTCTATTATCGTAATAATAATCAATTTCTTGCATACCATCGTTCGATAAAATCATTCAGTATTTCACTTTTGGTCTGTTTTAAGAACCTGAAAATCTCTGACCAATCTTCCTTACCTTCTTTGAACCTAAAAAGTACAGAGGTTTTTTTAAATAGAATGCAAGACATGACATTCTTTAAACTTACATAAATTTTTTGAGTTCCTTGTGTGGTTTTTCGAACATTTTATAATATTTATTCAATTCTGTCTCAAATTTTTTTGGACTTTGTTTCTTTTTTTTGTTCTCGGGTCCACACGCTGAAGAGGAAGAAGATGATTCCGAAATTGAATCATTTAAATACCTCATTATATTGTTTGTCGTTTGTGAAAGTTTCGATACATTTGGCGCCATTTCAATTTTTTCCTTTGCCAATTCACTGAAAACAATCAAATGTGAAATTATTTTTTAAATTTTAGTCGAAAAGACAGTTTGATAGTATCAAATTGATACATACATCCAGAAGTCAAACTTCATTTTGGTAGCTCGTACAACCTCGATAATTGACTTTACTTTAAAATAATATCTTTCTTTACCAAGATCTTCCCATGCAGCGCTATAAATATGAGAAAAAATTTAATGAAATAAATGATATAAATTTCCATACTCAGAAACTTACAGTCCCAAAGCAGATATTGCAGTGCTGATTGTCGTGCTTTCGGCGGAAATATCATTCAATTTTCTCTTTATATTATTAACTTTTACGTTTTCCGGGACCTGGAATGATTCTGGTAACGCCGAAGCAACATCTGATTACTCATCTTGATTTGACATTCGTTCGAAATTGTTCTTGGAACAAAAAATAAAAGAAGTTGAATTTGTTTTAAATCAAGGCGGTTTTACGTTAAAAGATTGGGCATCCAATTCAAAAGAAGTTGAAGCGTACATGAATGCAAAAACTGCCGACATGAAAGAAATAAAGAATGAGGAGGACAATGAAGCAAAAATCTTAGGCTTAGGATGGCTGAAGCCATCAGATCAAATGACAATAATTGTCAAAGATATAAGCGTTCATAAGCGTCTAACAAAGCGTAACCTTCTAAGCGAATTATCTAAGCTACATGATCCAAATGGGTTCATTGCACCCATTATAGTAAGAGCAAAAATGCTCATGCAAGAAATATGGCGTATGCAGGACATCGATTGGGATGATGAAGTGCCACAAAGCGTTAAAACCATATGGTTAGAATACAAAGCTGAACTACCTTTGTTAAGTGATTTTAAAGTAAATCGTTGGTTAAAAATCAACAACGAAACAAAGGTTCAGAATTCACGGATTTTGCGATGCGAGCGAAAAAGCGTACGGCATAGAAATTTTCGTTCGAACAATCGATAAAAATGGAAAAATTTGCGTTACATTACTTGGATCAAAGTCAAAAGTGGCACCACTGAAAAAAGTAAGCATTCCAAGACTAGAATTGTTGGCAGCAGTAATGCTAAGCGAACAAATACAAGCGATAATGCAAGCATGCGAGCTTAATACCAATGACGTTACACTATGGACAGATTCAATCGTAGTTTTGCATTGGTTAAAAAAGAATCCCGACAATTTGAAAGCATTCGTAGCCAATAGAGTGAATATTATACTAAAAGAATCAAAGCCTTTCAAGTGGAAACATGTCAAATCAGGCGACAATCCAGCTGACTTAGTCAGTAGAGGTGCAAAAATGAAAGATTTTATTGGAAACAAGCTATGGCTCGAAGGCCCGAGCTGGCTAAAGCATAACCAAGATAGTTGGCCAATAACACTGTGATACTTTTTTTGAAATTTTTGCTCAGACCTCACCGGACTTAACATTTTTTACCTAATTTGGGTACGAGGAATTCAGTGGTGATGTCAGAATTTTTTTGGATCAGGACCCCCTAGAACAAATTTTTCAAATCAATTTTTTTGTGCAAAATCCTTAGAAATCTTTAAAAAAAACGTTGAAATTTTCGACTGATTTCCTCTTTCATGAAAAAAATAATTTTTTTTCAATAAGAAAAATTTTTTTTTTTTAGGAAAATTCAAAAATTGTATAACTTTTATGTGACATATCATATGAAAATCCAGCTATATGTCTAAAGGAATATATTTTTTCTTTGAAAAGTCTATGTGATGATAAATATTATTGCATAAAATTTGATTGGCGTTTAAATTTGAATTATTTAGAACATACATCGGGCAACTCTAAAAAGAATATGACAATCAAACACTTTTTAACTGTCAATTTCTTTGATTGTTAGTTAGTTTGTTTGTTTACATCAACAGGTTTTTTTGAATCTATCAATTCAAGCTTTTTGTTGATTTTGATAAGATTTATCAGATAAAGATGAATGAATGCAAGAAAGGTTTCAATACATTTTGTTACGTGTGTGGTAAATTTGTACAAATGCCGAGCAGGAAAAAAATATCACCAGAAATCGAAAAAATCTATCAGTTGTACTTCAACTTAAATGTAATAAAAGATGTAGTGTGGGCACCTAGTGTTATATGTACATGGTGTATGAATCAATTGTTAGACTGGTATAACGGAAAGCGTAATCAAATGCAGTTTGGAGTCCCAATGATATGGACCGATCCAGTGATTCATAGCGAGAGTAACTGTTATGTATGTACAAACTATGGATTTAGAATAAATCGTAGTAAAAAACCACAATACAAAAGTGTTGCTTCGGCTCAAATACCACTACCACATGCAGAAAATGTACCAGTTCCATTGGCACCAGAACCACCAAGCCTGGATGAAGATTATACTTCGTTTACATCATTGCCCGAATCATCATTCACATTATATCAGCCTAGCGATATTAGTCTCCCTTGCAAACATATAGAAATGTCTCAAGAGCGATTGAACATGATGGTGCGACAGATGAAATTATCACAACGGGAGGCAACTATTATTATGTCTAAACATTTGAGCGCACTAAATATTTTGGCACCTGGTGTTAAAGTATATGGTTTTCGCAAGAGACAAGAGCAACTATTGCAATTTTTTAGTGTTAATGCTGAAAACACTTTTGCGTACTGCCACAATATAGCTGGTTTAATGGGTTCGATGAATATTGAATACAAAGCAGAAGATTGGCGTATTTTCATTGACTCATCAAAAAGAAGTTTGAAAGCCGTATTACTTTACAAAGATAACACCAAAAATTCAGTTCCAATTGCCATTAGCACCAATGCAAAAGAGTCACATGATTCGATGAAAATGGTTTTGGAACATGTAAAATATAAGGATAATTCATGGAGAATATGTGCAGATTTGAAAGTTATTGCACTGTTGACAGGCCTGCAATTTGGTGTTTCATATGTGAATGGAATTCACGGTATGATGGCAATCAATACGAGAAAAGAGATTGGATATTTCGCGAGGAATTTCAAAAAGGTCGTGCTAATGTCATCAACGAACCGCTCATAACCGATATGAAAAAAATTTTGCTTCCACCTCTACACATTAAACTTGGAATAGTGAAAAGTTTTATCAAGGCAATAGCAAGATCAAATGAACGCGCATTTGAACGTTTGACATTTATTTTTCCAAGAATAAGCTACGGGAAAATTAAAGAAGGTTCGTTAGTCTAAGTGTTTTCTTTAAAAAATTAAAATTCCTAATAACTGAAAATTTATTTTTAAATTAAGGAGTTTTAAATGGGCCTGACATCAGAAAGTTGATACGTGATACTGAATTTGACTCTTGTCTAAATGTTCAGGAAGAAATAGCTTGGGATTGTCTGAAGGCTGTAATAAAAAATTGTTTGGGGATTCATCGATCAGAAAATTGGCGTATAATCGTTCAAGAAATGCTGACAGCCTTTGAAAATCTAGATGTAAATATGTCATTAAAAATCCATTTTTTACATTATCATATCGATTGGTTCGCTGAACAAAACCCAAATGAATCAGATGAGCACGGCGAAAAGTTTCATCAAATAGCTGCTCAATTGGAACACTGGTATTCTGGCAAAAAATTGAACTCATTACTAGCTGATTTATGTTGGAATTTGATCGAAGAATGTTATGATTGATCAATCATAAATTGGTCATCGAAAACATTATTTAAAATTGAAAAATTTATTTAGATATGCTCAAAAAATAATTCTAATAATAATAATAATAAGCATTTATAGGTTTTGAATAGGAATTGTAGCAAAATATTGAATGGAATGATGTTATTACTTAGAAAATGTCTTAATTTTTATATTACAGTCACAAAATAAACCATGAAATGATGTAAAATAGTTGAAGTGCTCCTTATTCAATGTATTTTTGTCAGAAAAAAAGATATTAGCCAGAAATTTTAACGTTTTTTTAAGGATTTTTAACGATTTTGCACAAAAAAATTGATTTAAAAAATTTGTTCTAGGAGGTCCTGATCCAAAAAAATTCTGACATAACCACTGAATTCCTCGTACCCAAATTAGGTAAAAAACGTTGAGTCCGGTGAGGTCTGAGAAAATGACTTACACAGTGTAATTCATATTTCCGAACAGATTCGTTCGAGTTACGATCAAATAAAAGTTGCCCAAGCCGACCATTTGCAATATGAATCTGACGAGCCATGATTGCATATTTGCCTTGAGTTGAGCTTATATCTAATATGGCCAAAATCATATCCGAATTCAGTCGATAGGATCGATGGCTTATTTGTGCTTGCTGAAAAAAATTACAGTAAATTATTAAATGTAGTGATAAAAAAAAATGCTAATTCGAAAATGTTTCAAAATAAATCATTATACATACAGTAGCATGACATATGCTGCTGCATATTAAACTTTGCCAAATTTACCAAATGAAATGTGATGAAAAATAATGTATAATACTTACCATTTTTGCTTTTTCGGCTTTTTCAATTATTTCAAATGTTGGAATTTTTTTTTGTAATATTTCCAATAATTATAAATCAAAAATAATATGCTTTATGAAAAATATATTTATGAAATAGCAATAATCGCAACAATGTGATGAATTAACAAGTTTATGCGAGTTTATGTGAATCTACATCAACGAACTGCATGACATTATTTATGAGAGCATTTTGAAAATTTGAAAGAAATTATGAAGCAGGCCTAGATGTCAGCAGTGTTAGTCTGATCGCTGAAGCAGGCCCAAAGAAAAGAGATAAAAAAATAAAAACAATGAAAGTAATGAAATCATGAAAAAACAAATGAAGTTATTATGCGTAATATGATTAATTATTTTTATTGATCAATTATTTTTAAGATAATGATTTGACAGTTCATTCTGTGTCATTTCATAACAGTAAGATAGTTCGCACACTTCGCCTGCTTCCCCTGCTTTATTTTCTAGCGGTTTCTATTTGACAACAAATTTCACATTCTGCCTTTCTCTAAATTGGATTGTTTTTAGATGAATTAGTTTCAAAATAAATATGCATTTTGAGGTGGCTTCACAAATACGAAGCTTTTACCTTGATGCGGTCAATGTATTCGGAGCCTTTTTCCTCTAGAATTGTACTAAAACATCAACAACGTTCAAAAGAGAAACATTGACATATTTTATGTGGTCACCGTTCACTATCCGTTTGCGTGTGCATGTTTCTATTTGAAGCAAAAACCAAAAATATATTTATCAAATATATGCAATGCAAGCATTTTCCATAGCACATTGATTCGTACAAAATGCAATTAAATAAATATTTTTCACATTCACACAGTTTTCTCTCTCACTCTCTCTCCCTCTCTCTCCCTCTCTCTCCCTCTCTCTCCCTCTGTCTCTGTCTTCTCATTCATTTCAGAACATCTTTCAATTTCCACTTTAATGAGTTTCACTTGTTTTCTAAAAGTAAATTGGATGTCTGGGAAAAGTGCTCATATCGCAATTTAAATGTAAATATTTTTCAAATTTTTTTTTTCTCGCTTTTACACAAATTTTTCCCAATGATATGGCCAATTTTGTTCGGTTTTTATGTTATTTTTACTGTCACTGAATAAAAAAGGCCACACTAACACATCGGACAAAATTGAATGTGTCGACGATATCGACAGTACGATACTAGGTCCATTACCATCACATGATCGGTGAAAGAGCATATTTGGTGCAGAATGAAAAAAAAATCTGGCGAATAACTGCATATAAAATGGCCAATCATCGTTTAATAATTTATTCCGATCGATACTTATCAAATTTCTAATTGCGTAAATGGCGATAAATTGGATTCATTAATTAAGCAAGCGATTTTGCGCTTAAACAGTTCCGGCAACAAAACAAACACATATACCATTGATTGCCCTTATTGTAAACTTTTAGTAAAACAACTTTTATTCATAAAAATGTCCACTAATTCCAACAAATTCAAGTAGTTTATATAAATTTAGAAAATTAAACAATTAAAAAAAACTTAGATTAGTGTAAATACAATTTGATTTGGAATTGAAGAACAACAATCAAATTTTAAAATGTTTCGATCAAAATTATTGTTTCTTGTGTTTGTTCCAGATTGTTGTAGATTATAGAATGAAAAAAAGTAATAGAAATTTATTAAATTCATCAATTCACCGATAGAAATATAGGATTTTATATACAATATAACCTATCCATGAAGTTTAATGCTAAATGATTTGGCCGATTGGGCCTGCTTGAAGTAAACTTCAAGCAATGAGACAAGAAAAATATACAATATTACATATTTGTAGATCTTAACAATCAGTATGTCTAAGGTAATCTAACAGCTCATTAATTTTTTCAGCCTGTTCGCTTTCATTGTCGGTATCTGTTTGGCCCGAAGCACTTAAGGAAATTGATTGTTGCATTAATACTGTTTTTTGTAATGTTACACCATTTGACACACTGTAATAATAAAAAGTTATATTATTATTTGATGTCACTCATTTATATTGGTATAGTTGGCTTAAACGCTCCAAGCGATGTATGGCATATTTCTGTATTACAGCCAACATTGTCATTGGATAACTGATTATCATTAGAATTTTTCTAACAACAACAACAACAACAACAATCATTTAAAGACCATTATTGCCCTTCAGCGTCTGGTCTATTTTGTAATGGCAGCCCCTTAACAATTCTTCTCCAGCAAACCCTATCGAGAGCCAGGTCTTGAGTTTCCCCATTCCAATCATACCCCCTTTCGCTCAAATCGTTCTTAACCGAATCCAAATATCGCCTCCGCGGTCTACCTCTACCTCTCGGTGCATTCACTTCAGCATTCAAAATTAACTTTGGCAAACGATACTCATTCATACGCTGTACATGACCAAACCATCTCAACCTAGACTTTCTTGCTACTTCATCAATCGAATCCACATTCAAATCTTCCCGAATTCTCTCATTCCTAATTCTATTCTCCCATTGGTCCCTACGCGACACTCCCGAAATCATACGCAAAACATTCATATCAGCCACTTCCAAACCATGAATTAAATTGTTTGAGTCGACCCAGCTCTCGCTACCATACGTGATAGTTGGTCTGAAGATTGACCCATGAATCATCAACTTCGTTTCTTTACTCAACTCTCGCTTATTAAAAACATGTGACCTAAGTTGAGCAACAACTTTATTACCATTCACTCTGCGATGTTCAAATTCCTTATCCAGCTTGCCATCTTCAGAGAAGATGCAGCCTAAATACTTGAATTGAGACACCTGCTCAAGCACACTCCCATTCAACAGACAATTCACTTGCTTCCGATTTTTCCCAATATGCATAACTTGTGTTTTTGAACTGCTAATGGTCATTCCATAGTTCGTACAAGCCGCTTCTAAATCGCTAATGCTGTTTTGTAGCTCTTGTTCTGAGCCCCCAAACAATACTAGATCATCTGCATATGCAAGGGCAGAGATAATATTTCCCCCCAAAACTACGTTACCCCTCAGATTAGCTGATTTAATCAATTTATCCATATAAATAATAAATAAAAGCGGTGATATTGTACAGCCCTGTCGAAGACCATTTCGCACTTCAAACCATTCACTCAATTCACCATCCACTCTCACAGCGGCTTCACAGCATTTATACAAACTCTTAATTGCCCCCAGAAGAAAACCATTCACTCCGTATTCACTCAAAACTGACCACAAATTAGGTCTCGGTATACAATCATACGCTTTTTGTAAATCGACAAAACATACATACATATCCTTGTTTCTTTCATGGAACTTCTCTATTATTTGTCTCATGCAAAAAATTTGATCTTGACATCCGCGCATCGGTCTGAAGCCTGATTGGTTTTCATCCAAGAGCGATTCGACAATAGCTCTGGTACGTTTTTCTAAAATTGCACTGTAAACTTTTCCGACAACACTCAATAGAGAAATTCCACGATAGTTGTTACAATCTCTGTTGCTACCTTTCTTATGGAGTGGTGAGATAACTGCACCCCCCCATTCCTTCGGGACAACTGATGAATTCCACGCTAGATTGAACAACCGATGTAACCATCGAATCCCTACTGAACCACTGCAAATTAAATATTCATTCCTAATCTCATCCACTCCTGCTGCTTTACCCCAGCTCAATTTCCTAACCGCCATCTCTATCTCACCTATGCTTATTTCCTCCGCTTGGATCTCATTCACACTTTCATTCGCACTAACATTCTGATCCACTGCGTTTTCAACATTCAAAAGTTCCTCAAAATATTCTCTCCAACGTTTCAATACATTTTTCCTACCAATCACTAGCTCTCCTGCCTTATCTAAAACGGCCCCTGGCGCCTGTTTTTTACCACCATTACGGATGTTCTTAACCTTAGACCAGAAAACTTTATTCCTCTGCTGCCCTGCTTCTTCTAAATCATTGCCGAATTTCACCCATTCACCCTCCTTAGCTGCTCTCACCAACTCTTTCACTACCCTTTTTTGTTCCCTATACGACTCTAAGTCCTCTTCCTTTCTACTTTGCATCCAACGCATCCATCTCACCCTTTTCTCCTTCACCGCCTCCTGCACCTCATCGTTCCACCAATCTGTTTTCTTTTTACCATTCTTACACACATGCATTCCGCAAACTTCCTTTACCGCACTCAAGATTGCACTCTTAAAACAATCCCATTCTCTATTGATATCAGACACCTCAGTCATATCAACTTGCATAAATTTCTCTTCTAATCTAGCTACATATGCATTCACTACACTTTCACTCTTCAATTCATTAACTTTCACTCTATTGGTTGGCTTCCGATTTTTACTCGCTACTCCTTTTGGAATACGTAGTTTGCTTGCAACCAAGTAATGATCGGAATCCAGACCAAAACTTCTATACACACGCGTATCTGTAACTATTTTGCGCAAATTATCTTCTACGATTACGTAATCGAGAAGAGATTTCCGATTCTGGCCAGGATTTTCCCATGAATACATGTGGATGTTCTTATGTTTGAAAAATGAATTTGTTATTACTAAATCTGAGCTCTGGCAAAAATCCAACAATCTCTCTCCATTACCGTTCGCTTCCATATCTTCCCCAAAATGGCCTAAAATATTCGCAAAATTCTGTTTATCTCTACCTACTCGAGCATTAAAATCCCCTAGCAAAATCACTTTCTCGCTTCCCTTACGATACACAATATCATTCAATTCACCGTAAAAATCATTCATCTTTTCTGCATTCGTACCTTCACACGGAGAATACACACTTACGAAACGATACACTGCACCTCCCAGCTTGATTGAAATCCACATCATTCTTTCATTCACAAATCTATGACACACAATTGACTGCTCTAAACTGTTATGAATTAGAAATCCTACGCCCCAATTTGCTCTACCATTCTTAACTCCTGACAAATACAATCGATAATTCCCTAAAGTCTCTTCTACCTGACCTTTTACACGTACATCGCTCAAAGCCAAAATATCTAAACCAAAATTATTTGCCCTATCGACCAATTCTCGCTTCTTCAACTCAAAACCCCCTCTCAAATTCATTGTTCCAATATTCAAAGCGGTCGTCAACTGTGGAGCTCCGGTCAAGTCCCGGGGAGGACGAGCTCCGTGGCCTCCCCTCGTCCGAGGCCCACCATTACTAGAATTTTTCTACAAATAAAAAAAAACATTATTAACATAACAAACATATTTGTTTACAAAAAGGAAAGACAAATAAAATATAACCAACCAAAGTTGATTACATAACTATCATGTCGACTGTACACAATCACTGTTTCCATACCATTTCAAGCCACAATACAAATGTCTGTATAATCGAATGAATGTATAAAAATTAAATTTTGTTTTTTCTGTTTCGATAAAAAAAAGTGACTTTAAGACATGCTAAATGCTCAATATATTAATGAAGATTGTTTATTTTGAGTCATATCCCTGGTCATATCTCATTTCATAACTCTTATTATTTGAATGGACTAATTGTAAAGAATAATGGAAATAGTGAATAAAATTCTTAATCATTAAGTATTGATTCGAATGGAATCTTCCACACATACGACAATAATAAACAATGCTTCTTGAAAATAATAAACACTTTTGTTTTTATACATATTTTTATATTCATCCATGTATTGATCAATCCGTAAGCAAGATGTTGAATTATGATTTGCTTTAAACGGTTAATATACAATGTTTTTTATGTGATTTTTGCTGAACTCATTTATATATTTTATTTGAAAATATTCAAACAATCATGACCTCTCAGTTGATTTGCTCAATCACGTGCTCAACATTGCTAAACTTGGCTTAATTATACAAAATACAAAGCCATCTGTTGAAATATATCATCTTACAGTGAAAAACCGTTTAAAAAAAAATAATAATATTCAAACCATGTTCCACACTTATATTCATGCTCACATTCAAACATATTATAAATTTTTTTCTCCGTTTTTTTCACTGTTATATGATAACTTTCAACCATTCTTTCAACAGATGGCGTTTAATTTTGAATAGTATAGCTGGGTCATGAGCATGATCATGAGCTGGGTTGAGCATATCAACTATGATATCAACTGACAGATCGTTATTGTATAGAACATGATATAGAATTTGCATTGTGTTTTTCCACACATTTCATAAGTGAGCAAACATGCAATCGAAAATGACACGAGGAAAAAGCATCAGAATAATCGAAAAGAATAATCGTAAAACATTTTGTCGGGTTTACAAAAAATCAGTAATCACACAACATAAGAATAAATCTACATTAAAATTGTGTAATTGTTGCAACAAACTTGATCTAAAGATAAAAAAAGAGACGAAACCATGGACGAAACCAAAACATAAACCGAAACGCAAGCCGAAATGTGATATAATTTGCAAAACTTGTGGTAAAACTTCTGTAAAAATGAACAATTTGACACGGCACAATCGGTACGTGCACGGATGTAGCAATGTAAAATACAAATGTCGGGCTGAGAGTAAAAACGGTTATAGTGATCTTACCTCCTGCTCACTCTCACAGATATATCCATAAGCGTGAGCAGGAGGTAAGCTCACTTTAACCGTTTTTACTCTCAGCCCGACAAATGTATGCTTTGCACACAACGTGAGTACATTTATAGAAGAAATCTCAACGCACATTATCGAAAAAACCACATGGATTGTTTACCAATATCAAACGAGATGGCTGATATCATGGATCTTTCAGAAGACGGAAATATTTGTTTGTTTTCAGACGATAATAAACAAGGTATTTATCTAATTTCCTCACACACGGCCTGACTAGCGGTCTGACTATAATATATTAGAAATGATCATTCAATTATTACAGGAAGTGAATTTAATGGTGAGAAAAGTGCAAAAGTGCTACATTTAATGAAGATGTTGTTTTGAATTGGAAAGACAGCGACTTGAACATTCGTATTGATCAACATGATTTAACATCAGCTCAACCACTATCTGAAGGTATTTTCGCATTTTCATGGGCTGGTGTTCGTTCGACGCGTGGTGTTAAATATGGAAAAAAATACTACGAAGTTCGAATAAATCAAAGAAATGAAATAAATTTCGAACCAGTATTATTGAAAGAAAAAATCACGGACAAAATGCTCTATAATTTAAGATGTGGATGGTCCTTAGCAACAGATAACCTACAATTAGGTAAAATTACGAAATGCGTCCATTTTCATAGCGATGTGATAAAAAATTTTCATTCCATGATATTAGGTGAAGGAAATTTATCGTTCGGGTATTGTGGATGCGGTGAAACGATTAACAGGAATGTTTTCAAAACATATGGTAAAATATTTGGATCAATCGGTGATGTTGTTGGCGTGTATCTAGATTTAGATAGTTCACCATGCACAATACAATATACGGTCAATGGAGAATTGCAAGGAGTTGCATTTGAGTTCGAGAAGGAAGTTTTAAAAGATGCATTATTATACCCACATATTCAAACAAAAAATCTCGCATTTACTGTTAATTTTGGACAATGTTCAAGTTTGTACGTAAACGAAAATTGTGTAGAACCATATACGTTACTATTCGAGTTTGAATTAATTGGTAAAGTGGATAATGCGGCCATGAAAGAAACATGCAAGAAAGAAAACCCGCATGCAAAAAAGAAAACCTATCAGAACAAAACGAAATAATTATGCTATTGGGTTCATCTGAAGAGGACAGACTAAATTGGTGTAAAAAATTGCAAGAAAACAATTTTGATAAATATTATACCGTGATCAATACAAACCACTTGATGGCAAAATTAACTGTAAGTATAAATAAATGTAGGATGAGGTATTCTTCTTTGAAATATAAAAAAAACATGTAAATAAATGTCAAGTAAATGTAAACCATGCCGTAAATCTGATGATTTCTTATCTTTCTTTAGACATGTCAGGTGCCAGATAAAGCAATACGCTACATTCCCATGTTACATGGAAGTTTGGATTCATTTCAAATGTTAGTCATGGAAGGCCTTAAATTGATGCAAGATATTGCGATCAAGCAACATCGTAACCATATAATTACACAGGTTTGTGATATTAATTGTCATTAGCATATATTTCAATTGATCAAAATTATTATTTTTAGGGTATGTTGACATTATTTCAATGTCTCAAAACGTTAAAAATAAATAACTTCAAGATAAAATTAAAAGTGTTGGATTTTGGCTTCCAAGGAAATTCTGGTGCATGTATAAATTCATGCAGTAAAAATAACACAGATGAGCATGCAGATGAGTCATCAGTCATTGAACCAATATTTAGTCAAAGTGGACATGCAGCTGATGATAATGGTAACTTTACTTTGTTGTTTGACACTGATCCGATCATTTTCTATACAATTTTTGTTTGGTCATTGTATTGAACAGAAAATTCAGGGAATGATAAGAGTTCATTCATGAGTTCATTTCTCTCGTTCATTATGCCTTGCAAAGGTGACAAGCTTTTTTTAACTTCGATAATATTTCATTTTGTATATTATTGTAAAAATGATCACCTAATATTTGTGTACCGCATGGTATCATTTATGTTCTCTTCACAGACGATGAAACCCATGATAAAACCTCTGTCAGCAAAATCCATCAATCAGACCAGAAGAAACGGAGAAAAATTATTAAAAATTTCCATAGTCACAGCCTAAATGATGAACAGTTTTTTGTACGGAATTCATGCGCAATCGATAGTATATTACATAGTCTCTGTAATATCTATGAAGATCATCCCAATTTATTTGTTGGTTCGTTCGTAGGCTTGAATCAAAGATTGCAATTAATTTTGAAATCATATGCTAACAATGATTTTGATACTTTATATGATGAGCGAATTGAATTCCTGCTCGAGAAAGATTATCCGAAAAAATTAATATCAAAGTCCAAATCCAAATCAAAATCAAAATCAAAGTCAAAACCAAAGAAACCAAAGACAGAGATCAATTGCACAACCAATATTTGTAACGCATTAGGTGCTTTCGGAATGCCCAGCTATGTTGTAAAATCTAGTTGCAATTGTACTTCACACGAAAGAAAAATATTTCTCCTTGAAGTGGATTTTATTCGTTTGGTTACCAACGGCATTAAATATTTGCAATCTTCAATAATTTTTTCAAATTCAAAACAAGTCACCTACTGTCAAAAATGCAATTCCGAAAATTATCAGGAAACCATTTTCGAAAATGTTCTTTTTGTGGACTTGCAACCATTAGTGACATGCGATAAATCTATGAATGAAGCAATGAGTTTTCCTGAGATAAATTTATTGGAAATTCCATCAAGTATTAACATCGAAAAAGAAGCATATAAATTGAAAAGCACTATTCAATATATACCTGGTTTGCTTGGGCATTATGTTCATACATGGGCAAGGGGTAGGGTATTTGGGTTTTACCCCCCCCCCCCTGAAATTCTCCGAGAGGACCCCCCCCCCCTCTTCAATTTTGTATACAAAAATTGCAAATTGAAGAGCTAAAAAAAAAAAAAAAAAAGGTCTTTCGAAATTGAAGACCTTTTTTTTTTTTTTTTTGCTCTTCAATTTTTCAATTTTCGAAATCGAAGACCTTTTTTTTTTTTTTAGCTCTTCAAAATTTCAATCCGAATTTACCCCCCCCTGCGATTCTATACCTTGCCCATGTATGCCTCTACCTCTCGGTGCATTCACTTCAGCATTCAAAATTAACTTTGGCAAACGATACTCATTCATACGCTGTACAAGATTTGTTGATTTACATCTAATGGCGTCTATACGAATTTGAAATTTACAATCGAAATAAGTTTAAAAACAGTAAGAGCATTACATTATCCGTTATTGGGTTCATTGTGATCTTT
Source organism: Resseliella maxima (assembly GCA_029041755.1). Classification (NCBI taxonomy): domain Eukaryota; kingdom Metazoa; phylum Arthropoda; class Insecta; order Diptera; family Cecidomyiidae; genus Resseliella; species Resseliella maxima. The sequence continues at coordinate 60,308 of JAQOWM010000209.1, read as the reverse complement.
GTTTAAAAGGTTTAAAATAATTGCGATAGCTTTTAGACGGTTTGAGCCGTTTGAACGGTTTGAACAAGGTTGTGTAACCCGTGTAACCATTATAATTGTAAACGTTGCGAGCAGTGAAAAAGGTATAAACCGTGTGAACATCGTTAATGATGTGAAACCATTTTTTTAATAAATTTTTTGTCACTGATTTTTTATTAATCAAATTATGTAGAAACCGTATAAACATACTGTTACTAAACATTTACAATTCTGTATCTGATAATCCTGATAATAATGAAAACATTTTTTAGATTGTCGATAATCAATTTATGTTTACATTTCTTGCATTTCTTGACAGTTTTTTGCTGGTTTTGCTATATACGCTGAAGTAATCGAAGTAATTCAGAGTTTAAACTGAGAAAATTGTTCATATTAGGCAAATCTACATTTTCGACATTTTCAACTAATAAAAATTGCCTACAAGTTTTTTGTTTATCAATAAAATCACTGATTTCAATTCTTGAACCAAAAGAAGCGAAACGTTAATCGCGATTGAATTGATTTTATTAACATTCTAGCTAAGACGGCTATGATCAACTGGAATGGCCGGTCTCTCTTTCAATTACGAAGGTGCAAAAAATATTATTCTTACTTGAACATTTGCTGCGTTTTGTCAATGGTTCCATTATTATTTATACACGAGGGCACAACACAATATATTTTTCGTTTTCTGCTAGCCATTATTGTCGAAAAAAAAGAACAAACTGTTGAAACTACGCAAACTACGTTGATTCAGATGATAGATTCGCGCGTTTCGTTTAATAAGATGAACTGATTATTGTGATTATTATAAAGATTATAAATCAGATAAAGCTGATAAACTGGGTAAAATGGGTAAAATGTTTACACGGGATGAACGGGATTAACTATGTCAACTATGTGATGAATGTGATGCACGTGATGCAAATCATGACCAATAGGCGCAATAGACTAAAATCTCTAGAATATTTCATTGTCATAAAGGTCATAAACTGTTTTTCTCGTTTTACTCACAGCGCTCGAACCACTCACACACTCACCCGCTCATATCGCAACCATCGCAACATATCGCCCATATCGCAACGATCGCAACATATTCAACTATTCAAGTGCTTCAAGTGCTTCAAGTGCTCCAATACGTCCAATACAAATTTGACGATGATTGTCTATAGGATTTTTACAATGCGTACAAGGCGTACAATACTAAAATCGAATAAAATCAATAAATGCAATCAATGCAATAAGCGCAATAAGTAAAACGAGTAAAGTAAAACCAGTAAAACAACGAAAAATTACTCAATTCACTCAATTGGCTTCAAAATTACTCGATAAATCCGATAAATCGTACAAACTGTACAACCTGTACAAAACTGGAAAACTCCAAAATATATGCAACGTTAAAAAAAAAATTTTAGGCGTTTAGTATTTATCGTATTTATTTCATATATTTTATTTTATTACAAATGTTACAAATATTTTAAATATTCATAATATTGCAAGCTGCAAGTTTAAATCGCTTTAATAAAATAATATTAAAAATGTAACATGATAATAATTTTGAAAACATTAAACGCATTGAACTTGATACGTATTTTATAATGTCCATAAACACGATGAACGCAATGAACACGATAAACACTGTACAGTGTGTACAGTGCGTATGATTTGGCTCATGCTGCTCATTCAAGAGCTGTGATGGTGGTCATGGCTGTCATGCAAAAGATAGATTTTGGCAAATCATCACCGCGTTGAATCTGTTGGTCGCGCTATTTTTTCATTACAAGCCAATCGTTCAAACAGTTCAGTCTGTTATTTCGGTTATTTCGTCATCTTGGTCATCTCAGTGTAAACTATCACAGCGATCACAGCAAACATTGCTACGGGTTAAATACAAAACGGTTCCAAGCATAACCAGCATAACAATAACAACAGAACAATAAAACCAAATAAAACAATACACCAGTGCAAAAATGTCTGACGATTTAGATATTTATGAGGTGCAAAAAATCATAAAACGCCGTATTAAACATGGTTCGGTCAGTATTTTTTCTCATATTTTCGATTAATTTTAGTTAAATTAATTGATCATTCTGATGTAATATCAGTGAAGATCGTGAAGATGGTGAAGATATCAAAGATATTCTGTGTTTGTTTGAGATCCGTTGATATATTTCACATAATGTTTTTTCTCTGTTGTTATGTTAATGTTAATGAACATGTTTTATTCACATTTTTCAGTCAGTTTTCTTATGAATAATCTGAATAATTTGTCCCGTTTTAATCGATTTAATGGATTTAATGGATTTAATCATTTTGCGCATTTTGCTTGTTTTTTTTTTGTCTGTCACTCATTCACTACTCTTCTCTCTCTGTCACTCTTCTTTTTTTCCACTCTGGCTCTATATAATGTCATTCGCGTCGTTCGTACGCTTCGTATGCTTCTAATTTTTTCTCAAATATCAATTTTAATGCTGTGATGGCTGCGATATTGGCGATATTTTGTTCTATATTTTTCATATTTTTATTGTTTCAATAATTTTTGTAAACGTAGGTTGAGTACCTTTTGGAATGGGCAAACAATGCAACGCAAAATAATGAAGGTACTGAACGTACTTGGGAACCAGCTGGGAATTTAACAGGCTGTGCCGATCTTTTATATGAATTTATTCAATCAAATGCGGATGAAATAATTGCTGGCAAAAAAAGCGATGAAAATGGCATCCAATATCTAATGAAATGGAAGGACGGATGGCAACCATCGTCTATTTCATCTAACGAGGCCAAAGAAAAATGGCCATTTCTCGTTCTCAAATTTCTTGTACGTAATTTAAATTTCGTCAAAATGGCTAATGTTTTGCCAGCGACGCCAGCGATTTCAGAAAGACGCAAAAGCGTACGCTTCCAATTGGAACGTGACCATATTGATGGGGAACCAATCGAAATATTATGTAAGTTGTATAAATTTCCGAAATTTCTTACCAAAAAAATATTAATTTATTAAATTGGTAGACGCAACCGATATTGGCGGTAATATAAATTATTGGGTGAAATATCCAAACGATGAATACACTTTTTCTGATGAAGACGAAGTTGGTCAAAACCATCCACATCTGGCAATTAACTATTTGGAAAGCAAATACTTAGAGCCAGCAATTTCGGGTCAGATTGCAGCCCAAAAGTACCATGGAATGCAAATTGGTATATTATTTACCATTATATAGCTAAAAAACCTACATGTGTATGTGTTAAAAAAAGAAATAAAAATGAAACCGATGTACGTTCGCATTTTCATAAATGAGATATTCTTCTGAAGTGCAAAATATACGTTGAATGTGGCGAACCAAAGGAGAAAAAAAAGTATTGGCATTTCTGTGACACTCATTGTCTTGAAATTTACAGTTCGATTTTTTTGTTGGCTATTTTTTTTATCAATGTTTGCTGACTATAGCAAGCAAGCAAGCAAATGAAGGAATCGTTTGACAAACACACAGTTCTTTCGATGTTCAAATTTGAAAAATTGAAATTGCATCATAAATGTGTCATCAACGCGTTGGCAAAAATTTTTTTTTTATACATAATCAGCGTATTTAAAAACAGAAATTATAAGAAAGAAATTTGCATCCAGAATTTTGTGATAAATTGGATAATGTGTATTATTATTAATAATCAATATAATTAAATACACTGCGCGAACTAATTTTACCGATACTCACATTTTTGAAAATATCTTCACAAAATGAAAAGATTTCGATTTTTTTTTTCATTGCATTTTTATTACAAGCTATTTACTGAAATATCACAAAAACATTATCAAAAAAAAATTTGTATTTATGGTATTTTTTTTGATTTTTCGATTTTTCGCTCCCAAAAAGTGCGAACTAATTTTACCGACACTTGACATTTCGAAAAAAACAAGCAGTGTTGCTTAAATTTTTGCGATCTGTTTTGATGTAATTTACCGTTATGCATCTTTTTACGTCTATTGGTGCAATTTCGCAATAGTTATTACGCAGTTGTCTTCCAAAATTCAATCGATCAACAATGGGACACGGTAAACGATTAACTGACGCCGAAAAGGCCAAAATTTCTACATTAAAAGACTATACAAAAATGTCAAATCGTCAGATAGCATTGGAAATAGGTCGAGGCAGAGACGTTGTTGGAAATTTTCTCAAAAATCGCGAAAACTATGGCCAAAACAAGCACACCGGTCGGCCATCAACCGTTTCAACGGCGCAAAAGCGGCTTTTAATTCGATGTGCGGCGAATAGTTTCGAGTCTGCCCGGCAATTAAGGACTGAAAACAATTTGTCTGTTGGTGTTCGACGTGTTCAAAAGATTTTAAGTGGTTCACAACGTCTAAAATACAAGAAAATGAAGCGTAAGCCAATGTTGTCTCCAGCCAATATTGAAGAGCGGAAGAAATTCGCTCTGGATCACATTCATTGGACAAACAAATGGCGCAAAATCATTTTTTCGGATGAAAAGAAGTTCAATTTAGATGGTCCAGATGGATTTGCCTATTATTGGCACGATTTGCGCACCGAAGAAATGATTTTCAGTAAGCGCCAATCTGGCGGTGGTTCTGTAATGGTGTGGGGTGCCATTGGCTACTTGAAAAAGATGCCGCTGTCATTCATTTCAACACGAATGAACGCAATACAGTACCAAGAGATGGTCGGCCCTCATTTTCCAGCATATGGCTATGAATGCGCTGGTTTAGGCTGGCAATTTCAACAAGACAACGCTCCAATTCATGTGGCCAGGTCAACTTTGGCCAATTTTGAACAGCGTGGAATCAAACTTTTCGACAATTGGCCGGCCAAATCACCAGATATGAACATCATCGAGAATGTCTGGTCAATTTTAGCAAGAGAAGTCTACAAAGAAGGCCGGCAATACAACAACAAAGATGAATTGACGGCGGCCATCGAGGCGGCTTGGCGAAACATACCACAGGCCAAAATCGAATCACTGTATGACAGTCTACCTCGTCGAATCATCGCATTACATGATGCCAAGGGTAAATGGACCAAATATTAACCGGATTTTTAGAGAAAAATACATTTGTTTCGTTCGAAATGTCAAGTGTCGGTAAAATTAGTTCGCACTTTTTGGGAGCGAAAAATCGAAAAATCAAAAAAAATACCATAAATACAAATTTTTTTTTGATAATGTTTTTGTGATATTTCAGTAAATAGCTTGTAATAAAAATGCAATAAAAAAAAAAATCGAAATCTTTTCATTTTGTGAAGATATTTTCAAAAATGTGAGTGTCGGTAAAATTAGTTCGCGCAGTGTAATTTATTAATAACTTCGTTCGACAAACATACGATGTTCTTTATTTCTATAGTATGCCTTACATTCGTGAATATTCTGAAGAATTTAATTAAGAATTTAGTGTGGAAACAATCAGGCATTACTCAATGGTGTGTGTGTATGTGTTAAAAAAAAAAAAAAATGAACCGATGTTAGCATTTTCATAAAGGAGATATTCTTATGGAGTGATAAGTACAACATTGCGTTGCATTTGGTGAACTAAAGGAGAAAAAAAAAGTGTCAGCATTTCTGTGGCACTCACTCTCTTGAAATTTACAGTTCGATTTTCTGTTGGCCATTTGTTTATCGATGTGTGCTGACTACAGCATGCGAATAAAAAAATCGTTTGACACACACACAAAATTTTTGGAGCGAAACAAATACTAATGCAGTACAATATACGGGAATGACCGATTTCAGTACAATATTTATACTCGTATAGTATAATTCCCTTGTTAACTAAGCTGTATGCGTTGTCGCATCACACGATACCGCGCTGTCAGATTTACAGGGGAATTTTACAACACAGCTCAGTTAGCAGGGGAATTATAATGAATTATACTATACAAGTATAAATCTATTGAGTAGATCGAAAGGAGAGTATGTTTTTGTTCAGCTATAGCTGAATACACAGCTGAACAAAAACATACTCTCCTTTCGATCTACTCAATAGAAATGTTGTACTAAAATCCGTCATTTCCATATATTGTACTACATTAGTATTTGAATCTCTCCAAAATTTCTATGTGTGCACACACACAGTTTTTTCGTTGTTCGCGCATTTTTTGTCTCGAATTTATGTGATTGACACAATGAAGATGAAATTGTCAAAATTATACCTCTGTTTTGTGAAATGCATGAAATTATAAATCCATAACTGAAGTGATTTTTCCCTGTTCTTTTGAAATTTTTAAGTTCATAAGGTCACGTATTTTCCGATGGAACGAATAAAAGTGAGAATGTGGAATTGACATTAAATATATCAAATGAGCAATTTCAGTTAAACAATATTAAAACAAATGTGAAAAAACAGTAACAAAAAGACACACGGAAAACTGCAATTCAATTTAACATTTAAATTATGAAAGTTAGATTTTAATAAAATTATATAATTTCAAAAAATTGATGAGAATTAAAAAAAAAAAAATACGACTCCTTTGTACAATTTTTTTTTTAATTTTCATTGATTTTTATTTCCTTCAATTGCAGTAGCAAATCATTTAGTGTCTTTGATTTCAAGTGAGACGAGTGATTTTTTATCAACAATTCGTGAAATTATATTCAGGTGGAGTAAGTACACTTTACCAAGAATATTTAATTTATCCATTACTTATTGCATTTTGAATGTGAATAAATTCCAAATAAATATAGTTCATCATACTTTATCTCTCAATCAACATATTTTCATTTTTTTGTTTGCTTATTTTTTTTTTTGTTTCCTTCAAAATTCCATTTCATTTTACAAAATTATTCATAAAAGATAGAAAGATATAATAAATTACTGTAAATAACCGTAATAAATGTGAAAAAAATCATAAAAAATTAAAAAAAAAAAAATATCATTTATTACCATATTTTCATTGTGAAGAAAAATTATTTAGAAAACCGTGTTCTCCTTCTTAGCACTTTTGTTTTTATCATGAAGCATTTGTGTGAACTATTTTTGTTATTTACATATACATATACATATTCATTCGTAAAAATGTAGGATTCTAATGAATATTCATAATAAGAAATATACATATTTTATGTGTTTTTAACTTCATGTTATTATGGAAGACAATTTGCAATTTTACTTTGTTTCTTCCTATCGTTCATTAATTTTTTTTTGAAGATTTTTCCATAATTTTGCAATAATTTATTTCCCTAAAAGTTCTAACAAGTTCTAAACTTAAGCCCAACGTTTTTCCAATAAGTCATTCTCGCACGTGTCCGTACTTGTGCCCGTACGTGCCCGTATATGTCTTAAATATATGAATTAAATTTGTAATTTAGTGTGCAGGTTCTCATCCCTTGCGTGAATATAAATTTCACCTTAATGAAATTTTACTTTGTTTCTTCCTATCGTTCATTAATTTTTTCTTGAAGATTTATCCATAATTTTGCAATAATTTATATTATTAAAAGTTTTAACAAGTGTTAAACTTAAATATATTGTTTTTCCAATAAGTCATTCCCGTACGTGTCCGTATTGTTTAATTTATTTACACATACATAATTTTTTTTAAAATAATAATAATAATAATCGATAAAAATATTTATATAGTCGACGTTCAGAAATCTCAAGTTATTTATTGTAGAAGAAAAAAATCAACAAGCTTAGCTTGTTTTTAGGTCTTGTGAACTGCTTTTCCACGATTTTTAATCAACAACTTAGCCACTGTTTCAACAACTTAGCCATTTTTTTATTTACATACTGTGTATCACTTGAGCTTCACTTATTAAAATTCTGATTGTAAAATATATTCATTTGTAGTTTTTCAAAATGGAGAGTAATGAACAACCAGATCAGAAATTCCACATTAATCATTTTTTAAATGTTTGCTTGTTTTGCCGTCAATGTACGGAAAATCGCCTTCAAAAAAGTGTTAAATTCAATTAAAGAAGGATGAGAATTGATGTTTCGCATTCACAAATATCAAGACGTTATTTAAAAAATAAATACTTTCAAAGCCTAAACTTTTACTTTTTCATTTTCTTCAAATATTTATTCATAATAATGTGACGAACATTTAGGTTTGCAAAAACCTCTCTTTCGGAAAATAAAAGGAAAAATAAAGTAGAAGTTCTCTTCAAACTTTGCTTTGAATCATTTTATTCACATTTATCAGCTAATTTTGCAAGCTTGAAATGGTTTGATAAACATTAAACATACGAACGTCCGTGTCCGTCCGTGGAACACGCTTTTAAGAAGGACTGTGTCCGCTGTTATTTGCTCATTGGGTGTCCGTCAATTGTACTTTGACCGCCCGTCGACTATTCGTAGACTGTCCGTCGGCTGTCCGTCGACCGTCCGTTAACTGTACTTTGCGTCCGTCGTTTTTTATCCGTCCGTCCGTGCCCATCCGGGGAGTAAAGTCCTTGTGCCTTCGGATTATCGTTGCGATTATGGTAGATTATCATGTTTCAATCAGTTTTTCACTTGCGATCTCTCTTAATATTAATTCGACAAATGATATCACCGCTTTTAATATTCAAAGGTTTTCCTTTTTGATTGACAATGGAAATTTGAATGGTATGCAAACAATCAGTCTCCTTAATAGGGAAATAGTTAATATTTTTCGGAATTTCCACTAACGTTTCACCTTTCACGCGTGAGGCGATAGTAGCAAACTGATGAATTGCATGACTAGATCGCCCATTTATATACGAATTTGAAATTATGTCACAATCAATACGTATTACACCCAAAGCAACTATTTCATTTACTTCTTTGTTATTATTGATAATTAAATCAAGCAGCGAGCAACTATAGTTGTAATTTTCATTGAATCTGATTTCAGGTAAAAAGTCTGTTTGAAGTATCGATGTACTACCCTGAAAAGCAACTGTAATTGATGAAGTCATTTTCAAACAATGTCACACGATTGACTGAAATACATAAACCATAGCACATTCATCTTTATAGCTTTTAAATCCTCTTTACAATTGATTGTTTTTATGTTTTCTTGCTAAGTATTTTTTGATTTTTTTCTTAATGTACATTTCTATTTTAATGAGAAACATTTTCATACTAATGAAACTTGACACAATTAATGCCGAAAAACGCTCTCCCATCCGCGCATCTTTCGCTATTATTCGTCGAATTGCTTTCAAAACAAGTATTTTATCTGCAATGTATCGCTTTTTGAGATCTCGACTTTTTACATAAGCAATATCATCTAAATCGTTTACACCTACTTCACCTCGCGCCAAACGAATCTCTAAATTAGTATTGGGTCCGCAGTAACTATACCCCCTGATGTGTAGTTCCGGTAACTTTTCAACAAATTGATCAATGAAAGAAGATGATGATTGACAGTTTTTTCTGTTTTTTTTTTTATTCCCATAGTGTTGATTCATCTGTCGAACTATGTTAAATATTAACAATTTTTTTCTAAATAAATAGCGGTTTTTATACAAAAATCGATTAGTTGTCATTATAATGCGGTTCATTAAACAGTCAATCGATATTCCTGTTGGAAATATGGATGAACGTACATCCACATGTGGAAATACCACTAAACCAAAACGTCATAGTGAACTTTTACCCAATAATGTACGTTGCATCATTGCAGGTCCATCAGGTTGTGGAAAAACGAACGTACTCATTAGTTTGATTGAGGGAGAACATGGGTTGAAATTTGAGAATTTATATTTATACAGCAAGACAATGGATCAAGAAAAATATAAATATTTGTGTGAAATGCTGCAAACAATCAAAGAAATTGGTTGTTACACATTCGATTCATCCGAAAACGTCATCGATCCTCGTCAAATGAAAAAAAATTCACTGATTGTGTTCGATGATGTTATCAACGATCGTAGAATAAATGCAACAACAGTGCGTGATATTTTTTCGCTCGGACGTCATCAAAATCTTGATGTTGTTTACATTGTGCAAAGCTATACGAAACTTAATAAACATTTAATTCGCGATAACTGTAATTTCATAATTTTATTCCGACAAGATGACTTGAATTTGAAGCATTTTTACAATGATTTCGGTATGAATTTTGATATGCGGTTTGATCATTTTCGTAATCTTTGCTTAGAATGTTGGCGTCAACCGTTTGGTTTCGCATGCATTTCTCTTGAACACAACCCGAACACTGGTCGTTATCGAAAAAATTTCAATGAATTTTTGCAAGTTCATAATATAAAGAGACTTACATGATAAATATGCTTCAAATCACAAAAAATGAATCAGTTAACTACCACGCAAAACGTTATCCGAAAAAAATTTCAAAAAGCTTATGCAAATCGATTGGAACATGAACAAGATGTGGAACAATCATTGAATTCTCTCGCGGCAAACCACTTGTCAACAACGAGAAGCCCCCTGTCAACAACAAAGATTCCAGCAAATCAACCTAGCTCAGATGATCCGAATCAACTCTGCGCTAAATTGAGATTATTAATAAATTCGCCAGTTGCGGATAGTTTACATCAAAAGCGTGAGATAAGTTTTATCATCAAAAAACTAAGTGAGCTAGAAATAATAGTCTAAATACTGCAAATCAATGTAAAATCAACTGATGAAGTTTTCCCATACATGCATCGTAAACATTAACAAACGTTCAATTAAAAATATCACATGAGAAGCTAATAACGAAACGTCAAATGACCTGAACGAACTTTGAGATAAATTGCGAGTAGCAATCTATTTTTTTGATAAGAGTAAACAGACTCAATAAATACGAAACTGTATGATCTAGAAACATTGATGTGAAATATTCATCTTTCACCAGTTGAAAAAATCAGCTTGTTTCGGTGTGTCATACAGATTCATTCAATATAGTAAATCAAATATGTGCGCACGACATATTTTTTCAATTTTAACGGTAATTTTGATAGTTATTCATCAAATCGAGGCACCATCCTCTTCAGGAGGTGGTGCAGTAGCAAAATTACAACGCACGCCCGCAATGAGAGCAGCATCTTGTGACTTTGAAGTGTATCGAAGACGAACATCTTCAATATCATCAACTTCTGGATCGTCAATATATTCACGTGCTGCTAAAAAAGGAGAGCAACAAAGCTTAACGGAGGTGAATCTACACCCATCACGAACTAGAATTAATTTGAACGAAGCATCAGAAACAACATACAGCGGTGGAAATTTGAATCCTGCTCAACACGGAGTTTACGCACGGATAAGGAATGCATTTCTTCGTCACGCAGCGACTTTTACAGGTGGAATTGGTGTCGGTTTTGGTGTTAGTGTTGGTGTGAGCGCGATCAAAAATTTCACACATAAAAATAATTCTTCGGTTCTTTTCATTGAAATTGAAACAAATGCAAATAAAGAGATAGAAAATCCAATTTCAAATGAAGAGATAGAAATTGAAATATAGAAAAAATGTTCATTTTGTTGTAAAATTCATTTTATTAGAAAAAAAAATAAAGCATAAACTTTTATTTTGAAAAAAAAAACAACCTATTTCTGTTTTTTTTTCATATATTGGTGTCAAAGCTGAATTTTCGTGATCCTATGATAGTTTAAACTGTTTATGGTTACAAAAGGGGACTATTTTACAACAATACTTTTGCGTTGCAAATGTAGAAAAGTTCGTATTGTGAATGTAAGACTTTTTATTTTTATCGAAATTCAGTATACATTGACTTGTGAAATCATATTCAAAACAGAAAAAAACAGAAACATAATGTTTTCGTTCGAAATTGGAATCAATTATGAATTAGAAAGGAGAATCGGATTGTCACACTGGAAGAAGGTCATTGCAGTTTGTATATATGTTACATTCGCAGTTGTGTTGTTGGTATTTAGTGTGAATTGGTTTTTAACAAGCAATGAAACAACAACAAACGTTATCACAACAACAGTTCCAGATATTTCGACAAGCATTGGTACGACAGCAAGCACTGGTGTGGCAACAAGCACAGCGATAGTCCCAACAACCGGTGAGCATACAACATGTGTCGATGACGATTGTATCCAAAATACAATTATACCACTAAAATGAAACCAACAGAGTCAATAAAATGTGTTAAAATGTAATGTTGCGTATTCAATTTAAATTTGTTTTTGTTTATTTTCTCTCTGTTGAGGAAGATATATAGCTAAAATGATTTATTGGAAGGAAAAGTAACAAAACGATATCTGAAAATAAATCATTCTTTTGTTCACATACACACATTTTCTAATCATTGAACAAATTTGAATGCGAAAAACATGTCAAAACGAAATGAAAATTTTTATTTTTCTGAGAAAAAGTAGCCTTAGTCCTTTCGATTTTTATTTAAAAATAGTCAGTTTAATTCAGAGAGTTGTGATGATCAAATGGGTCCGAAAAAATCAAAACTAACAATTAAAATGAAGTTGCGTAATGGAAAGAATTATTATCGCGAAGAGAGTCAATCAATGCAAAATGATTCTGGAAGGAGTGATTTTCAAGTGGCTCCAAGTGGTGAAACAAGTGAGATAGTGGTGGTTCCATTTGCTGAAGGAGAAAGTTTACCAACATTTGGAACATCATATGAGCGTCGAATGATTCCACAGTACACCAATAGTTTCACAGATGCTCCATTTGATGAAGAAGAAACAATGCAAGAACCCGAAACATCATACCCACGTCAAATAATCATACAGTTCATGAATGGATTTATGTGTATCATTCGTTTGCTACCATCAATTTTAGGTGTGATTGGTGGAATCAATGTGCTGATTGATTATTTTTTTCAATCAGACATAGAAGTGTACGAAATCGCTGTCCATCTCGTTTCACACCGCGGATGGTTGCATAATTACTTATACGGACCTCAAGAAGATGTACAGAAAACCGTTGTACATCCAGTTTCAAACCGTAAATGGTGGTAATAATTTAAAAAAAATGCAAAATAAAGTGAAAAATTAAAATGAAAAAAAAATCGCATATTTTTTTCAGTTGATTTGATTTTTTTTTCCAGGTGATTCGATTGAATGTTCACATATATACATGTCCATTATTTGCAAAAAAATATACGGAAATAATTAGGGTATATGTTTCACGTAACTTATGCAGTGTACAATCTCTCTTTGGATATTTTGGTTCGCCGATTGCATTCGTGAACGAGTTTTTTTCATGTGGATTTTGTGAGCTACCATTTTTTTACGGGCATTCCATTGACACAATTTATGTTTACACTAAAAATATGCGGAAATATTCACATTTAATTGTTACATTCTAATTAATTTTTATTTAATTAGGGCAGATGTATCACGTAATCTTGTTCATTTCGTCCATACAAGTTTTTTAATTAGAGGCGTGGCCACACCCATTAAAAAACCGGTATGGACGAAATGAACAAGATTATACTACTCCAGTTAGCTCGAATTACCAGTTAGCTCGAATTACCAGTTAGCTCGAGCTAAGTGGTATTACCAGTTAGCTCGAGCTAAGTGGTATTATCAGTTAGCTCGGATTACCACTTAGCTCGGATTACCAGTTAGCTCGAGCTAAGTGGTATTACCAGTTAGCTCAGATTACCAGTTAGCTAGCTAACTGGTAATACCACTTAGCTCCCGAACATTTTCACCCGCAACTTTTCTGGATAACATTTTCGCTCTCAACTGTTCAAGTATTAACTGAATTGTGTAATCTACTGAAAATCGATCATTTCAAATCAACCGCCTATCATCATCAAACAATGGGGGGTATAGAAAGAAACCATTGACTTCTGAACGAATACCTCAGAGCATATTTAAAAGGAAATCTAGAAGACTGGGAAATATACCTTAAATATTTTGCATTCTGTTACAACACGACACAGAGCACGACAAATGATACAAAATATAGCCCATTCGAACTAGTTTTCGGAAGAACAATAAGTTTTCCAAATGAAATTGTATCGGGTAAGATAGACTCAGTATACAATATAGACAACTATTGTGAAGAATTAAAATTTAGACTACAGACCGCACACAGGGAAACAAAAACCATAATAGAAAAGATTAAACAAAGAAACAAAGAAACAAACAATACTATGACAGAACTCTGAACGAAATTAGATTCAAAATAGGAGATAGGGTAAAAATTAAAAACGAACCATATGATAAACACAGCTATATTTTTAGCGGCCCTTTTATCATAGAAAAAGTAGAAGACGAAAATCATACGAAATACATAAAAATAGAGTATCAAAATATAACTAAGAAAAACCATTAGACATAAGCATTTGATTTCATTTTTTTTCTCAATTAATTCAACACAAAAAAAAAAAAAAAAATTAATTAATTAAGCAAATTCATTCAATTAATAAAAATATATTACAATTTTATATTCAAATATCATAATCAAAAATTTGTTTTTATACACTTTTTTTCAAATCATTAACATTCAAACCTTGAGAAAATAAGAAAAATACTTAATTACATTATATACTATATTTGATAACAAGAAGAAAAAAAAAAGCAAAATAAAAATAGTAAAATTTTCAAAAAATGTTGAGTTCAATAAATCCTTATGAAAAAATGGAGAAAATGTAAAATCATACAACCGAATAATCCATATTTTAATCTAAGAAAAAAAAAAGACTAGCTAACTAAAAGAAAAAAAAAAATTGTGATAATGATTTATGTAAAAAGAAAGGAGATGTAATGCGGTAACGCATGCGCATGAACAATAAAGCACGAATAATAAAGGCAGTTGCAAGTTGAACTCACCCAACAACAGTCGTGTTTATATTGTACGCTCTAGGTAATGTGAAAGTAAGAGGCATGTAGAGTGAAAACATAATTATTAATTATACATGGCGAGTTTTGTTTTAATCCCAAAGAACACAATAAGAAATTAGAAAAAAAAAACATAAAAATAAGTGCATAAAAGATATATCAATATTCAAATCAATTTAAAATAAGTAAATAAAAATAAGAATGAGAAAAAAAAAGTGAATAACAAAAGAACATTATAAACACAAAGAAGTGAAAATAAAAAGAGAGCGAATAAGAATACAACAAACGCGAATCACAAAACAAAAAAAAAAAAAGAGAAAAAAAACAAATCGTGAATTAGACAAATCAATAGAGAAAATTTTTCTTTGTCTTACATCAAATGAACTACACATATTATATATATGTTTACAAAATTCAATAATTTCAAGGTTAGAAAAAGGTCGACCGCGGAACAAATTTTAAAATAAAATCATAATTCGAACATTTAAGTGAATATAGACAAGTGAAAACAGAAAACGTACAATCAATAATGCAAACATAAGCATATGACAAATGCAAAATGCAAGAAAGTCAAATACTAAGAAACATGATATGGCAATGAAAGAAAAAGAATGAAATGTGAAATAAAACGAACGATAAACAATGCTCGATATAAAGCGTACCATCGCAGTGTTTGTTAAAAGTGCATAAAACAGCAAAACAAAAGAAAAAGAAAAAAAAAAACCGTAATTGTTGTGATAAAAGAACAGTTACAAATTCAAAAATTCAAAAGCACAAACAATGAAAAGAAATGCCATCTAGTGAAAAATAAAGAAAAGTAGACAAGAATAAATGAAATAAAACTTTTAAGACAATGACAATAGTGAGAAACAAGTGCATTAGGTCGGAATAAAATAACAAATATGTAACTATGTAACGATAGGGTTGACTGAAAATTTTTTTTTATTTTTTTTCAAAGCATGGGTGCATTAGAAACAATTTAAACAATTAAATTCAACAAATAAGAAATGAATAAATAAAATAATGTGGTAAATTCTAAAAATAAAGTAAAAATGGAAGAATTAAACAACATTCTCAATAGATTAGATATAATTCAAAATCAAGTGAGAAATTCCGGAATAATTGTGTCACGATTATACGAAGAACTAGTGAACGAGACAAATTTAAATAAGAAACGTGAATTATTAGAAGAATTAATTATTCAGAAAAGCAAATTTATCACGTATCAAGCAGAAGTGGCTGAAACAATGATTTTTTTTTGGGGAATTTTTACAAAACGAATTAATTAACAGAGAATCAATAAGTGAACAAAATTAAATGAAATGCTTAAACAAAATTAAAGTCAATGAATAGTAAAGCCAAATAGAAACAATGGGAAATTTTTTAGAAAGATTATTAAATATGCACACTCATTTTCCAATTGGAAATATTTCCAACCTCGTGTTATAAACTATATGTTTACAGCAAATACAGCAAAATGTCCAACATTCGTTGGAATGTATCAAATTACTGTCATTGTTGTACGTAGTAGATTTTTCATTGTTCATTTGCTGTTATCACAAATACAGCAGCAAATGAACAGTTGTATATGTTCTACGTACAACAATGAGAGTAAGTTGACACATTCCAACGAATGTTGGACATTTTGCTGTATTTGCTGTAAACATATATTTTACAACATAAGACTGGAAATATTTCCAATTGGAAAATGAGTGTGTGGCAATGGTCGCAATAACTGGCTATGAAGTTGAACAAAATACATCGAACCACCAAAAATTCAAATAGCAGCAAAAGAAGAAACCTACGACACAACGGATATTTTACTTTGCATCGGACTTACACTTATCTTTGGAGTATCAGTCATCATCTTACGAGAAATTTGTAAAAGAAACAATCAACAATCAATCACCCAGGAAATACCATTACAACACATGCCAACAAATCAGCAACCAACAATTCGCAGAGATCAATAAATCATGTTAAATAAAAAACATCCAAGGTATGATAAATAAAAACTAAGAAATGACATCGAATTTTGATCAGGCAGTTTATGACAAGTTTAAAGAGAATTTTATTAGAAGATACAACCATATGATAAAAGTAGGAAGTTAACCACGAATAAACAATTACTAAAAGGATACAAGATAGATATAGTTAATGCATACAACGAAACAGTCAGATATTGTGAAAAATTTAATACCAAATTAAGTCGAGTAGATCAAGAGAATTTAGAAGCAAATACAGAGCAATTGTTAAGAAAATTAAAATACGCATTGCAGATTTTAAAACTTACATATGAATGGTCAGATTATCTATTTGACGAAATATTGATTGATGAAATTATTGAACAAGAAGAAAGCATTTCGAGTGGAAGTGACTCACAAGAACATAAGACAGTCAACGAACAAAACATACGAAAGACTAGTGACAGAATAAACGAAGACCAAAACAGTACAAACATGGCCCAAAGTAAGGCAGAATTTCTTAAATTGGCAGCACCAATAATAAACTACAAATACAATGGTGATCCATTAAAATTAGAAATTTTCATAGCAGATATTGAGCTAGTAGACGATATTGCAGAAGAACAAAATAAAACAACATGCTTCAAATTTATTAAAGCTAAATTAGAGGGTAAAGCACTAGAATGCTTACCTACCAACACAGATACAATTCAAAAAATTATTGATGCATTGAAAAATGAAGTACATCCAGAAACGCCAGAAGTGGTTGAAAGCAAAATGTTGGGATTACGGCTTGAAAAGGGTAATTTCTCAAAGTTCATCGAACAAGCAGAAAAATTAGCTGAAGCATACACCAGAAGCCTTGTTAAGGAAGGTGATTCAAAGGAAAAAGCAAAGAAAGCGACAATAAAGAAAACTGTTGAGATATGTAGAAATCTTGCTCGTTTGGATGTAGTAAAATCAGTTCTATCATCCACTTCCTTCACAAGCCCATCAGAAGTATTGGCAACATTCAATACTCAAAGCGACATAGCTCGGAAAGAGCAACGGGAGATCGAAAACCTCAGAAACAGGGGTCAAAACAATAACAAAAATTTCAACAATAAGAAATATGCCAATAAAAACAATCGGAACGTTAATAAAACTGCAGATGAAATTTTAACAACGGCCAAAACAACAATGGAAATTCCAGAAATACAAATAATAATAATAACAACAATAACAATCACCGAAATAACGGAAACAACAGTGGAAACTTCAGAAATAATAACAATAACAATAACACAAGAAACAACAACAATAACAACAACAACTACCGCCAGCGAGAACATACCATTAGAGTAGTCACGGGAAACCAGCCAGGCCCGTCGACTGGCGGGCAACAAGTACAAAATCTGACAGAACAGATGTACCACCTACCACTGAATTAGACAGGAAAATCTTACAAGTAAACAACGACTTTTCTGATTTCATCTCAGTAACAAGCCCCGTAGCAAACAAAAACATTCTATTTTTAGTTGATACACAAGCAGATATTCGTGTCATCAAAGAATCAGTTTTAAATCAGGACGCGAATATAGACAAAAATGACATAATTTCGATGAAAGGTATTACAAGGGAACGACAATATTCAATTGGTTCCATAAAAATGTCGGTAATTTTCGAACATCTATCAATCGAACATATATTTCATGTAGTGAGGGAGGAATTTCCAATGCCTACACACGGAATAATTGGGAAGGATTTCGCGAAGAAACATAAGTGTCAGATAGAGCGAAGCATGCATTACAGCTTTTCACTTGAAATCCATTATAAATACGGAGCGTGCAAATATGAATCCTCACTCTTCGATTTTAGTCGATCTGTAGGAGTTGACACCATTTTTACAAGCTCCAGTTGATAGAATTCGCACAAAGTATGTATTTGATAAACCATACGGCTTAATCCAAAATGTTGAAGACATACCAGAAGCGACTGAAATCAACCACACTGACAGCTGGTTCACGGAAGCATCTGTTAACAATAAAGGTTTTGGATACGGCATGTTCAATGCTAACAGAACTGAATACTGCGGTTATTTGGGCAACACGACAAATATTGTGCAGGCTGAGTTGGCTGCCATTTTAAATTGTTGCATTGAAGTGGTGAAAGACGAACTCAGCTATACTCCAGTTAGAATATACACTAGCAGCTCTCATGCATTGAAAATGCTGGGAAGTCATGCAGTGGACTCGGAACTGGTGCTAAACAGAACTGGGTTAACAGTACTGAACTGGGTTGGAGAGGCCACAATGGTTGCTCTATTGCGCGAGAATTTGCAATCTCACCAAGCGTTAAATTGGCAACTAAACTGCTCAGACTAAACAAACTTAGATTGAGCTATACAATTGGGATCCTCACAGGTCATATTAGGCTAAATGCGTATCTTAAGCGCATACACGTGAGAGATGATCCTGATTGCGAAATTTGTGTAAGAGATGTGGAAACTTCTATTCATTTTCTCTGCAAATGTAAAGGGCTATCAGCACTTCGGTGTTCAATTTACGAATGCGATGACGCTTTGATGATGATCTGGAAGTCGGCTTGAATTCGGTTTTGCTTCCCATTGCTCTCATAGACTGTGTTCTCCTTGTTTGAGCAAGTGAAGACAAAGCTGTTTCAATTAGATTATTTGTTAACAAAACCAGAATGAAAACAATGCATGTTAATAAATAAAGTAGCAACATTTTTAGAGTAAATAATAGGTGAACCAGTGTAATAATCACAAATTGGAACGATGAAATGTCCACAAATATTTTTCATATGAAATTTTATACAATTGCTTTTAGGTCACGCAATTGCGCAATTACTTCATTTATTTCTCCTTCTTCAATTGCATTGCCTTCAATCTGTGATGATAGAAGTAATCTCAATCTGTCGCAAAGTTTATTTGGATTTTGTAAACATGTTCTATTGATATTGTTGTTATTATTTATTGCAAGAGTTGAATAACTTTTGATAGCTGAATGGAATTGTTTTGCATCATTTTTTGCTCTCGATAGATTTCGAAGAGAAACACTTTCTGTCATTGTTTTCGATTCATTTGTAGATGGAGAGATGTAACGCAATGAATGCGTTAACGCAACGATATATTTCGATATTTCAAATATTTTTTGAATATATCTATCGATATTTCATAGTATGCATACAAAATAAAATCAGTACAATTGATTGATTCAAATAAAACAATAAAATTCATTAAGAACATTCACTAACCTCTTTTCCACTGCCAATATGTCGTCGAACAGTACAATTCCATGTTTTCATACCAGGGTCTACACCGATTTCATACACGAAATATCCATCCAAATATCGTTGTTTCACAATTCTATCATCGATCAATTGCTGTAGTTGATTTCGCGATACGTTGTACAAAACCGATGCGGCAATTCCATCGCTGTAAATAGTACACCGGAATTCTTTCTTTCCCTTCACAACACGTTCGATCTTTGGCAAATTGAATATTTCGTTGAAATAATGTTCTTTGTTTGCTGTAACATGGCCAACCATATCCTTAGCTTGAAGGTCAGGCACTTTCGGGAGAATTTTCAATTCGGCCATCATGCGATAAAGAACATCACCTTCAATTTGAATGTAATTGCGCATATGTGAACCAATCGGTATGACTGACAAATTTTTGATTTTTGGAATTTGTATTTCATTGGTGCAACCGAAATATGGAATTCTTCGATTTGGCGCTGCATGTGCAACCACATTGGCAATGATTCAAACCAATTGTATTTTGTGTCTCTTATATTTATTTAGAGTCTAAATAAATATTGATTGAAATTCTTTCGATATCGCCCCAAACCCAATTCATGTTCCAGAATAGACCCAAAATAGACGCTTTACGCCATTTTTGTCAAAGGAAACTCATGTTCTTTTGCGAAAAAAATATAGGTCGTCGAATGTTAAAGAGTCGGTTCCATTGTTTGTTTGGTCTTCAGATAATATTTTAGCTGGAAAATTACACTTTTGTATGGGAAAGTATCTAAAATGGCATTTTATGACGTTCGAAGATCCAATAAAACTATTATTATTTTGCCACAGACGTGTACACACATAGAAATAACTGTCAGTGTTTATGTATTAGTGATTCTTATTTGTGAATCTGAAACAGAATTCTTTTCACCACTACAAAAATTCTTTTTCGTGAAAACGAATTTTGGTTATGTTGTGTAAAAAATCAGCACGTAATTTTATATCTGAACTGTCACCCATATATATTTGACACAACATAACCAAAATTCGTTTTCACGAAAAAGAACTTTTGTAGTGGTGAAAAGAATTCTGTTTCAGATTCACAAATAAGAATCACTAATACATAGACACTGACAGTTATTTCTATGTGTGTACCTCTGCTATCTGGCTATCTGTTACTGGCAAATAGCTGCTATTACCAGCTCCTGGTGCTTGCGTACTTTTGTTACGTTCATTTACTGCGACCGACGCAGTGCTTGTGTTAACGAAACAATTCGTTTACCAGCGCACATTATGCTATTTTTGACTGGAAGAATCGGCTACAACGGACGAACGCAATGAAAATACGCAAGCACCAGCAGCTGGTAATAGCAGCTATTTGCCAGTAGCAGATAGCCAGATAGCAGAGGTACACGTCTGTTTTGCCAAAACAATTAGTTTTTGATTTTCTACTTTCGCTAAATGTATTTGTACTTTAACCGTAAATGGAGATGCTACAGTTCAAAACCTGTGGAAAATTCCTTACACAAAAGTAAAAATGCAATTTTGAGTATAATTTGTAAGTCATTTTCGGTTTACTTTAAACGGAGAAATAGATATTTCGCCTAATCATTTTATTTTGGTTTCAAAAACATATTTTCTCTACAAGTTTCCTTTCCAAGGAAAATGTCATAGTATGGGACTACTTTAGTTAGAGAGAAAGTTGTTTTGATCATGGAAAAACGTAAAACATGTTATTTTAAGATACAATGTAATGAATTCGTAACAAAAATTGGATAAATTTCATGTGTTGGATTTTCAGTGCGGAAAAGTTTATCTTGCGGATGTAAGACATCTTGTTCACCAAAAAAATCCATCTGAGATCCAAACAAACAATAGAACCGACTTTCCAGTTTTCGAAGACCTATATTTTTTCGCAAAAGAACATGAGTTACCTATGAGGAAAACGCCAAAAAATACCTATTTTGGGTACTTTCCCATACAAAAGTACCATTTTTCACCAAAAAACCATAGGTGTGCGATTTTGTACTAATTAGTGAATTTGTTAGTAGACTTGCAAAATTTTGTATGAAAATACTAACATTACTTAGTAGATCTACTAACAAATTTACTAATTAGTACTAAAATTTCACACCTATGCAAAAAACCCATCTAGGGATCGAACAAACAATGGAGTCGACATTCCATTGTTCGAAGACCTATATTTTTTTGCAAAAGAACATAAGTTTCCTTTGACGAAAATGCCGAAAAAACCCTATTTTGGACACTTTTCATGCAAAAATCATCATTTGCACTGGATATATCTCCATTTAACGGATCCACAAAGCGGGCATCATCCATGGCTCAAAATTTAATGGTTTCTATTCCTGAACTATCCAACTAATTCTGCATCATCAGATTTTTTTTGGGCTCGTTGGGAATGAGCTATCGTATTAACAAATTTTTGCGTGCAGCGTGCAGCGTACAGCGTACAGGGTATCACAATCTCACATTACGACGCTCTAAAAACTGGTTTTTCGTGTTCTCCTATGTTCAAAACACCGAAAAATAATATTTTTGGGTGCCCTTAATTTTTTGACCGATTACAATACTTTTACGCACAATATGTTGTGTGCGGAAAAGTAACAACAAATATAATAAAAACTTCTTATTTTTTCAGCTCAATACCATTTTGACCAGAATCTCCGCATTGCTGATATTCAGTGGAACTTGAACGTCAAATAGAACGTGCCAAAGTTGCAGAGGCTCTTGCAGATGCTGCCAACATTTCTTGTGACAAAGAAAAGAAGCGTGCAGATGCTGAGAAGGAACGTGCAGATGCAGCCGAAAAATGTGCATTTGCAGCCAATGAATGTGCAAAGGCTGCAGAAGATATTATGGCCGCCGAAAGGAAACGTGCAGAAGTTGCTGAAGTTCGATTAGCCAAGGCTGAGGAGATTGCCAACATGAACGTGAATCCGAACCGCAATAAAATTGTAAGTATTTAAGAGTAAAAAAGGATTGCCAAAGGAAATGGAAATGCAAGAGTGAGGCAAGAAAGATTGTAAATCCACAACAAATGCACCTGCAGAACTAAACATTTCATGTACTAACTCGTGCGACCATGAAACTGAAAAGTTTTCATGTTGGTACATGAAATGTAAATGTTACGTAAGAATTCAATCGCTCAAAGTCATCATAACTGATAAAAATGACGAAAATAAGGAATTAATTCAAATTGAGCTATCTCCAGAAATGAAATTTGATGCGAATTTTTCATCTAGTACATTTCTTCTCATCAGAACGAAGTATTCGATTTCTTGGTTTGACGGAAAAATGAAAAATAGTACACTTAAATAAAACCAAAATAGCGAAACGAAAAAAAAATTTTTTTTTTTTTTTAGCGTATACTGTGGCTTCGTTGATATATGTTTATAAAGCACACTCACACACACAGAGTCTCGTTACTACATTTCAGTTTGTGTGAATGTAGCTGAATTACAACATTTAAAATCGGTGTGTGTATCGCACCACAAGACGCGCAAAGCACCTCACATCAAAGCAAAGCACCTCTCTCTGTGTGAGTGTGCTTCACAAACATATATCAACGAAGCCACAGTATACGCGTAAATTGATACACATTTTACATTCACAGTCTTCACTTAGAACATTTAAAATTGATCAAAGTACCTGCTAGTACTTTTGACATTCGGTAGAGTCATTCAATAGTAAATAACCCCATGGTTGTAACATAAATTGAAGTCACATTTTTGTTGAATGGAAATTCATGTTGGAATTTTTAAGAAAACACTTTTCATGTAACATTATTTCTAATCCATTATTCTTGTCGATACATAAATTGTATTTATTTATATTTTTTTCTCTTTTTTTTTTACTTTGGTTTGATTCGATTTTACGTTTGGTATGCACAAAAATTTATAACGTTTTGACAGTTGAACGCATATTTTTCCATTTGATTTGACAGTAGCATATCTATTTCTATGTTCATTTCAAGTATACGAAAAAAAAATTGCGTTCCACTGTCTCGTTTCATGTCAAAATTAAATTCGTTTTTTTACCCTTTTGCTTCTGATGATAATATTTTGATTGTTGTTTTTTAGGTTCAGTGACTTTTTTTCCTCAACATAAATTGTCTGGTAACAAGAAATCTCATATTATTTTCAATTATATTTAGAATATTTTGAGAGATATTCATTTTGTTCGAATCAATTTAAAAAGTCATGAACAATGAAATATAAACAAAAAGTAAAAATCATAAGATACAATAGAATTCTAAAAAAGATAAATGTACAATTCGAATGAATTGTTGAGTGCAAGAAAATGGCTTTAAGAAAAATTTTTAAAATGACGTCAACATGCCTACAGGAAATTTAATTCTAGAAATTTCATCAGTCTGCAGTTTTTTTAAATATTACTATGGATTCTTTCAAGACGATATTTTTTGCTCTCGATCTTTCTTTCTTTCTTTCTTTTTCATATGGTTTGAAAGAATTTTTACTTGAATTGCACCACAGTAAATTTGCATGTTTTCTTTGCAATTATTCTCCAAAAAAAACATTTATTTTATTTATTTATTTATTACGAAACCTAAATTTATGTCAATATGTGTTCACTAGCAAGCTAGTAAACATGCTGGTCAAAGACCCAATGCGACATAAATTCCGCCCATGGTACGACTTTAGCAAAGAGAATACAATCAGGGGTGGGATGGTATTAAAGTGAAGCTTCAATACCAAGATTGGATCCGGAAAACCATGGTAAAACCGGCCTGCCTCTGGAGAGACAGGAGAAATACAATAATAAATTCACTTAAAATTAAATCACGTTAACAATGATGAATAAAGCAATGGAAATAACAAAAAAAAAAAAAAAAAAAAAAAAATAAAGTGTAAAGAAGAGAAAGGATAGAAGAGAGAGAAATAGCTTAAAACTAATTGGAAAAGAAATTGCACGACATACCACAGAGTGAATGAAGATTAGATTATATTTTTATATTATTGCACGGACCGTAGATGATTTTTTAACGCCTTTTTAAATGAAGCTAACGAATCATTGTTTCTAATTTCAACCGGTAAACTGTTCCAAAAATTAATTGCAGAGTAACTGAATGCACGTGTATCAAATGCGGTACGCGGATTGAAATTAACGCGAAGGTTGTCTGGATAACGCGACGAATTGTGAATTGAAGTGAGGTTAATAATATTGAAAAACCATCGAGAGACAATTACGGAAATACATTAAAATATTTGTACAAAACTTATTCAACTAGTCTTTCAAATAATGTAGAAATTCACGCGCAAAAACGAATGAAATCATTTTTTTTCAACATTTGTGAATTAAATGGAACAAAAGAGACAAAAGAAAAATACATTAATCATACAGTGAAATTCATGTTTGAATAGAAGTCTATTGTTCAGTAGGGTGTAGCAAAAATGCAAAAAAATAAAAAAAATTCAAAGCCCGGGGTCATAACCTTCGCAGTTTGAGCCCCCAAACAAGAATCAATCAGAAAATTTCTATAAAATCTACATTTGGATGTGCCGCGGGGTCTGTTCAAATTTAAAAGGGAATGCGCTCTAAAATGTACACCCAGAGGAATTTGACAGTCAATATTCCAACATTTGATTTCAAATGTAATATTTCCAACCAACGTTGTAATATTTACAACCATGGTTGGAATTCTATCATCACAGATTTGTTTGCACTAATAAACAAATCTGTGATGATAGAATTCCAACCATGGTTGTAAATATTACAACGTTCGTTGGAAATATGACATTTGAAATCAAATGTTGGAATATTGACTGTCAAATTCCTCTGGGTGTATGGAAAATTAAACAATTATCTTCAGATTTAAATTTTGTTGTGTGGACAACTGAATGAATTTAAACAAATACCTATTTTCACTATTTTTGAGGTCGCTAAATCTAAATCTGGTGTCAGAATAGACCTACTAGGTCCATGAAATGTACATGCCCTGCCTCCAAAATTCGTAAAAACGTGGATTTTTTGTATTTTTTTCATTTTCTAATGCTATGTAACTTCAATTGTAATTTTATGAGCAAGTCAAGTTCCAAAATGTTTTTCAACGAAATGAAAATAGAATAGAAAAATCAGACACTTAGAAGAGAGTCGCTAATTTGCGTGCTGTTAAGAGTGAATGTCAATAACAAGTGATTCGAATATGAATTGAGCTATGTATACTACGTTGAAGCTTTTTGACAAGTGGCGCGAACGAATATTATTTTGTATTGGTTACTATGATGAAGAGATGTGCTACGCACAGTTTAATTATCGTTTATTATGTTGAAACTTTGTCTTTTTCTTTTATCTCATTGTTTAACGGTATATATGGAAAGCCTGTAGCTGTCATTGAAAACATATTCATTTGGACATTCGAACTTTTTGAAATTTATGCATACATTTTAAATTAAATGTTATAACTTACAATAAATTGGTTTAACTTCTTTCAAAATGATTTGGTTCAGTTGACACCAATTCAAGAAATGAAACGTTAGAATAGTTGAATTTCAAATAAATCAATTTTGTGCGAATGGCACTGTACAGATACACTTGATATAAATTTTTCTGGTTTGGTTTGACTTGATGCATGTGATTGAAAGACTTGATAATTTCATTTTTTCTTAGGAAAACATAAGGGCTTTCGAGCTGTATAAAAATTTCTATAGAGTCAATGGTACCATCTATCATTTGGATGAAGTAATCTATAGACTTTGTAGTTACACTTTTAGTGGATTTGAAGACTTGATTTTTCCACGACATCTCGAAGCCAACTTTATACAGGGTGTTTGGTAATTGCGTTCAGATATTTTTACCATGTATTGCTGGGACCTAGAGGAGCAAAAAAGTATATGGGCACTTTTCTGGATTCGGCCATTTTAGGGGAGTTATGGGGATATGTACACTTCGGATCAAAATTTTCTGTGTTGGACTCGATGTTAGAAAAAAGGACACCCTGTTCATATCTATAGTTAATTATAGTTGATGGCTTGTTGGAAAGGTATTGAAAAATCAGGAAAAATCGATGAAAATCGTTAATTATCTCAAAAAAACGCCTACTTAACCTATCTTTTTCTCTTCATTAATCGAAAGAGCATCCTTTTTTAGGCCGATATGCAAATTTTCAGTACCTAAAATTTTCTAAGTTGGTCACAATCGTGACAGAGTTGAAGTGAACCGACCCATTTTTACTGTTCATTTTCATCTAAAATAGCGTTATCATTCTAATGGTCAACAGCATCATATTTTTCAACCGAAATTCATGATTTATGGCTTATTGGAAAGCTATTGACTATTCAATACAACAAATTATTGATGACAGTTCAGTGGAGGCGGTTTAATTTATTTTTATTTGACTAAAGTTAAATCGTTGATTTAGAGAAGTTGTTCAAAATGGCCACCGTTAACGGTGCGACAAGCTTCAATGCGACGATACATTGACCCATTAACTCGTTGAAATATTTTCGGCATATTCCGAATGGTTTCAAATGCACCAACTATCCTATCACGAAGCTGATCCACATTTTCTACTCGACATTTTCCTCAATTTCTTTCCAACAAGCCATCAACCATAATTTTCTGTTGCTAGATACGAACAGGGTGTCCTTTTTTCTAACATCGAGTCCAACACAGAAAATTTGGACCCGAAGGGTACATATCCCCATAACTCCCCTAAAATGGCCGAATCCAGAAAAGTGCCCATATACTTTTTTGCTCCTCTAGGTCCAAGCAATACATGGTAAAAATATCTGTACGTAATTACCAAACACCCTGTATAGTTGACTTTCTTCAATGTTCAGACCATATGCTTCACACAAACGCATTTGTTCTACAGTTAGCTTTCGTAATTTTGGTCTTTGGATTTGTGGATTTTTTGATGGCCAGTCATTTTCAATGTTTTGTGCAGCTGCTTTAATACTATAATTGTTTGAAATTTGTATTTCAACATCCACAGTGCAATTGAAAGATTTCTTCAATACGGTGCACCGATATTTGACTCAAATGGAAACATTGAATGACACCATAATGGGCCTGTATTCATAACAGAACTAGCATAGTGTCTCAAAATATGGACATTTATGGTGCATGCATTTTTGCCATAAAAATATTCAAATTTATCAGCGAATTCGCATAACATATTTTCCGCTTTTTGCACTTCAGTTTTTTTAATTTTTGCTTGACTCAAAATGTATGTGGCGTCACTTATTAAAACGAAATGTTTTATTAGTTCTTTTTTCAAAAGTCCATATAATGCAAATCTCAAATAATACCATAGCAATGAACAGTATTCATTGGCAGTATAGAAGTTTCGATCGAAGATTGAACGTGGTTTGTGCCGAATTTGTGTGGTTGGCTTCAAGCTGATAATTCGTTTGTTCAATTCGATGCGTTGTTCTGGTTTCAACGATTTAAATCGATAAATTTCACTCTCTTCATACTGAAGTTTTTTTGATCCAAGCCATATATCAAGAAGCAACTTCGTAACACTTAACAACGAGCCGTGCATGTAATCTATCGCAAAACTAGCAGCTAAATCAAAATCTTTGAATGCAATCATGCATGAGACACCTTTTATTCCCCTTAATTCAGCTGATGAATTTTGTCTCAAAACATCCATGCTAGCGGCTATAGCCATTTCATGTGTTCTCAATGTTTCGTCATTTTCACTTTTTAAAAAACGTACAAACGTTTTACCTGTTTTCGGATTTTTCACTCCATCCAAAATATCCAGATGATTTACAGTTTTGAATCTCTACACGAGCTGGTAAATCGCTTAAACAAAACATAATTGATGGGACAAAATGAAATAATTGCTTTTTATGCCACGCAAAAATACCTTTATGCAATTTTTGCATTTCCTCTGCAAAAGGAAGAACTATTGTTTGAATATCTGTTTTTTTTTTCGCCACAGTAGAGACCAACAATTAATATATTTTCTTTCCGAAATCTTAAATGTGGCGGCAGAAAATCTAAGATTATTTGGATTGGACAAAGTGTTGTTTTGGAAGAACTGAAAATTTTGACAATAATGTCATCCAAATATGTCTCAAATTTATGCATTATTTGTTGCTTTATATTTATGTAGATGAAATCAAAAAAATTAAGATAAATCAATAGTTTGTGTAATGCAATGTATAAAAAGGTAAATATTGTGGGAAATATTGGTGTTCGATTTGTGGTGTTGATAATGATGCTGCAGTTTTGGTTGTTGGTGCTGATGATACTGGTGCTGATGGTACTAGTACTGATAGTACTGGTGCACAGACCAGTTCATGTACTGAATAATTATTTGCTGATGAATTTAGTTGCTAAATTTATCTGCTAAATCGTTGCGTGATGCTTGCGTATTGTATCGACCGTACATTCGTCCAAGAGAATTGCACACAAAAAACGGTTGTAGCGCAAGCGTAAAACAATACGCAAGCGTCACGCAACGATTTAGCAGATAAATTTAGCAACTAAATTCATCAGCAAATAATTATTCAGTACATGAACTGGTCTGCTGGTGCAGATGGTTGTTCTGGTTTTAAATGAAAGAACAAACCAAAAAATAAATAAATCAATGTAAAAAAATAGAATTAGCCAAAACAATATCTGAATTTTTATATGTACTATGTTATTGTTCCATTGTTGAGCAATGCTGGTAAATTCAAATTCTTTACCACTTCATGGGAACAATTCTCTTTTGACCAGATGATTTTAATGAAATTAAGAAAAACATCGTACGTTGTGATGGAGTCACTGTTAGTGCCGAGAGAGAGAGAGAGAGAGAGAGAGATACTCATTGCCGCCCCGCCTTTTCAATGTTTACTAAATGACACTAAAATAAAATAAACAACGGTAAATTTTTGCGCCGATTGATTTTTATATACATTCGAGATTGACATTTATACGTACGCATTATAACGTTCTGGTGCTAAAAAATATATTTTCTGGCAACAATAAATTTTTTGAAAAACAATCGTCAGATTAATACTAATTTATAAGTTATCACATTTTGATAATGAGTATTTCGATTGACAATTGTATTGCAAATAATATTCTAGTCAACTCATTATGCTATTGCTATAGGATTTGCTATTTAATAGGTCCTATTAAATAGTATCTAGTATGTGCTATTAGCATACTATTATTATCAACTATCTTCTTGTTGCTGATGATGATGATAACGGTGATCTAGATAATGATAACCATGATGATGGTGATTGATAGTTGATGATTGGTGTTTGATTTTTGATGATAAATAATATTAGTATGCTAATAGCACATACTAGATACTATTTAATAGAACCTATCAAATAGCAAATACTATAGCAATAGCATAATGAGTTGACTGTAATATTCACAATTTTCTTGATTGCTTCAAATCAACAACAAATGCTGATGGAAGTTATATAAGTATATTGAGTTATATATGTTGTGTTGAGGGATGTGACAATAAATATACGGTTAAATCCTCAGCTTTTAAATCAATCCTCACGGACTACCAATATGCGCTGTAGAATATCCAGCTTTCAAAAGATTATTGGAACCGTACGTTAAATCTTTGGGAAAGAAATAAAACAAAGTATCAAATGTCAGAGGGCTGAAATCAAGAAAATGATCAAGAATGAAACCAAAAACAAAATGATATCGCTTATGATTGATATAGCAACAAGATATAATCGATTTGTACTTGGTGTTAGCATTGCATATATGCACGTGGATCAAATTATGTTCATACGATTGGATTACATGTATTGAAAGCATCTCATAATGCATTATATATCAAAGACTTAATCATAAAGATTCTCTCAGGCTAGGGGGAAAGAACTGAAACAAATGGTGCAAATACTGCAAATGAACGCCTATAAGTATATGCGTATTTGGGTGGTCCTCATAGAGCACAATCCAATTTCAAATACCGTAAATCCGCATCAAAATCGAAAAATTTGAAAAAAGGTTATGAAATTTGAATATTCGCGGTTTATTCGTAAAAAACTATAATAAACGCAGCAAACAACACAGATTCGTAGCAAAAAAAACCATCCAAATGATCGCATACGACGCACTTCACTCAAACAATGTGAGTAGAATGCGGCGGCAGAAACGACCGCATACGACGCATCTCACTCGAAGAAAGTGTGCAAAATAAGGCGGCAGCAAAGCATTCCGTTGCTGCTGCCGCATTCCACACACTTCGTTCGAGTGAGAGTGGAAGTTGCGTCTACTTATTCAATGGATCTGCTGCATATTCGAATTATTTGCTATAAATTTGAATCGATTTGAAAATTTGGTGTGTGTTTAGGAAATCCAGTTATATTCGAAATATTTCACCATATTTTATATTTATTTATTTTGATAAATTCCCCTCGCATTTTTGCACCTTTTTGGAATGAAAAATCATATTTTTTCGCAATTTAATGACCATGTATTATTTTATTTTGTTAGAAGAACTCAATTCAAACGTTATACAATCGATTAAAATCCATAAACAACAATATTATTGACTTAAGAGCAAAAAAATTGGCAAAAATCGATGAAATTTGAGTAATATATATTCACATACTTTTCATTCTCGAAATATTTATACAGACGGCCATAAAATCTTAAATTTATGGCTTGATACACATTTTCATAAACATTTCGATCATTTTTAAACATATCTGAAGCCAGTGCAACCGATATAAACTGCGATTGATTAACTTTGTTTGTTTTTTTTTTCTGTTCAATTTTCATTTGTTTGAATAAATCTATTGGGATTTACAGGCAAGCGTTTTGTTTGCATTCAAGTGCAGAATTTCGTCGCCAAATTGAAACAATCTCATGCAAATGAGACATGTTTTTCTGATTTTGCATGTTGCTCTGATTTGATTCAGTTCGATTTTAACTCTTTTCGAATGAAGATCATATTTTGACTGAAGAAAATGACTGCGCCGCCAGAAAAACTTCGTTCTGACAGTGAATTATATTTAGTTGGTTACGAACAGCATCAGATAGTGGGCTCAAAACTACCGTCAAATCGACAAGCTCTTTCAGTTTATTCATATAATACGAGAACAGCAAAATATGATACAAATGAAAGCATAAGATTGGTTATAGATGAGGTGAAAATTTTTTGGGAAAAAGCTAGAATCCCAACGTCACGCGATAGCTACATAAAGACTAAATTAAATAAATTAATTGAAGAATGGAGAGCATTGAAAAAAGTGACCAAACCGAATCTACAACATTCGCAAAGAGAGCAAATATTCATCGACAAACTTGATGATTTATTCGATATCGCAAGCGTCGATGCATTGAATATATTGAAAGGGAACGATAGAGAGTTTTTGGTTGCACAAAGACAAAAAGGTCGTGTTGGTCATTTAGCTGGCGTAGATAGAGAAGGCGAGAAAAAAGAGCTAAAAAGATTAAAACGTATTGAACAGGAGGAAGAGCGCAAAAGAAAGCATACGATTCAATCCAAGCAACATTGTAAATAACAATGAAAATAATATTTGAATGAATAAATAAATATTAATCGTTTGTCGAACACATTTGTAGTTGCCAAAGGAAAGTTAAGTGATCGTTCAAGCAGTAGTGAAGGTGCGAAAACATCAGGTTCAGAATACGTTCAGCCAGTAACAATAAATAAACGAAAGAAAAGGAAGATGTTTTTTTTTTCTCCAAGATTAGTTGCTGCACTTGACCAATGCAAAATTTCCGATAGAAATATGCTATTCATTTGATATCAGCAATTGCAATTTCACTTGGATTATCAATTGATGATCTTGTTCTCAATCGAACGAATTTGAATCGATACAGAAAACAAAATAGGAAAGAAATTGCAACCGAAATTCAAACAAACTATCATGTAATGGACTTATTCAGTGCGCTAATACTAATTTAGTATATTCATGAATTTACATAAATTTTTCCTCATTTCATTTCATTGCAGTTATCTTGTGAAAATGGTTTGGTCATTCATTTCGATGGCAAAATAATGCCGAAATTGACGGGAAAGAATCAAGTTGATCGTCTTCCAGTTATGGCTACACAGCTTGGAAGTGAGCAATTACTCGGTGTACCCAGTCTTAAAACTAGCACTGGCCAAGCAATAGCAACAGTTTTCGAACAACTCACCACTTGGAAAATTAAAGACATGGTACAAGCCTTTTGTTTTGACACAACTGCTTCCAATACTGGAGCTACAAAAGGAGCTGGAGTTATTTTAGAAAAAATGATTGGAAGAAAAATTCTTTTCTTCCCATGTCTAAAACATATTTCAGAACTGATACTTAAAGATGTTTTTGCGTTGAAAGCTGAGCCAGTTCCAAGTGGTCCAAACGTATAAATTTTCGATCGGTTTACAAAATCACGGCATTCGTTGGACAAAACAAAATTTATTCCTGGTATAAAGGATTAAATATATGAAAAATGGAGCTATTGATAAAACCAAAATATTCTGTTTAAATGAAATTAACGCCAAACAACCAAGAGATGATTACAAAGAACTATTAAAATTGACAATTCTCTTTCTTGGTGGCGATATTCCAAATGGATCGAACTTTGCACTACCTGGACCAATTCATCATGCCAGATGGATGGCCAAAGCAATATATTCATTGAAAATTTTCATGTTCCGCGATCAATTCAAATTATCAAAGCGAGAGTTAAACGGTATTCGTGATGTTTGTCATTTTTTGGTAATATGGTACGTTGAAAAATGGTTCGCGTGCAAATATTCTATAAAGGTACCTGAAAATGATTTGAATTTCATAAAGCGATCAATAGAATACGCACGAATTGATAAAGATGTTTCAAGTAATTTGACATTGGAACCGATGAATAAAAAGTGGCATGGGTAAACGTTCTCCTATTGACTTGAAAATTTGCATGCATGTTTTTTAGACCTAGTCTCATCATTCTAGCTTGTGTCCGGTACACACAAATTAAGTGGAGGTGCATATTCCACTTTTTATGGTAGCTAAAGCAGAGCTACTTGAAAGTTACATACATTTGACTTCATTGGGTAGCTAAAGCTGAGCTACTTAAAATGAATGTTTGAGGTAGCTCCATTGACAGTATTATTAATATGTACGTAAGTGGAGCTACCTCAAACAATAGATTTGGGTAGCTCTGTTATAGTTACCACACAAAGTAGAATTTGCACCTCCATTTAATTTGTGTGTATATTTTTTGAACATGTGCTCTATGGGGACCACCCTACGTGCACATTAATTCACGAACATGCTTCATAGTGTACGTCTCCACTATCTTTTTCAGACGTTCCAATTGTCCATCCTGCAGCCCTGATTTATTATTGATATCACAATTAGCAAACCAATTTTGAATAGTCTTCATTCTTGGTAAGTGATTATTGAATTCTTTTTGGATAAATGAATATTCAGTCCGCGCTGTGAGAAACTAGGCCGATACAAAAGCGCTATATTTTCTCGAGATATTTGGTGCCTGCTTGGTTTCCATGGTGTAATATGCGAAACAGGTCATCACTTTCGAATTCCTAGTAAATAAATGTAAGACAATTCCCAGAAACGGTTATAAGTGAGTTTCATCCTTCATTTATACTTGTCCATCAGTGCGACCAGGACTTCTTTCTATGGATAAATTCAATAAAGTTACATAGTTTACCTATAGCTCTTCGTCTAATAGCGATTTGGTTTTCATTTCTGATAATGTTGCGTTCAGCTTCTGTTTCACTTTCTTTTGTACTTTCTTCAATTTTTTGCGTAGCTCTTTGATTTGAGAAATCTCATAGAAATACATATGAACAGTTGCAAGGAAAAATGTTATGTGGAAAAGTTCTGTGGAAAAATGTTATTATTCAGTGTATTCAACATACAAAAAACAATAAAAAATACATTGAATAATAACATTTTTCAACGGAACTTTTCCACATAACATTTTTCCTCGCAACTGTTCATATGTATTTCTATGCACACATTTTTTTTATTAATAAAAGAAAAAACAAAAATGGCTGTCAAACAAAGACTTAAAATCCTTAAAATTACTTACCAGCATATATGGGCAAGGTGAAAAATCTCAGGGGGGGGGGGGGATAATTTCTGAATTAGAAAAGTGAAGAGCAAAAAAAGGTCTTCGATTTTGAATAATCAATTTCACAAAATCAAAGACCAATTTGCTACAAAAATTTAAGGGGGGGCCTCTCAGAAAATTTCAGATGGGGGGTAAAACCCAAATACCCTCCCCCTTGCCCATGTATGCTTACCAGTTTACGTTCGCGTTTGTTCAAAAAATTTTCTACCACGTATTCGTTTTCGCTGGCGTTACTAGCATCAAATTTCGACATCTTGACACTTTTTCAACTTTTTATGTTTTCATGTTTTTATGCTCCTTATGGAATAATAATTTGTATAAGATTCACGGAGAGTTGGAATTCACAAGAATATAAAAATACTGTTGCGTGCTGTTGCAATAGTCGTGTTCGGTACCAAAATGACAAAAAGAACGCAGAAACATACATCAATACATTCACATTATTTATTGAATTCGGTGAAGCATGCTCTGTGTGAGTGTTATACTTCATTCGGAATCGCACTAGGCGGCGCTATGAATAGAGTGCGTTCGAATATTCTAAATTTTGAGTATGACAGCAACATAAGAATTATCCGTCTTTGATTTCCAAGGTGATTTACAATTTGTTTGTAAACGAAGGATGCAATGCTAGTTCGTATTGCTCTGCTTTATAATATTTGCTGAAAAAATAACTGTAAAAGGGACAATTTTTCAATATGAATGCAATAAAGGAAGAGACAGACATTGAAATGTCCAACAAAACCTTTGTATTAGATGAGATCAAATACGAATTGTGTGATATCATTGATTCAGAGATGGACTTGATAATCGAAAACGCATATA
Organism: Resseliella maxima; assembly: GCA_029041755.1. NCBI lineage: Eukaryota > Metazoa > Arthropoda > Insecta > Diptera > Cecidomyiidae > Resseliella > Resseliella maxima. Next base: position 24,515 of record JAQOWM010000209.1, on the reverse strand, counting down.
CCGTGGCAAATGAAGAAATAATCCAATCATGTGGCATGCTGCTGTGGGTCTAGTCGCAAAAAAATATGCCGAATTTAGGAACATATAGGTTCAGAAAACTCGTAATTGTTTATCGAGGCTGGAATGCTTGTACACTTGAACTTCTTAGCAAACGAAACATCTATCCGACATTCGCTGGCTTTGATTTTGAGCAACCAGATCACAATATTACTTGGAATCAATTAAAGCAACGTTTTTCGAATGCTTTAAATTTCGTCAAGGCTTTGAATGAATTGCTAAATCCAAATTCAACGGATCAATATGTCAAAATGATTTATACGACTCTGCAAAACTGTTTCAAAAGTATAAGACGTCCGACCGCCGCAACACGAGAACAGCAGTATGCTGCCATTGCTTTGCCAATAGTTGCCGGATGTCAAATGGAAGAAATGATCATAAATTACTTTCCGAACTTCTACTCTTCCGTCTTTGATATGAATGGCACCTATTAAAATTGAATTTTCAATGCGATGGCAGGCTGCATAATTTATGCTCATATAATTCAGTTTGATTACAACTGCCAATTTACGAAAGAAAAACCATATACAAAATGAATGAGTAACATTTATCTTTTATCATTTTACTATTGATTTCTATTTATTAAATTCTTGAAAAATGAAGAAAAATACAGAGGAATCAACATTTTGGCAAATAAAACACAAAAGAAAAACCAAAATAATCGGCCTTTGTCACAATTTTTGAATTGAATAAAATGAAAATGACTAAATTACTAAAAAAAAAAAAAAAAAAAAAAAAAAATAATTTTAGATAAGGCAGGAGAGCTAGTGATTGGTAGAAAAAATGTATTGAAGCGTTGGAAAGAATATTTCCAGGAACTTTTGAATGTTGAAAACGTGACAGTAATGAATGAGAGCAAGATTGTAACTGTGAATGAAGTGCAAATGGAAAGAATAAGTATAGAAGAGATAGAATTGGCAGTTAGAAAACTGAGCTGGGGCAAAGCAGCAGGGGTAGATGAAATTAGGAATGAATATTTGATTTGCAGTGGAGCAGTAGGTGTTCGTTGGTTATATCGTTTGTTTAATCTGGCGTGGGATTCATCAGTGGTGCCGAAAGAATGGGGTGGAGCGGTTATCTCACCCCTCAATAAGAAAGGAAGTAATAGGGATTGCAACAACTACCGTGGAATTTCTCTATTGAGCGTTGTCGGAAAAGTTTATAGTGCAATTTTAGAAAAACGAACCAGAGCTATTGTCGAATCGCTCTTGGATGAAAACCAAGCAGGCTTTAGACCGATGCGCGGATGTCAAGATCAAATTTTTTGAATGAGACAACTAATAGAGAAATTCCATGAGAGAAACAAGGACATGTATGTGTGTTTCGTAGACTTACAAAAGGCGTATGATTGTATACCGAGAGCTAATTTGTGGTCAGTACTGAATGAATATAAGAGTTTGTACAGATGTAGCGAAGCGGCGGTGAGAGTGGATGGAGAGTTGAGTGAATGGTTTGAAGTGCGAAATGGTCTCCGACAGGGTTGTACAATTTCACCGCTTTTATTTATTATTTATATGGATAAGTTGATCAAGGCAGCTAAGTTGAGGGGTAACGTAGTACTGGGGGGAAATATTATTTCTGCTCTAGCATACGCAGATGATCTAGTGCTGTTTGGTGGTTCGGAACGAGAACTTCAAAACAGCATTAGCGACTTAGAAACGGCATGTACGAACTTCGGAATGACCATTAGCAGTTCAAAGACACAGGTTATGCATATAGGGAAAAATCGGAAACAGATCAATTGTGTGCTGGATGGTGGTGTGCTTGAACAGGTGTCTCAATTCAAATATCTAGGCTGCATCTTCTCTGAGGATGGTAAACTGGATGGGGAATTTGAGCAGCGTAGAGTAAATGGTAACAAGGTTGTTGCACAGCTTAGATCGCATGTTTTTAATAAGCGCGAATTGAGTAAAGAGACGAAGTTGATGATTCATGGGTCAATCTTCAGACCAACTATCACGTATGGAAGCGAGAGCTGGGTCGATTCCAACAATTTAATTCATGATTTAGAAGTGGCTGATATGAAAATTTTGCGTATGATTTCGGGTGTATCGCGTAGGGACCAATGGGAGAACAGAATTAGGAATGAGAAAATACGTGAGGATTTGAATGTGGATTCGATGGATGAAGTAGCAAGGAAGTCAAGATTGAGATGGTTTGGGCATGTACAACGTATGAATGAGTGTCGTTTGCCAAAGTTAATTTTGAATGCTGAAGTGAATGCGCCGAGAAAGAGAGGCAGACCACGTAGACGATATTTAGATTCGGTGAAGAATGATCTGATTGAAAGAGGGTATGGCTGGAATAGGGAAACTCAAGACCTGGCTCTCGACAGAGCATGCTGGAGAAGAATTGTTAGAGGGCTACCATTACTAGACAGACCAGACGCTGAAGGGCATTAATGGTCTATAAATGATTGTTGTTGTTGTTGATTTCGAAGGTCAATCAATTAAATGTTTTTTTTTTTGGTTGTGTGTTGTTGTTCATGTATTTACATTTGTGTCACATTTTGCATTTGACACATTTCATTCCATGATGCACAAATACAGCGTAATCTCTCACGCTGATTGTCTATCTCATTTTATAAGATGTGTGGCAAAATATTTGTGATTGCGAAAAACAAGAAATTGTTAATTATCAAAATTGTTGTATCATTTTTTTAAGGCGAAACTATTTACCGGCGTGATTTTTGGAAGCCGAAAAAGCAAACCAATATGCAGTCAAATATGGAATACTGTTCCAAGTTGCGCTTCATTTTGTCTCGTTGGAAGAAGAAATGAAAACAGACGAAGAAAAGGATAGAAAGGGAGATGAATTCATCCAAATGATCAAAACAAACGAACTGACAATCATTGATGAAATACTTTGCCACAATTCGGTTGAATTGGCGAAAAAAATATTGATCATATGAACTGTTGAGAGTGAAAATGTTATCCAGAAAAGTTCCGGGTAAAAATGTTATTATTCAATGTATTTTTTGTTGTTTTTTGATTGTTGAATACACTGAATAATAACATTTTTACTCGGAACTTTTCTGGATAACATTTTCACTCTCAACTGTTCATATGGAATAATGCCAATGGCAAACAATAAATAAAATTCATAAAATGTAGTACAATACTTTAATACAGTTGATTGTATATTTACACATTTCCATGTTACAATACTGATTAATATTGATGATATGATTATTAAAAAAGACAAAAAAAATATAATATAAACTGCTTCTTCAATTTAGTTATCCTTTACTATAGGTTCTGCAATATTACATTCATTGAAGCACCTCACAGATGACAGTTCGAGAGAATTTTTATCACATTTTGGGATAATATGAAACTACAACCCATTTTGGGACAATTTTTGTCTTAAACGAAGACAACTTCATTCCATAGATCTATGTGCATGAGAATTTGCTTTCGTTATTTCTTTATATGAATATCGTTTTGAAATTGTAATTATTGTCAAAAAATTCAAAGTAATTTCAAGTAATTTAAAGTCAACCATGAATTTCTCTATCATAATATGTGATAAATTATGTAATATTAGGTAGGAATTACTTAAAATTTAATTGAATTAAATTGCATTACGTTAGTTACGTAATGCATAATCTTACGTAAGGCAATTTAATTCAATTTAATTTTAAGTAATTTCTACCTAATATTGAATAATTTATAATATATTATGATTGAGAAATTTATAGTTGACTTTGAACTACTTGAAATTACTTTAAATTACTTACACAAATTTCATAGATTACGTTGAAATGAAATGTTTTTACCCGATACATATTATATAGCCAACTTCATATTTATTGAAAATGTAAAGATGATGATTAAATTGAATTTTAATGTTCTTACTTAAATCACACGTTTGCATAAATTGAATACAAATTTACAATTAAAAAATGAATTATAAATGTTATCAATGTGACCAAAAATTCTGCGAAACGAAAAATGTTATTGATCATTTAAAAACAATACATAAAATAAAAGAAAAAGTTACGCAAATAAAATGTGTAAGTGCAATTATGTGTTCACGAACTTTCCTAACATTTAATGGGTTAAGAAAGCATTTAAGTAAATGTAATTCGGATAACAAGAAAGTGTGTGAAAAGGTAAATTGACAAAAACAATTAAATAGTTGAAAAAGAAAATGTTCATTTTAACTTTAATGTCAATTTATTTTTAAAAAATAGAATGAAAGTATAATAAATGGCCCCATGGATGGAACACATGACGTTAATACGTTATGTGCAAATTTTAATTCATTAACTTGTGAGCGTCAGGTAAAAAATTCTAAATTTTTTTCGTTTGTAAAAAGATAATATAAAAAACGTTTGTTTTTGTCAATTTTTCAGATCACCTCTCAAGACGAATGCATAAATGATAGTCAGGTCAATATGTCAAATTTTTACTCCTTATCTGAATGTGAAGTGGTTCCATTTGATGTGGATGACGACAACAAAATTGAGTATCTCGCGTCGGAAGGAACTAAAACCATCATAGAGGATTTCCATATTTTTTTTTTCATCATTCTCTAATCGAGTTTCGAAATTGCAGTTAAATAACAAAACAAATGATGAAATATACCAACTTTGTAAAGATTTAGTGATGAACACTCAATGTTTAAACAAATTTTTTTTGAATGCAGACTCAGCTGCAGACAAATTTGATGTCATCGATGCAACTACTAATTTTATTTCTGGAAAATTTGAGAAGTACTCATCTGCATACAAGCGGACCAAAGAATACAAAAGTAATGAATTATTCGTTCATCCGAAAGAACTTTCGCTTGGTGTGAAATGGGAAAGAGTTCGTAACAAAAAGTCAAAAATATCCGTTCCAAAATTAACACCTTGTAAATTCCAATATATTTCAATCGTTGATACACTTGAATCATTGTTCAAACGTGCGGATTTTAGAAGAGCATACATTGAACATAATTTCGTAATGCAAAATAAGGACGATCATACTTGTGTTAAAGGAATCTACAAAGATTTCTGTTGTGGAAAAGTATTTGCACAGAATGATTTTTTTCAATCACATCCATCTGCAATCAGAATTCATATACATTCAAATGATGATTTTGAAACGGGAAATGCATTAGGGTCAAAAGCAACTGTTCACAAGTTGTCTGCGTTTTATTTTACAATACAAAATATGCCCTCAAAATACCGTTCGAAGCTTGAAAATATATTTTTGTTAAGCCTTTGTTACACTGACGACCTGAAAACTGAATATACTGATATAAATGACATTTGGCTTTTGGTTCAACGTGATATCAATCATTTGGAAACTATTGGAATTAATATTGGTGATGGAAAAATTATTAAAGGAACTTTATCAAGTACATCATTCGATAACCTTGGCGCCAACCAAGCATTTGGCTTTGTGTCATCATTCAATTCCACCTATTTCTGTAGAATTTGTGAGATGTCCAAATCACAATGCAAGTCGAGCAGTTGTGAAGATCCGTCGAAAATTCGGAAAATAGATACATACAATCAAACAATTGAACACATAATGAATTCCACCAATGTAGATATCAAAGAAACTCGAGGAATCAAAATGAAATGCGTATTGAATGATTTAAATCATTTTCATATTCTCAAAAATTGGTCTGTAGACATAATGCATGACTTGAATGAAGGAGTTGTACCATTCATATTAAAAGCATTTTTTTCTAAGATTATTGAAACAGGACTATATTCGATTGAAAGTCTCAACGACTGTGTTCAACACTTTGATTATGGTTTGTTGAATCAAAGGAATTTGCCCTCAAAAATCTCTCTGGAAAAGTCAAATTTAAATCAAAATGCAACTCAAAGCAAATGTTTATTTTTACATATTTCATTTATTTTTTGGAAACATCGGGATAGGACATTTTTGAAAGATTTTTGGACCTGCATTCAAAGCTTATTACGGATTGTCGTTATTTGTTATTCAACAAAAATAACACAAAAAAATGTCGATTTTTTACGCAAAGAAATTGAAATTCACCTGAACATACTAAAGAAACTAAAGCTTCAACTAATACCTAAGCATCATTTTCTTACTCATTACCCGAGAATCGTCGAAGAAATGGGATCACTTGTGAATATGTGTATGCTTAGATTCGAAGGGAAACATAAAGTACTGAAATCATTCATGAAAAATAGCTCTAATTATATAAATATCACACAAACAATCGCTAGAAAACATCAGGAATTTTTGTCTACAGTCACAAATAGTTACGAAATACAAATTGAATCGGGTATTCCAAAAAGTTTACCAAATAATCTTGTTCAGTTGTATTTGGATTTATTTAGTGAACATGATGTTCCAACCCAAAATGTAATGTCAGTTCAATTTATGAAATATTGTAACCAGTATTACGCGGAACAATTATTTATTTTTCATACTGGCAAATTCAATGAAATTTGTAAAATTTTAAAAATGGAAGATAACTATTATTTTATTTGCATTCAATATGAAATTTTTAGATTTGATGATTTCCTTAACAGTTTTGAAATAAAAAAATCAAATCAACTAAGTTTGATTAATTTTGACAACCTTAAACATAAAACTGTTTACGAAAAGAAAATCGTTAATCAGGCCTTTTACATAATTTGTGATACAATGATTTTGGGAAATCTCTTTAATCTGTTTGAATGAGCAAAATTTGAATAAAAAAAAAAATTATCAAAACTACATTCTTTATTTAATATTATTGGTGAATGGAATTTGCGTTGTAAATCAACGACAGAGCGTTTGATAGGTAGTGATTTAAAGAGAGTACATTGGTGCAAAATCGAATCAGTTTGTTGATTCAATCGATAACTATTTATAAACTATATGCTATAGGAAAGGAATAATATTAAATTAATCGCGCAATTTAATACACCATAATTTGTATACCTAAGGTAATTTAATTGAAAAAAATCTTGTAGTACATCAAATCTTGGTGACTAAACACTGTTTAATGTTTAGCAAATTGGAAAATGAATTCATTCATTGTGCTAATTTTATTTTCATTGATTAGAATTATAAAGGAACTAATAAAAGGTAAAATAACAACGAAAATGCATATTTTTTTATTTTTTAAGAACATTTTTAGTAATTTATAAACATTATATCATTTATGTCTTCGTATTTGAAATAAATACCTTGTTGTCATTTTTATATGTCATCTTGAGTTTGTTTAGTTTGCGCCACTTTAAATGTCAAAATCAAAATTGAGTTTTGAAACGGCACAAGTTGGCCCTTAACAATCCAAACTTAATATGAATAAATCGTAAAATGGACTTATTTGGATCGCATATATTATTCTGGGAGATTTTGGAAAAAGAAATGGTTGTTATTCCAGAATATATAAAGAATATTCTCACGTAAGATACTAAAATGTCTAAATATTCATTCTAAATGTACAAAAATATTCACTTTCTTCTGTGTCATTAGGTTTTGTAATTTCGCAAATGTCTTATCATTGCAACAATTTGACGACAACGATATTATTAAAATGGAAAATATGATAAGAAATCAATTTAAAAATTGGCTTTTAGAGAATATGAATGTTGTGAATTTGATTGATTACTTTGAACCACTATATCACACCAAACCGGAACAATTTAATTTCACTTGCGGTGACATAAAAATGATCGGGCAAATTTCAGAATTTGTGAAAACAAAAATACAAAAATATGGTTATGATTATTTTAAAAACGAAAACAACAAACTACATCAGTTGGTGAAATGTGAAGCAAGCAATAATCCTGATTTTAAAGATCATCAAGATTTACAGAAGCAACTTTTTACTGCAATAATGAATGTTTTGGAACCATATGGAAACGATATAATTTCCTCCTTTAAAGTAGACATGGTTAATGTATCGATTGAAAATGGAGTTATAAATGGAAAAGTAAAATGTATATTATGCGAAATTGAAAAAAAGAAGAGAAAATCAAAAGAACTCGCACAATTCTGGAAAGGTGACAAATGGTGTATTTCTAATTATAAACATCACCATTTGACAAGAGTGCATCCAATTCAAAATTACACAAATTCTACATCAGTCAAAGACCACGTTGACAATTTCAATAACGACAATTTAACTGAGAATGGTATGATCGACTTAAAGAAATTTTTGGACGAAAAAATATACATTTATGTGTGTTTTAGGTGTCGTTTATGACGAAAAGAATATGTCATCGATTGGATTAAAAATCGAGCCAGTAAAAATGACTTCAACAAATGATCACGTTCACGTGCTAGAAGAAGATAGTTCTGATGATCAACAATTATTTATATCGAACAATCATTCGCCTGTCGAGAATTCAATTAATGAACGTATGTACTGATTATTAGAATAGAAATTAATGATCAATTTTTTTATTCTTCTTTTACATTAAATTTAGGTATGATTCATGGCACAGAACCAACTACATCGATTTTATTGCAAATTGAACCAAATAGATTGATTTCAAACAATGATTACGTACCAGAAGAAAATAAATCTGATGAACAACAACTTGTTATCTCGAATCATCATGTCGAAAATTCTATAGAATTTCAGTCTACTGATGAATGTAAGTATTGACCAATCAAATTTAAGCAAGACATAGTGATTCACATTTTATTTTTCATTTAGGTAATGATGATGAAGAGCAAGAAAGATCATTGATTGAAATTGAGAATAGATTTGAAATAAATGCAGACTTTAAATTTGGTGATCAATTTAATAACTTAAAAGGACATATATATTTCCATAACATCCAAATGTCCAATAACGCATTCCAAAATGAAGAGACTGTCACTGAATGCGAAATTCAATTGAATGACGGACAGTTTAAGAAAATTGGATTGTGTAAAATCCCGCAAAATGGACATTGCCTTTTTGGGGCTATCGTCCATCAAATATATCATTGCAAAATTGATGGAGATATATACAAAAAAAAAGTGAATGAACTACGCAAAACAGTGGTTGCCCACATAAGAAAAAATATTAAGCACTACAAGCGTAAATTGATTGATCGCTTATATGATAAATATTTTACAAATGAAAAAAAATCAAATAAGTTGGCAATTCAGAACTATGAAGAATATTTCGAAAAATTTCTCGAACATGGTTTGTCCAAAGACTTTTGGGGTGGTTCAGAAACTATGCAAGCAGTAGCCGAAATATTTAAAAAGAATTTGATCATTTTTAATGAATTTGGTGGAGTAAATTTTGGCAATAGTTTTAATTCATCATATGATGATGTAATTTTAATTACATTTCGTGTATCTAAGGAAAATATCAAAAAAGAAAATGTGCCAAATACGCAGAGAAATCATTATGACAGTATCATTAAATTAGGTAATGATATTCTTGATGAATGTGTATTGGTCTTACTGAAAAACTATACTAAATCATATGAAAGTCAAAACATTATTATAAATATCGGATAATTCATTCGAACTATCGATTGAGAAGATCAAAAGTATTCAACTTCAGTATAAAATTTTGAGATTCAAGGACTTCATTATTAACAGTAAATAAAGAAAAACCTCACAAGGTTGATTATATGATTGTTTTGGCAGTCTAAAAGGCAAAAATGTTTGTTGGTAACAACATAATATTATTAAAAGAATTTTAAACAAAAAAAAATTGAACGTAGAGCTGCGGCCATTTAATGTACAAAAATACATAAACTAAAACTAAAATTGCAAAATCAATCGAAAAAAATCGATATTAAGAGATGTACCGAAAAACAATGCAGCATTTTTGCTTGCAACTAAATCATAACTTTGATTCGGCGATTTACTGGAATATTTTAATTTACCAAATGCTAAAACCAAATAAACAAAAGGATCTCCTTAAAGTTTATGAATTTCCATTTTATACATTTTGTCATTCACGAAAATTTAATATGTCAACAAAAAAATATATGTACGTATGTAATCATTCGAATAAAATAGCTTAATACATGCTATTCATTCTAAGCAATTGAATTAATTCATTACGCTTATTTTATTTTGGTGGATTAAAACTATTAAAAGGTTAAACAACAACAAAAATGCATTTTTTTATTTTACAGAAAAGATTTATTTAGTTTCCCGAGTACTTTAATGGTTGGACATTGGTTTGATCAAATACGTTTAGATTTAAGTTGTAATTCTGCTACAATTATTTAAAAAAACAGGAATAAAAATAATTATTAAATAAAAAAAAATTAAAAATGAAAAAAACATTTTTCTTTTGAATCTCAAAAATCGGTTTTTTTTTTTGGCATTTTGTATGATCGTATGATTAGTAACTATTTCCACTAATTGTTCTTTTTAGAGAGGAGTTTATTTAATAATTTTTTTGACGAATTTATGTGAACACTGCTCATCTATTTAGCTCATTTTTCTTCTTCCATTTATGGATATGCTTTCTTATGATTTTCATCTACCAGTTTAATTTTTTTTTAAACCGTTTGTTCATATACTATATATATAGTTCTTAATAATTTTTTCAATGAATTTCATTATAGCTTAATTAAAATTAAATTCTAAGCATAAATGGGTTTTTACTGATAACTTGGGACATATAAATGATGTGAAGACTTTTTTACTTCTTGAGTTTTTTTGCTGAATTTGAGAGTGGTGTACTTGAGGCTGCGCTCTTCCGTTTTGGATATTTTTTGCCTTCATCGATTTCTGTAAAATTCTTAATCTTATTATTCTCTTGAATCAGCTCTTCGTTATGTTTGGTAGCCATGGTTATTTCCTGTAATTTTTTCTTCAAAATGCAGATTTCCGAAGCATATTTTTTTTCAATTTTTTCCTGAAGTTCTTTATCACTGTTTTGTTTGCTTAACAACAATGCTTCATACAAGGAATCTTTTTCTTTTAATTCCTTTTTGAGATCTTCTATATCCTTGACATGTCGATCTGACATCAATTTCAAAGACGTCTCGTTTCCGGTCCAAACGAATGGTTGCTCTTTTTTTAGAAGCGTTGTTAGTGGTTTTGCTAATTTTGAAAAGTTCTTTACATATCTTCGAAAGTAAGAACACAGTCCCAGAAATGATTGTATATGTTTTATAGTTTTTGGTCTTGGATAGTTTTTTATGACTAATATTTTTTTGGGATTTGCTTTTATTCCATCTTTTGAAATAATGTGCCCCAAGTATTCAAACTTTTTTGCATAAAACACGCATTTAGAAATTTTCAATTGTAGATTATGTTCTTTCAATTTTTCCATTACCGCCCATAAGACCATACTGAATTTAGTATTGTAATTTAACAAACCTGCAGCGTAGGTTAAAGTACGGTTTTCATGCGATTTTTGGAATTGTACAATATATACATACTGACAATACAAAAACCATAACAGTAGATAACATAACCTCAGAATTTTCAAATGAAATAAACGATGACGCTAAAACTATTCGGTTATGTATATACTAAAACCGAAAATCGCATGACAACCGTACTTTAACCTGCGCTGCAGGTTTGTCAATTTACAGTACTTAACAGTATGGTCTTATGTGGTAATACTTAAGAGTGTGTTCTTTGGAATAATTCGCATAGATAATAACGTCATCCATATAGACGTATACTCCTTTATTGATAAAATTCACTAAAATAGTGTTAATTGCTCTTTGCCAAGTGAGTGGTGGGCTTGCTAAACCAAATGGCATTCTTATCCATCTATATTGAAAATTCCCTACGGTGAATGCAGTATAATCTCTTGATTTTTCTTCCACTATTATTTGATGGAAAGCATTTTTGATGTTTAGTGTCGTAAAAACTGAACTTCCACTCAGACCGTTTATTTTGTCGTCTATTAGTGGGATCGGGAAATTCTGTATTTCCGAGATTTCGTTTATTTTCCTATAATCTACGACAAAACGATAGTTATTTTTCTCTCCTGTATCATCTTTTTTCCCTACCAAGATTGTTGGCGAATAGTAATTGGATTGGAATTTTTCAATGATACCTTCTTTCTCGAAATCTGTTATTATCTCTTCCATTATTCTTTTGTGTGTTTGGGGTATTCTATATTGTCTCACTACTTTCGTATTAGGAATTATTTTTATTTTGTGACGTATAACGTCAGTTGATTGTAATTTATCACCTTCTATATAAAAATGGAATGGAAATTCGGTACATAGCTTCTCGATTGTTTTCTTTTCTTCTTCAGAAAGATTTTCAAGTTTTAATTGTGAAAGTATAATATTAGCACGTGTCAAATTTTGATAACTGGATTCGGGAACTTGTTCATCATTTTTGAAATTTGAATTAATTTTCATTATATTCATTTTTTCTTGTTTGTAAAATAGTACAAACCCAACGTAGCTTTTTTAATTTATTTTATCCATTTAGGTATAATTTCTTGGTTTTGTATTTGTAAAGTCCTCTTTGTCAAGATTAAATGAATTTAAGAATTCTTTTTCCTCGATTATTATTCCTCTTTTTGTAATATCATTATCAATTTTTTGAAGCGGAGCTTGCTTTAGCGATAACCAAATCCGAATGTGATTTAAAATTCAGTCTATTTTCAATGAGTATACCCAAGTCACGTTGTTCAATGCAATTTGCAATTCGAGTATCACCATAAAAATACGAGGGTTGTGGGTGGCCTCTACCACGATGCAGCGATAAAATTGAACATTTTTCGAAATTTAGATGCAGGTCGTTCGTGTCACACCAAATTCTAATGGAATCAATTGCAGATTGAAGTTGAAGAACATCAGAATGGTGATTTATTATCTTCGCTATTCGAACGTCATCGGCAAACATCGACAGGAATACCTCGTTTGAAATTTCAGATGGCAGGTCGTTGACGAACAGCAAGAAAAGAGTTGGACCGATGTGACTCCCTTGCGGAACACCCGAATTAACAGTGAAGTCATCAGACTCAACAATTCCAAGTTTCACAAACTGTTGACGGTTAGATAAATAAGACTGTATCCATTTGATTACATTGTTTGGGATTTGTATCGTCATTAGTTTGTTTAAGAGAATGATGTGATTCACTTTGTCGAATGCCTTGCTGAAATCAAGATATAGAACATCAACTCTGTTTGAGGAATTCATGCCATTAATAGAGTAATGCAAAAATTCCATCAAGTTGGTTGTTGTTGAGCGATGTTTCATAAATCCATGCTGACGTGAAGAAATTTTCCCAGAAATACGGCGAGTCAATTGAATATTCACTGCAATGATTCATTAAATATAAGAGTAAGCGGTTCATACAGTATTGAGGCGCAGTTTTTCAAAACAAGAGGATGAATACCATCCGGGCCAGCGCTCGTATTTGTCTTGATTTTGAGGAGTTGATCAAAAACAAAATAATCATCCAAGAGTAGTGAATCATTATGCGCGCGATTCGATATGTCTGTGAGCTGAGTATTGACAGCATTGATAGGTGGATTTGTTGAAAAATTGCTGCTAAAAAAATCAGCAAACATAAATGTTAATTCAAAATTGAGAAAATCATTGGTGAATACTAAGTCCAATAATCGTCCGAGTCTATTGAATTTATCATTTATTTGATAATATCCCATTGAAAGGACTCCTTGGAGAAAATCAGCAGCAAACGTTGGAGAAATATTCACCGGTAGCATAACATTTAAATCATCACGTGTAATTTCATCAGGCAAAATTCAATCTACAGATGGAATGATAAAATCACCCAAAATGACGATTGAATCTTCCTTGTCCAGTTGAATATATTTTTATTACGTTAAAATGTTTCAAGTAAATTTCAAATGTTGAAGCAGGTGGAATGTAAGCAGCGTACAAATAGAGCTTTGAGTTTGATGAGTGTTGAATTTCAACGCAAGTGTACTCTATGTCATGAAAATCATTGAGAGTAACTTTTGATGATAAGAAGACGTGATTTACCGCAATTAATGTACCGCCACCAAATCGAAGAAAATGTGGGCCTATTAGGAGAATGAAAGAAACACTTGTGTTTTTTGTTTGATTCAATAACTTTATTTTCCTAATTTACTCTAAGTTCACATAATAAATCTTATTTTATTTTGAACTGGGTTTGCACTGTTTTCACTTGAACTGTTCACTTAACTGCATTTGAGGTTTTGCCCACCGTTTGTTAAATTACCGTCCCCTTTATATATGATTTTGGGAGGCTTATCAAGCGCAACTTTAGTGATAACAGTTCGTTGACTCGAGCTATTTTTAGCTCGAGTCCAGACAGTTCAACGTACGTGCGTTTTTCAAACAACCTCTATCATGATCGCGGTTCGATGACATTACTATTTTTTAGATTGGAGTTCATCAACCGCGATCGTCGTTATCATACACGTGTAACGGTGATCGCATATGTAATATGAGAAATACCCATATTTACATAGCTGAGCCGGTTACACTACCCCTCATAAAAAAAATGTCTAATTTTTTCTTCTTAAATTTAAACCATATGACTAATTGTTTTTTCCTTTTTCAAAAAAAAATATATTTTTTTTTCTTTATTTATGACTTTTCTTCTCTTTTTTTTTTAACAATAAAAAATGTCCACATTTGTTTTTTGCATTTTACTTTGTTCAAAACTAGGGTTTACAAACGTTTCCACAAATAACGCAAGCAACGTTTAAAAAACGTTTTTTTTCTCCGCCGTTTTATTTTGAAGATTAAAAATAACGGTATGAAACGTTTTTTACCGTTTTTTAAACGGATTAGAAAAAAACGTTTTCTCATACCACACTGAAAAATAACGCGTTTTGTAACCCTATTCAAAACTCATGTTGCTTTTTAATTGTTTGATGCATATTGTCTAAATAACATATTCTATCGTAAAATTTTTTTTTTTATTTTCTTCCTTTTTAGGTAATTTTTTGCTGTTTATAAACATATTTTCGTCATAAATTTTGTTTTTCATTTTGCTTCTATATTGCAAATGTGTTGTATAGTTGATATGGTGTCTCTGGGTTTTTCCCCAAATCCGGTTCAGGTAGTGAGTAATTCGATTCTTGTCGATTTTTCTTCCATAGCCTTCTTGCTTAATGTTTTTTGTCCGCAAATTTTTCAAATATAGTTATTCATATGGTGTTCCTGGGGTTTTCCCAAAACTTATCAAGTAGTGAGTAATTATTCCCTTGTCAACTTCTTACCATTGAAGAAAATATATATATATGTATATATATATTGCTTGATGACATTTTATGGTATGGCAATATATTAAGCATTCCATATCGCCCGGATAAATCCGGGTTCGCCCGGATTTTTTTTTAAATTCCGGCCAAAATTTCGCCCGGCCCGGACGCCCGGATAATGTATTTAAAACCCGGATTTGCCCGGATTTTTCGAACAAAATCGTTGATTTTTAATAATTTTATTCATTTCAAGTCATCATTCACAAGTTAAATTTTTAATAACGTTAAATAATTTTTTAAATTCAAATAAAAAATATGTACGATGAATCATGGAATAAAATATGTATCAGATCGAAATTTCAATCTATTCTTGCTTCCATATGCCAAAGAAAAATTCAAACAATTGAACCATTCAGGTTGTGATTTGTTTCATAAACAAATTCCATTTGTCAAATTGACATGATAAAATGATTGTCATCAGAATCGAATGCAAATCAGTTTGCATTTTATCATCTTTGCGTTCAGATATGTAAAAAAAATAGAAATGCCTGGTCCAAAGAGTGGTTCGTGTTTGTGAATGAGAAATACAGTAAAATATTTCCAAGATTCACAAGTGCAAAAAATGGCCAAAAAGATCATTGCCACTGTAATAGATGCTGAAAAGACATTTCAATTAAACACAAAGGGCGTGGGGACATCGAAAAACATATGAATACGAATCAACATAAGGAGAATTGCAAAAAAATTGCCCGGATTTTTAATGCAAAATTTCGAGGCCAAACGCCCGGATTTAGCCCGGATTTTTTGAAAATTCGCCCGGATTCGCCCGGCCGGATCACCGTCAAAAAAAATATGGAATGCTTACAATATATGGTATTGCTTAATTGCCTTTTGCTTCGTTCTTTTTCAATATATATATTTTTTTTAATGATTTTTGTCTAATGATTTTTCTCTAATGACTTTTGTCTAATGTATCTTATGAGTTTATCCATAGGCATACATATTTTCCCTTAGATCAGTTGTCTTTTAATGCTCTAAGTGTGAACATCTATTTTTCTATTTTATTTTTTCTCTTGTTTTTTTTTTTTTTTTTTTTTTTCAAGTTAAAGTGTAATAGTGAAAATTATAAGAACTTGTATTAAGATTTAAATATAAAAGTGAAATAAAGTGATATTTAGAAAAAAAATATAAAATTATATTTGATAAAATGTTAAGAAAAAGTGTTAAGAAAAAATGTTATGTTGTAAATTTAAAAGTGTTTAAAAATAAAATTATTATAGGAGTACGCGTACGGTTTTCCTTCGATGTTTTAGTATCAGGTGATTGTTGATTTATTAAATATTTTGTGAAATTTCGTATGTTCTGGAACATCCATCAATTAGGGCAACTGTGATGATCAGCAAAAGGATCAATATCACTATTAGAGCCATATTAACGCTGGTTTCGAATGAAAAAATTCTTTCAATGTGTTTCTCGTTTTCATCTTCGAAAATTTCGTATTTTGCCTCTGAATATGCCGTGTAGTTAAAGAAGGATGTCTTTATTGAATATTCAATTTTTTCTATTATTCTTGATGGTCCTGAAATTTTTACTGTATATTCGATGTCATTTTGTTGTACATATAGTTCCAGTGGTTCGAATAGCGTGAAATATAGGCTGTTTCCAACTTGCGTTATTTTATTAATTCTCCTCATTTTGAGAAAACATTTTGGGTCGAAATCGGTTTTATTAAAATTTTTCATGTATCTTTGATCGCATGTATTCCTAGTGATATTGTGTAGCTTGCAGAATGTTGTGTTCGATATCTCAACACAATGTACTTTGCGTTCTCTCTCAGTATAATATATTTTCTCCGTTGAATCTATAATGGCGTATTTTAAGTCTGTTTCTAATATATAAGACTTGTTGCTCCAAATAATTGGTTTAGGGTGTACTGTAAATATCTCTTTTATACTATAATGAAAATTTGGTATCTCAAGAATTACAAATATTACATCCCTGAAGAAAGAAATGAGTTTTCATTGATACTAGATTTAAAAATTCTGTTACGAAATGATTATGTTGAGATGTTGGAATCATAAATTTGTCCAAATCTTTTTTTTAGTTTTTCTACATCGTTCATTAGTATCTCCGTAGGTATAATTTCGGTTAATTGTTCTAGTGAGTTGTTTCTTAATTCACCAAATTGGTAATTCATTTCATTAACAATCGTTTCAATATCATATAATAATTCGCATTTCCCGGTTTGAACTGTCTCGATATTATCGAATAATAAATTCATTTTAGGCGTTAAAATTTCTTTTACTTTCGTTATTGTAATTTTTTTATCTTCGTCTCAATTTGTAATCAGATTGTGTTCAATTTTTTCAATTAATCTGTCTTTTCTCGGACATTTAATTTTTAGAGAATGTTTCTCTAATATAATTTTTTACTGAATCTAAAATGTTGTTTGAAGAAATATCAATTTTTTTGATACTATTCTTTTACATCTGATTCAAGTTTTTTGAAGTTCATATTCAGAGGTATCAAATGGACCTTATTCCTTTCAATAATGGAAAAATTTTCTATCCACTGATTCGAATAATTCGATTGCAGGATATTTTAGCGGATTTTAGAATGTGTATAGTGGAACCATTAGGTAATTTTTCCGTTATTGTGTCATTTGAACAATCCCACCAAAACAGTGTTTTCACCTTATCAAGAATATCTATTTCTCTATCATTTAAACGATTTTCGTTTCTGCAATACGATATTAACCTAATTGGGTCACTTGAGTAAACGTACAATGTTTTCTCTGTTGTTTTAATTAAATAAATTTTGTCTTCTATTGGTTTATAAAAACAATATTTTTCAGATCTGTTTAGTAAATAATTTTTTATGCATTCATTTTATTCATATCTTTTAATGCTCTGTAAGAGGACAAAAAACCAAAGCCGATATAACCGTCACCTGGGCCAGCATGTTTTCTATCGACTAAGTGAAGTGCTGTCTCCAAATTTCGATTACCAGTCGAGAAGAATCCAAACACCATGCCCTTTGTTTTAATAGAAACATCTTTGCCCGTAACACCATATAGATTAACTATATAATTTACTATATGTATATTTTTGGTAATTACGTCATCTGCTAATAATGTAATTGAAGTTCCAGTATCAATTAAAAATTTGGCCTATCGCATAGGTTCGACTTCAGTAAAATGAATGCTGCTCCATTCTCAGTAAAAATTTTATGTTCTATTCTCGTAATTTTTGTTTCATTTTTATCTTTTTTTAACTCTTGAAAATCTTTCAAAACGTTTAGTATCATTTCGTTGTTTTCTGAAGCTCGAAAGTGTGCACTTATATTTGGGATTGTGGATGAGTATTAGGGTGTAGCAAAAATGCAAAAAAATAAAAAAATTTCAAAGCCCGGGGTCATAACCTTCGCAGTTTGAGCCCCCAAACAAGAATCAATCAGAAAATTTCTATAAAATCTACATTTGGATGTGCCGCGGAGTCTGTTCAGTTTTGTATGGGAATGCGCTCTAAAATGTATGGAAAATTAAACAATTATCTTCAGATTTAAATTTTGTTGTGTAGACAACTAAATGAATTTAAGCAAATACCTATTTTCACTATTTTTGAGGTCGCTAAATCTAAATCTGGTGTCAGAATAGACCTACTAGGTTTTTTTTTTTTTTTTTTTTTTTTTTTTTTTTCTCCCCTTTTTTTTTTACCCCCGCCCTTTTTTTTTTTTTTGGTTTTTTTTTTTTTTTCCCCATTTTCGGCATCTCTCACCCATGAAATGTACATGCCCTGCCTCCAAAATTCGTAAAAACCTGGATTTTTTGTATTTTTTTCATTTTCTAATGCTATGTTACTGGTGACTTCAGCATCATTAGACCATTTCTAACACCAAATTTAGATTCAGCGATCTCAAAAATAGTGAAAATAGGTATTTGCCTAAATTCATTCAGTTGTCCACACAACAAAATTTAAATCTGAAGATAATTGTTCAATTTTTCATACATTTTAGAGCGCAATCCCATACAAAACTGAACAGACCCTGCGGCACATCCAAATGTAGGTTTTTTAAAAAATTTCTGATTGATTCTTGTTTGGGGGCTCAAATTGCGAAGGTTATGACCCCGGGCTTTGACATTTTTGAAAAATGCTACACCCTAATGAGTATTGATGGCCATTCAATCTCATAAATTCTAGTTTTCCGATTCACTGAATTGGATGTTTTCATCTAATTCAACTTCGTTTATGATCGGATTTACTTGTGCATTTTCATTAAAAATGCTTGCGAAATTGTTTGATCTTTGATATGATTGTTGTGAGTTACGGTAGTGATTGTTCTGGATGTTATTTCTAAAATTTCCGTTAAGGTTTTGGTTATTGCTATTATTGTTATTATTATTGTTATTGTTCTGGTTCCTTCTCTTTTTTTTTTTTTTTTTTTTTTTTTTTTTCCAAAAGGACTTTTTCGGTCGAACGGACAGACGGTCATATAAATATTGATGACTTTAGTGCGCGGACAGACGGACGGACGAACAACATAATTATTAGATTAATTGCAACCAGACAAATATAAATTCAGTAAAATATTTGAGGTGCGTAACGATGGCCCCCCTTTCTTTGTGCTGCAATGATTTATATATCAAAATTAAGTGCTGCAATTCATTGAATTTGTGCCGACCAAATGAATAAGCACAAATTGCGGAAAATTGAAAAAACGCAAAAAAGACGATTTTTGTATGAAAAATTTTTCTAATGTTGTTGACTTTAGTGCCCGGACAGACGGACGGACGAACAAAATA
The DNA here is from genome assembly GCA_029041755.1 of Resseliella maxima. Classification (NCBI taxonomy): domain Eukaryota; kingdom Metazoa; phylum Arthropoda; class Insecta; order Diptera; family Cecidomyiidae; genus Resseliella; species Resseliella maxima. Next base: position 4,593 of record JAQOWM010000209.1, on the reverse strand, counting down.
ATTATTAGATTAATTGCAACCAGACAAATATAAATTCAGTAAAATATATTTGTGTACTAAGAAATTTTATTACATATATATTCACCATTGCGTACTTAAATCATATAAATATTCAAGCAACATTTCATTTACAGAAATTTAGCTAAGAAAAGAGAAATTTTTTTGTCAATATTCAATAAAGATGACGATAGAATTAAAGCAAATGAAAATATTCATTCCATTCAATTGCTTTTTATTTTTTTTTTTTCATTCCTTGAAACGTCATTTTTTATTCCTTATTTTTTTTATTGTTTTACTTTTGTCACCAACTTTACGCAAGGCGTCTCTTGTTTTTGATTGTTTGTAAGCTGCAATAAATAAATATAATTATTATAAAACAGAATATTTTGTGCGACGGACGGACGAAAGTATGATAATATTTATACACACCAACAGTAGGTAAAATGTCTTTCCCAGACATCGATTCCAAAAATTCAGCAACTGAAATTTCTTCATTTTTTAGCCTTCTAGTCAAATATTTAATTTTGTCATCGCGAGCTCTATCTTTTGATCTTTTACGACTGAGCTGGTTCTCCGAACTTTCACCCAGAAAGAGTTGGTGCAATTCAAACGTTTTGTATGATTCATACAACTTCAAAGAATCGATGAATTTAAATATGTTTGTTTTTCCTGGAAATGAACGTTGAATTGACGAATTGACTGCCTCAACTGAGGATGTTTTTTATGTCCATTACTAAGATTGAATTTCTCTTATTCTGTAATAAATTAATAATATATATAAAATAATATATTTATTATGCCAACTGCTTTTTTCAGTAACGATCTAACCTGTTTGATCCAGTATCTTTCAAAATAATTGAATATAGCATCGAATCTTTTGAATAATCTCTTTCTTCTTGAAAAAGTTTTAATATATTCATATCCATCGTTAAATTTATCGGGCATGTACAACGTATGAATGAGTATCGTTTACCAAAGTTAATTTTGAATGCTGAAGTGAATGCACCGAGAGGTAGAGGTAGACCGCGGAGGCGATATTTGGATTCGGTTAAGAACGATTTGAGTGAAAGGGGGTATGATTGGAATGGGGAAACTCAAGACCTGGCTCTCGATAGGGTTTGCTGGAGAAGAATTGTTAAGGGGCTGCCATTACAAAATAGACCAGACGCTGAAGGGCAATAATGGTCTTTAAATGATTGTTGTTGTTGTTGTTGTTAAATTTGTCGGCTGGAAGCAAAGGTAAGCTCATCATCTCCTTCTGGATGATTTTAGCATTGCGATTGTCTTTCAAAAGTTTATACATGTGGTGTTTGCGACATTTTTTTTGGATCGCACGACAGAAATGAAACCAACATCTGTAGTAATATCAGTAAATTATTCCAAACTATTTCAAAATATTTCACAATTGAGTTAAGAATTATATATACTTCAACACATACCCACCCAAAGTGACATTTGGCCAACATTTTTTGATTGCTAATCTCATTCCATCTTCGTAATCTGTCATCACTTCATATGGTTTTAGTTTGAATACTTTTGCCTCAATCAGTTATCGTCAAATAAAACCAGCTACAAAACAGCCAGACTACTATTCATGCAGCATCTTTGCAATGGCAAATGTAACAACTTTGTTGCACGGAAAAAAACCAGAAGATTATATGTTGTTCTTAAATGAGGATGAAGAAGACAAAACAACTACGCTTCGTAAACATCTCTCAAATATTTACCGGAACAATCAAATCGAATTGTTCCCTAGTTCAGATTGGAAACCAGAACAAAATGGTACCAACAATTCTCAACAACTTGAACCTATGGCGAAGCGAGTTCTTCGCAGCCGTCGGGCTAAAATATAAGATATATTCATCATTTAAAATTAATATATTTGTTGTTTTTATTTGCTATAATTTCTGTTAAGTGTTAACAGATAAATTCAGATTGATTTTTTGTGTATGCCTTTCATTAGAGGCAATTGGAATAATACCGTCCACATATCTGTCTTTCCGTCCGTCCGTCCGTCCATCTGTGTCTCAAATTTCATTAAAAAAATAAATGTACAGAATACAACTTAAAAAAGAATTAAGAGTCATGTCAGCTTTCTATCTTGAATTGATGGGAATATTTCTTGAAGACTAAAATTTGTATACAACTATAGTTGGGTAAGTATATGTATAAATCAAAAATAAGAAAAAATCAAATCCACAAAAAATTGTCTTCAAAAAATGAAATAAAGTCATGACAATGATATTTTACAATTTATTCTCTTTTCAATTTCAATGTTATTTTAATTTTTATTATTATTGTATTCATCGGTACAATCATCGAACCTATGACTCATCTAAACTCCGTTAAAATGTTTTATTATAATTATAACATAGACTTAAGACTTCTTAGTACACACATATATTTAGGTGTAAAAATTGTCATACAAAAATCGTCTTCTTTGCGATTTTTTAATTTTCAGCAATTTGTGCTCATTCATTTGGTCGGCACAAATTCAATGAATTGCAGCACTTAATTTTGATAGGGTTTTATTTGTGTTTTTGTTTTTCTTATATCGTATTTATTTGTTTTATCATTTTCTATAAATTTAAAAAAAATAAAAAAAATATTAATATATTAAGATATTTTTGATTGTATTGAATATTTTTAATTTCTATTATTTTGTTTATTATTATTTTAATTTATTATATTTTTTTATTTTTTTTATATATTTTTAAATATTTTTTTTTTTTTTTTTTCTTTTTCTTCCTCATTCTTTTATCTCTTTTTCTTCTTTCTCTTCTTTGTATCCTTTTACATTTTTATTTATTTATTTTTTTATAATTTCTTCCATTTTCATTCATTTTATTTTATCTATCGTTTCTCCCTCTTCCCATTATATTTTATTTTTTTCTTATTCTTTTCTTCTTGATATTATTGTATTTATTTTAAATTTTTTCTTGTTCATTTTTTGTTGGTGTCTTTTTGTGTTTTTTTTTTCTTTTTTTTTTTTCTTTTTTTTTCTCTCTCTTTTCCTTTTTCTTTTCTTTTTTTTCTTTCTTCTCTTTTTCTTTTTCTTTGACACCCCCCCCTTCCTTTTCATCTTCTTCAACTTCTTTTTTTTTTTTTTGCTTTTCTTCTTGACCGATTTTTTTTTTCCCCAACACCCACCACAGACAAAATAAAAAATAATATTTTTTCCTTTTTTTTTTTTTTTATAATTAATATTTTATTTTTATTTTTTTTTTTTTTTTTTATATTACCCCCCCCCACCCTACACATTCCCCCCCCCCCCTCTTTTTTTTTTTTTTTTTTTTTCTATATTATTTTTTTTTTTTTTTTTTTATTTTTCATTATTTCTTTTTTTAGACTCAAAGAGAATAAAAAAAAAAATATTTATTATACACACACCTTTTTTTTTTTAAAAAAAAAAAAACAAAAAATTTACTTCATAAAAAATATATGGAAACTTTTTCACACTTTTTTTTCAATGACGATTGGTAAACAAATAAATGACACTGCTTTTCCCCCCAAATACACATAGAAAGTGAAAGAGCGCCATTACTTTACTATATCTTTCACAACATATGTGTTACCATATTCAAATAACAGAAATATCCAACTTCACCACTGCATAAGACTCACCACTGCTAGAGAATGCCCCCTATATAAATCATTGCAGCACAAAGAAAGGGGGGCCATCGTTACGCACCTCATATATTTTACTGAATTTATATTTGTCTGGTTGCAATTAATCTAATAATTATTTTGTTCGTCCGTCCGTCTGTCCGGGCACTAAAGTCATCAATATTTATATGACCGTCTGTCCGTTCGACCGAAAAAGTCCGTCCGTCTGTCCGTCCCTTCGTCCGTCCGGGCACTAAAGTCACTGAGCCAATTTCTGTTGTTATTGTTGTTATTATTGTTGTTCCAATTTATATTAGTGTTCTGATTTCGATTGTTATTATAATTTGAATTCCAATTTCCATTCAAATTCCTGTCCCAACTTCCATTGCGATTAGCGTTTCGATTCCAATTCGGATTCCTTTGGAAATTTCTTTGATTAAAATGATTTCTACTGGGTCCTCCTAATGAGCGTAATGCAGTTATGAGTTGGTTTATTCCATTATTATTGTTATTTTTTTGTCCACAATCAGATTCGCGATGTCCTGTGGTTCTACAGAATCTGCAGAAAAGTTCGTTTCGTGGAATTTGAGCCAGATTATCATTTTCTACTTGAAGAGCGTGAGTAATTGCATCTTCAAGGGAGCTTGATCCACGAATTGTCATTATATTTCTGAGCTTAGCGTCTTTAATTCCATTTGTAAAAGCTCGTCTTGCTACTCTGTTATGCTCTTTGCGTAGATCATCTGATAAAAAGTTATATGTTGAATTTCTATCTTTCATTAATTGTCTTGCTCTTTCTGCATATTTTGATAGAGATTCATCCTTTTCTTGTCGTAAATTTTCTATTTGACTTGTGAGAAGATTTTTGTTCAGCAAATATGAATAATGTTTTAGTAATTTTTATTTAATCTGTTCTCATGTTGGTTGATTCATGTTAATTAATAGGTTTGTTTTTTTTTGTTATTTATTTTATTTTGTGCTTGTTGT